>CAWUFW010005371.1:770000-1349217 GCA_963921515.1 Calotriton arnoldi | reverse complement strand
ACTACACACTGGTCTCCACTACCGTGCAAACATCACCACTCTTGGCTAAAATGAAATCCACTGCATATCTAGTCTGTTCAGAATATATTTTCATGCTTTCCAACTGAGTAGTGATGTTTCGTAAAGCAGCCACGGTAGTATTAGATAAAATTTGTAAGTTGCACCCAAAATATTCTGTAGCTTTCTCACCCCGAGCCATAGAGGTATCACCCAGAGTGAAAATGGATGAGAGGATGTATCCAAACATGATCCCATTACTATAATTATTGACCTCTATATCAGTCATTCCCTCACAGAATTTTTAGTCAGAGTCCTCCCTAACCCAACGGACATGAGGCTTAGCATATTTACAAGGGAAATCTAAGGGCAAACACCATCCCAAGAGCTACATCGTCGGTACCATTATGCACATTAGAATAAGTACCGTTGGACAAAAAGTAAAACCCTGGGTGTGCATAAATTGGTCCTTCATAATCTATTGCAGCATATCTAGTGTTCATTCCAAAGGTACTCAGATCTTTGTCATTCACCAAGGGTATTGTATTTTTGAACAATACTATTCCGGAACAATTGATATACAAAGAAGTGTCTGTACTATTCACAATAGGACAACATGCAGGGTAATAACCAGCCTCCCGGGTAACTATCAATTCCTTACAATGCCAACCCACCAGTGTGACATTCTGTTCTTCCATGTAGAAGTTATCGCAGTATGTGTTGTTATCACAACCTGGATAACCCATCCCCAGTGGCTTTCTATAATATAAACAAGGACCTGGATAGCCAAAACCAAATACTCCCTTCACTTCTGTGAACTGCGGTGGACGAGTATAAGTATAGTTCACAAGAGATAATGGGTATGCAGTCCATAAACTAGTGACGGACTCAGTGGGTTAACAAGCGGTCCCTTCTCCAAAGAATCTCTTGTGCGTATCTAGAAACACATTGCTCGGGGCTGTCCTTTTCTTTCTTGGTGGGAAAGAACTTTAACCTTGGTACGTAAAGGCACATCCTGATCATTTTCCAGAACCCATGACACCCCACACAATATTATTAGCAGTAAAGCCACAAGAGCAACACATGTTATTTTCTTTTTGCGAGTCCACACCATATTATGCTGGGCAACAAGAATCACTGGCTGCTCTTCCTCAGCAACCATTCTACCAAAGGGATGCATAACGAATGATGAAATGGAGGCAAAATGCGAAAGAAATATATAAGTTCCCAATGTCCGTCAGAGCCTCACTGGTACAGGCTCCTACTGTTCATCAATACGTTGGCGCTCTGGAGCACCGGCGGTGGATCTTGCTCGGTCCTAAGCTCGTATCCCACGTCGATCACGATTGTATACCTCTACTGTATACTTTGGTCTTTCCTATCTAATGTTCAATGTTCAAACAACTAAGCTTAAGTAAGCAGGAATCTTTCACCAAGCTCAATAAATCTCTGTTGGTATTACAACTCAGTACAGCCTATCTTACGCAGTCCATCCCTAATCTCTTTCCTCCTTTGATGCAATTTGCCTCAGCAGAGGGCGCAAATTGTACCTGGTAGTCCCAGGCACTGTAGGATCAGTGAACAACGGCTCTCGGATAGCTCGTATTTCTGGAGGAACAGCCGCATTCAACACGTCATCATTTTCCTTATCCGTCTGCGTCCACGTTAGTTGGGCATCACTGAATGGGACAAACTGAGGCACTTGCTCGCACTCGGAGTCCCCGATGCCGTCCTTGACCCACTGATCATAGGGTAGAGGTAAAGGAACCCTTCGACAATGGGTGGCATGCACCCAGTTCTTACAGCCAGCAACCTTCACAGCAGTACGTGTCACCAACAGGACCTGTTCAGGCCCCTTCCATCAAGGCTCCAAACTTTTGTTTCGCTGAAAGTTCCGGAGAAGCACAAAATCACCAGGCTGAATATCGTGGCCGGGTCCCTCTGGTGTAGAAGGCAGGGACTCCCGCACCTGTTGGTGAATATAACGTAAACTTTCTGTTAACTGGCCAAGATAATCCCACAACACAGGGTGTTCAATATCAGAGAATCGACGAGGGCGCGGGATGCCCCAGACATTTGCCAGGCATCCAAACACGACCTCATACGGTGACAATCCTGTTCTAGAATGAGCTGTCGTTCTTGTTGACAAAAGTGCTAATGGTAAAGCATCTGGCCACTGTAACCCTGTTGTCTCCTGAATTTTTGCTAATTTCAGTTTGAGAGTACCATTGTACTTCTCAACCAAACCCGCTGACTGCGGATTATTGGCAGCATGAAATTTCTGCTTAACATGAAGACCCTCACAAATCAATTGAATCACTTTTGCATTAAAATGACATCCGTTGTCACTCCAGATCACTCGGGCAATTCGAAACGAGGAAAGAACTCCTTCAGGAGTACCTTTGCAGTCATAATGGCTGTATTATCTTTGGTGGGATAAGCCTCAACCCATTTACTGAATGCACATACAACCACCAAAACATACTTAAGATTATTGCATCTCTCTAATTCAATGTAGTCCATTTGAAGGACTTCAAAAGGGAAAGTAGGTGGTGCAAAGTTACCGGGTGGTGTAGGGGTACCCTTTCCAGGATTATGCATCATGCATACCATGCAGTACTTTACTAAGTGTGCAGCTGTCTTAGGGATGCTATCATTCTGCCATACAGGGTCTAACAACTTACAAATGCCTTTAGCACTAATATGAGCTGGACCGTGGGCCATAGTAACCACAGGAAGAACATATGCATCTGGTAACATCCATCTCTGTTTTACTGATTTATCAATCCAACATCCTTCCTCATTCAACTGTGCTGTACTTTCCTGTCACACCGCTAATTCTTCTATCATGGATTCACTTTGTATCTCCTTTACACTTTCAAGGGTGTACTCAAACAAAACAACCTTAGGAACCCACCTAGCTGGACCTGCTACAAACATCCTTTTCATCTTTGTTCAGGGCCGTTTCCTTAACTGTCTGATCAGCAAAAGCGTTTCCCCTACCTACATCACCGGTGACCTTCCTGTGGGCACTACACTTAACTATGGCCAATTTCTTGGGAAACATCAAAGCAGACAAAAGCCTCAATATGAGGTGTCCATGCTGGATTCTGATGCCATGGGAAGTAAGGAACCCTCTCTCAGCTCAGAGTCGCCCAAAATTATGCGCGACCCCAAAGGCATACTGGCTGTCAGTATAAATGTTGACAACCGGCCCCTCACTTAATTCACAAGCTCGAATAAGGGCAGCTAACTCTGCAGCTTGTGCTGACTGATAAGGGACCTGTGATGTCTCTACTACCGTGCGCAGTGTGGTAATAGCGTAGGCTGCAGTGGTGGTACCATCTGGTAATTTAAAACAAGAGCCATCAACGTATAGTTCCCCTTGTGGGTCAGATAAGGGAACATCAGTCAAGTCTACCCGTCCTTTCGTCTCTTCTTCTGTTCGGAAGATGCAGTCATGTTTATCAACTTCATCACTCTCAGAAGGGAGGGGTAGTAATGTGGCTGGATTCAGAGTGGCACATCTTTTGATCGTGATGTGTTTAGCAAACAATGTCAATTCATAGCCAGTAAGACATGCACTGGTGAGGTGCTGTGTCTTTGTCTTATTCAAAAGCGTGTCCACAGCATGGAGTACCATAACTGTGAGGTCAGTATCAAGTACGAGTCCAGCCGATTGTCTGATTGAAGTGGCCACTGCTGCGACCGCTCTTAGACAACTCGGGAGGGCTCTCGCAACTGGATCAAGCACAGCAGAGAAATAAGCACATGGCCGTTGCTTATCCCCAAATTTTTGTGTTAGGACAGAAAGTGCGCAACTAGCCATCTCGTGAACGTAAAGCACAAACGGTTTGCCATAGTTAGGTGTACCAAGCACTGGAACCGAACAAAGCTCAGTTTTCAATTGCTCAAAAGACTGCTGACATTCGGGCGTCCAAGGCAAAGGCTCATGCACTTTTTCATTGTTAATGCAGTAGGGAGTAATTAGGTATCCACTGACGACAGTAGGAAGTGATACCTATAAAAGCACGCACATCTTTTGAGTTTGTGGAATAGGCATTTTAACAATAATACTAATACGCTCAGGGGTCAACCTCTTACCCTCCTTCGACAGGAGTGACCTGAATAGGTGACCTCCTGTCGACAATACTGAAATTTAGAAAGAGACACGTTATGTCCATGATGGGCCAAATGCAGCAATAATGTAACAGTACTATCTTTGCAACCTTGTTCTGTATCAGAAGCAACAAGTAAGTAATCAACATACTGCACTAATACATTACCTAGGGAAGCGAAGGGAATCCAATTGACCTTTCAATGCTTGGCTATAAATACTCGGACTCTCTGTATAGCCCTGAGGAGCTCGACAGAACCTAAAGGTCCTACCAGCTAGGGTGAACCCAATCAGATATCTACTATCTGGATGAATAGGAATACTAAAGAATGCATTTTTAAATCAATAACAGAAAAGAATTTAGCAGTAGAAGGAATCATTGTCAAAAGCGTGGTGATATCAGGAACCACTGGAAACTGGGGAACCACTATTTTATTAACTTCGCGCAAGTCAATCACAAAACGGTAAACATCCTCATGATTATCAGAGGAACCTGAGGGTGTCCGTTTAAGAATCGGAAGAATGGGACTATTACAAATGTTGGCAGACGTCTCTTCAACTACTCCCTTTTGTATCAAATCCTGAATAATCTGCAGAAGGGCTCGCTCTCCCGCCTGAGGTATTTTATACTGAGGAATACGAGGCAAAATAGAATTGTCTTTGACTTGTATCGAAACTGGCGGTATGTGCAACAGTCCTACATCTGTATCATCTGTCCCCCATAGTGTGGGTGGCACATCAGCGAATTCAATGGGAAGAGGTGCATCCTGAGACAATCACTGTTTAGCACTCACGTCAGGGCCCATCGTCATATAAACACCTGGGGAACAATAAATAGTAGCATGCAATTTCTTCAACAATTCCAAACCCATCAAATTTTCTCCACAATTTGAGGTAAAAAAAAACGGAGAATCCACAGTAAAGGGTCCAACAGTCAATGCAAGGGGTCGGGAAATGGGGCTTACAACCGGTACACCAGAAAAACCTACCGAATCATTATTATGGCCAGACAGAGCCACCCCAGGGACCAAATGTCGAGAAACTGAACTCTTCGTCACACCTGTGTCCACCAAAAATTCCTTAGTCGAGCCTTGCAAATCCGCAGTGACATAAGGATCACGCTGATCTACAGGTATCGGGACTGGTCCATCACTCTGTCCCTGGCTATCCTAGCTGTAACCAAAGGGGATGATGGACGGAGTATTGAACATTGCAAGCACTCACCCCCAGTCAACTGATCTGGGTTTAATCCATCATCATTCTTTAGCTCACTACGCCACCCCAGTTCAGACATGGCCATATGCAAATCAGTCTGACCCTGTGCCTCATGGGAACAGTCCAGCCCGAACTGCCAAGCCATGTCTTCCCTGGACCGGAAACAAGCATCCTGGGACCGGTTTCTGGCTTACAGCCGTCATCAGCCAGGCTATCTTGAATCCAGTGGCAAAGTGAGCAAGGGACCCACGTCTGGGCATACCCTGCCAACTTAGGGCGAACATAGCAAAACCAAAGGGGATGATGGACGGAGTGTTGAACATTGCAAGCACTCACCCCCAGTCAACTGATCTGGGTTTAATCCATCATCATTCTTTAGCTCACTCCGCCACCCCAGTTCAGACATGGCCATATGCAAATCAGTCTGACCCTGTGCCTCATGGGAACAGTCCAGCCCGAACTGCCAAGCCATGTCTTCCCTGGACCGGAAACAAGCATCCTGGGACCGGTTTCTGGTTTACAGCCGTCATCAGCCAGGCTATCTTGAATCCAGTTGCAAAGTGAGCAAGGGACCCACGTCTGGGCATATCCTGCCAACTTAGGGCGAACATAGCAAAACCAAAGGGGATGATGGACGGAGTGTTGAACATTGCAAGCACTCACCCCCAGTCAACTGATCTGGGTTTAATCCATCATCATTCTTTAGCTCACTCCGCCACCCCAGTTCAGACATGCCATATGCAAATCAGTCTGACCCTGTGCCTCATGGGAACAGTCCAGCCCGAACTGCCAAGCCATGTCTTCCCTGGACCGGAAACAAGCATCCTGGGACCGGTTTCTGGCTTATAGCCATCATCAGCCAGGCTATCTTGAATCCAGTGGCAAAGTGAGCAAGGGACCCACGTCTGGGCATACTCTGCCAACTTAGGGCGAACATAGCAAAATCAAAGGGGATGATGGACGGAGTGTTGAACATTGCAAGCACTCACCCCCAGTCAACTGATCTGGGTTTAATCCATCATCATTCTTTAGCTCACTCCGCCACCCAAGTTCAGACATGGCCATATGCAAATCAGTCTGACCCTGTGCCTCATGGGAACAGTCCAGCCCGAACTGCCAAGCCATGTCTTCCCTGGACCGGAAACAAGCATCCTGGGACCGGTTTCTGGCTTACAGCCGTCATCAGCCAGGCTATCTTGAATCCAGTGGCAAAGTGAGCAAGGGACCCACGTCTGGGTATACCCTGCCAACGTAGGGCGAACATAGCAAAACCAAAGGGGATGATGGACGGAGTGTTGAACATTGCAAGCACTCACCCCCAGTCAACTGATCTGGGTTTAATCCATCATCATTCTTTAGCTCACCCCGCCACCCCAGTTCAGACATGGCCATATGCAAATCAGTCTGACCCTGTGCCTCATGGGAACAGTCCAGCCCGAACTGCCAAGCCATGTCTTCCCTGGACCGGAAACAAGCATCCTGGGACTGGTTTCTGGCTTACAGCCGTCATCTGCCAGGCTATCTTGAATCCAGTTGCAAAGTGAGCAAGGGACCCACGTCTGGGCATACCCTGCCAACTTAGGGCGAACATAGCAAAACCAAAGGGGATGATGGACGGAGTGTTGAACATTGCAAGCACTCACCCCCAGTCAACTGATCTGGGTTTAATCCATCAACATTCTTTAGCTCACTCCGCCACCCCAGTTCAGACATGGCCATATGCAAATCAGTCTGACCCTGTGCCTCATGGGAACAGTCCAGCCCGAACTGCCAAGCCATGTATTCCCTGGACCGGAAACAAGCATCCTGGGACTGGTTTCTGGCTTACAGCCGTCATCAGCCAGGCTATCTTGAATCCAGTGGCAAAGTGAGCAAGGGACCCACGTCTGGGCATACCCTGCCAACTTAGGGCGAACATAGCAAAACCAAAGGGGATGATGGACGGAGTGTTGAACATTGCAAGCACTCATCCCCAGTCAACTGATCTGGGTTTAATCCATCATCATTCTTTAGCTCACTCCGCCACCCCAGTTCAGACATGGCCATATGCAAATCAGTCTGACCCTGTGCCTCATGGGAACAGTCCAGCCCGAACTGCCAAGCCATGTCTTCCCTGGACCGGAAACAAGCATCCTGGGACCGGTTTCTGGCTTACAGCCGTCATCAGCCAGGCTATCTTGAATCCAGTTGCAAAGTGAGCAAGGGACCCACGTCTGGGCATATCCTGCCAACTTAGGGCGAACATAGCAAAACCAAAGGGGATGATGGACGGAGTGTTGAACATTGCAAGCACTCACCCACAGTCAACTGATCTGGGTTTAATCCATCATCATTCATTAGCTCACTCCGCCACCCCAGTTCAGACATGGCCATATGCAAACCAGTCTGACCCTGTGCCTCATGGGAACAGTCCAGCCCGAACTGCCAAGCAATGTCTTCCCTGGACCGGAAACAAGCATCCTGGGACCGGTTTCTGGCTTACAGCCGTCATCAGCCAGGCTATCTTGAATCCAGTGGCAAAGTGAGCAAGGGACCCACGTCTGGGAATACTCTGCCAACTTAGTGCGAACATAGCAAAATCAAAGGGGATGATGGACGGAGTGTTGAACATTGCAAGCACTCACCCCCAGTCAACTGATCTGGGTTTAATCCATCGTCATTCTTTAGCTCACTCCGCCACCCAAGTTCAGACATGGCCATATGCAAATCAGTCTGACCCTGTGCCTCATGGGAACAGTCCAGCCCGAACTGCCAAGCCATGTCTTCCCTGGACTGGAAACAAGCATCCTGGGACCGGTTTCTGGCTTACAGCCGTCATCAGCCAGGCTATCTTGAATCCAGTGGCAAAGTGAGCAAGGGACCCACGTCTGGGCATACCCTGCCAACTTAGGGTGAACATAGCAAAACCAAAGGGGATGATGGACGGAGTGTTGAACATTGCAAGCACTCACCCCCAGTCAACTGATCTGGGTTTAATCCATCATCATTCTTTAGCTCACTCCGCCACCCCAGTTCAGACATGGCCATATGCAAATCAGTCTGACCCTGTGCCTCATGGGAACAGTCCAGCCCGAACTGCCAAGCCATGTCTTCCCTGGACCGGAAACAAGCATCCTGGGACCGGTTTCTGGCTTACAGCCGTCATCAGCCAGGCTATCTTGAATCCAGTTGCAAAGTGAGCAAGGGACCCACGTCTGGGCATATCCTGCCAACTTAGGGCGAACATAGCAAAACCAAAGGGGATGATGGACGGAGTGTTGAACATTGCAAGCACTCACCCACAGTCAACTGATCTGGGTTTAATCCATCATCATTCTTTAGCTCACTCCGCCACCCCAGTTCAGACATGGCCATATGCAAACCAGTCTGACCCTGTGCCTCATGGGAACAGTCCAGCCCGAACTGCCAAGCAATGTCTTCCCTGGACCGGAAACAAGCATCCTGGGACCGGTTTCTGGCTTACAGCCGTCATCAGCCAGGCTATCTTGAATCCAGTGGCAAAGTGAGCAAGGGACCCACGTCTGGGAATACTCTGCCAACTTAGGTGCGAACATAGCAAAATCAAAGGGGATGATGGACGGAGTGTTGAACATTGCAAGCACTCACCCCCAGTCAACTGATCTGGGTTTAATCCATCGTCATTCTTTAGCTCACTCCGCCACCCAAGTTCAGACATGGCCATATGCAAATCAGTCTGACCCTGTGCCTCATGGGAACAGTCCAGCCCGAACTGCCAAGCCATGTCTTCCCTGGACTGGAAACAAGCATCCTGGGACCGGTTTCTGGCTTACAGCCGTCATCAGCCAGGCTATCTTGAATCCAGTGGCAAAGTGAGCAAGGGACCCACGTCTGGGCATACCCTGCCAACTTAGGGCGAACATAGCAAAACCAAAGGGGATGATGGACGGAGTGTTGAACATTGCAAGCACTCACCCCCAGTCAACTGATCTGGGTTTAATCCATCATCATTCTTTAGCTCACTCCGCCACCCCAGTTCAGACATGGCCATATGCAAATCAGTCTGACCCTGTGCCTCATGGGAACAGTCCAGCCCGAACTGCCAAGCCATGTCTTCCCTGGACCGGAAACAAGCATCCTGGGACCGGTTTCTGGCTTACAGCCGTCATCAGCCAGGCTATCTTGAATCCAGTGGCAAAGTGAGCAAGGGACCCACGTCTGGGCATACCCTGCCAACTTAGGGCGAACATAGTAAAATCAAAGGGGATGATGGACGGAGTGTTGAACATTGCAAGCACTCACCCCCAGTCAACTGATCTGGGTTTAATCCATCATCATTCTTTAGCTCACTCCGCCACCCCAGTACAGACATGGCCATATGCAAATCAGTCTGACCCTGTGCCTCATGGGAACAGTCCAGCCCGAACTGCCAAGCCATATCTTCCCTGGACCGGAAACAAGCATCCTGGGACCGGTTTCTGGCTTACAGCCGTCATCAGCCAGGCTATCTTGAATCCAGTGGCAAAGTGAGCAAGGGACCCACGTCTGGGCATACCCTGCCAACTTAGGGCGAACATAGCAAAACCAAAGGGGATGATGGACGGAGTGTTGAACATTGCAAGCACTCACCCCCAGTCAACTGATCTGGATTTAATCCATCATCATTCTTTAGCTCACTCCGCCACCCCAGTTCAGACATGGCCATATGCAAATCAGTCTGACCCTGTGCCTCATGGGAACAGTCCAGCCCGAACTGCCAAGCCATGTCTTCCCTGGACCGGAAACAAGCATCCTGGGACCGGTTTCTGGCTTACAGCCGTCATCAGCCGGGCTATCTTGAATCCAGTTGCAAAGTGAGCAAGGGACCCACGTCTGGGCATACCCTGCCAACTTAGGGCGAACATAGCAAAACCAAAGGGGATGATGGACGGAGTGTTGAACATTGCAAGCACTCACCCCCAGTCAACTGATCTGGGTTTAATCCATCATCATTCTTTAGCTTACTCCACCACCCCAGTTCAGACATGGCCATATGCAAATCAGTCTGACCCTGTGCCTCATGGGAACAGTCCAGCCCGAACTGCCAAGCCATGTCTTCCCTGGACCGGAAACAAGCATCCTGGGACTGGTTTCTGGCTCACAGCCGTCATCAGCCAGGCTATCTTGAATCCAGCTGCAAAGTGAGCAAGGGACCCACGTCTGGGCATACCCTGCGAACTTAGAGGCGAACATAGCAAAACCAAAGGGGATGATGGACGGAGTGTTGAACATTGCAAACACTCACCCCCAGTCAACTGATCTGGGTTTAATCCATCATCATTCTTTAGCTCACTCCGCCACCCCAGTTCAGACATGGCCATATGCAAATCAGTCTGACCCTGTGCCTCATGGGAACAGTCCAGCCCGAACTGCCAAGCCATGTCTTCCCTGGACCGGAAACAAGCATCCTGGGACCGGTTTCTGGCTTACAGCCGTCATCAGCCAGGCTATCTTGAATCCAGTGGCAAAGTGAGCAAGGGACCCACGTCTGGGCATACCCTGCCAACTTAGGGCGAACATAGCAAAAATAAAGGGGATGATGGACGGAGTGTTGAACATTGCAAGCACTCACCCCCAGTCAACTGATCTGGGTTTAATCCATCATCATTCTTTAGCTCACTACGCCACCCCAGTTCAGACATGGCCATATGCAAATCAGTCTGACCCTGTGCCTCATGGGAACAGTCCAGCCCGAACTGCCAAGCCATGTCTTCCCTGGACCGGAAACAAGCATCCTGGGACCGGTTTCTGGCTTACAGCCGTCATCAGCCAGGCTATCTTGAATCCAGTTGCAAAGTGAGCAAGGGACCCACGTCTGGCATACCCTGCCAACTTAGGGCGAACATAGCAAAACCAAAGGGGATGATGGACGGAGTGTTGAACATTGCAAGCACTCACCCCCAGTCAACTGATCTGGGTTTAATCCATCATCATTCTTTAGCTCACTCCGCCACCCAAGTTCAGACATGGCCATATGCAAATCAGTCTGACCCTGTGCCTCATTGGAACAGTCCAGCCCGAACTGCCAAGCCATGTCTTCCCTGGACTGGAAACAAGCATCCTGGGACCGGTTTCTGGCTTACAGCCGTCATCAGCCAGGCTATCTTGAATCCAGTGGCAAAGTGAGCAAGGGACCCACGTCTGGGCATACCCTGCCAACTTAGGGTGAACATAGCAAAACCAAAGGGGATGATGGACGGAGTGTTGAACATTGCAAGCACTCACCCCCAGTCAACTGATCTGGGTTTAATCCATCATCATTCTTTAGCTCACTCCGCCACCCCAGTTCAGACATGGCCATATGCAAATCAGTCTGACCCTGTGCCTCATGGGAACAGTCCAGCCCGAACTGCCAAGCCATGTCTTCCCTGGACCGGAAACAAGCATCCTGGGACCGGTTTCTGGCTTACAGCCGTCATCAGCCAGGCTATCTTGAATCCAGTTGCAAAGTGAGCAAGGGACCCACGTCTGGGCATATCCTGCCAACTTAGGGCGAACATAGCAAAACCAAAGGGGATGATGGACGGAGTGTTGAACATTGCAAGCACTCACCCACAGTCAACTGATCTGGGTTTAATCCATCATCATTCTTTAGCTCACTCCGCCACCCCAGTTCAGACATGGCCATATGCAAATCAGTCTGACCCTGTGCCTCATGGGAACAGTCCAGCCCGAACTGCCAAGCAATGTCTTCCCTGGACCGGAAACAAGCATCCTGGGACCGGTTTCTGGCTTACAGCCGTCATCAGCCAGGCTATCTTGAATCCAGTGGCAAAGTGAGCAAGGGACCCACGTCTGGGAATACTCTGCCAACTTAGTGCGAACATAGCAAAATCAAAGGGGATGATGGACGGAGTGTTGAACATTGCAAGCACTCACCCCCAGTCAACTGATCTGGGTTTAATCCATCGTCATTCTTTAGCTCACTCCGCCACCCAAGTTCAGACATGGCCATATGCAAATCAGTCTGACCCTGTGCCTCATGGGAACAGTCCAGCCCGAACTGCCAAGCCATGTCTTCCCTGGACTGGAAACAAGCATCCTGGGACCGGTTTCTGGCTTACAGCCGTCATCAGCCAGGCTATCTTGAATCCAGTGGCAAAGTGAGCAAGGGACCCACGTCTGGGCATACCCTGCCAACTTAGGGCGAACATAGCAAAACCAAAGGGGATGATGGACGGAGTGTTGAACATTGCAAGCACTCACCCCCAGTCAACTGATCTGGGTTTAATCCATCATCATTCTTTAGCTCACTCCGCCACTCCCAGTACAGACATGGCCATATGCAAATCAGTCTGACCCTGTGCCTCATGGGAACAGTCCAGCCCGAACTGCCAAGCCATATCTTCCCTGGACCGGAAACAAGCATCCTGGGACCGGTTTCTGGCTTACAGCCGTCATCAGCCAGGCTATCTTGAATCCAGTGGCAAAGTGAGCAAGGGACCCACGTCTGGGCATACCCTGCCAACTTAGGGCGAACATAGCAAAACCAAAGGGGATGATGGACGGAGTGTTGAACATTGCAAGCACTCACCCCCAGTCAACTGATCTGGATTTAATCCATCATCATTCTTTAGCTCACTCCGCCACCCCAGTTCAGACATGGCCATATGCAAATCAGTCTGACCCTGTGCCTCATGGGAACAGTCCAGCCCGAACTGCCAAGCCATGTCTTCCCTGGACCGGAAACAAGCATCCTGGGACCGGTTTCTGGCTTACAGCCGTCATCAGCCAGGCTATCTTGAATCCAGTTGCAAAGTGAGCAAGGGACCCACGTCTGGGCATACCCTGCCAACTTAGGGCGAACATAGCAAAACCAAAGGGGATGATGGACGGAGTGTTGAACATTGCAAGCACTCACCCCCCAGTCAACTGATCTGGGTTTAATCCATCATCATTCTTTAGCTCACTCCGCCACCCCAGTTCAGACATGGCCATATGCAAATCAGTCTGACCCTGTGCCTCATGGGAACAGTCCAGCCCGAACTGCCAAGCCATGTCTTCCCTGGACCGGAAACAAGCATCCTGGGACTGGTTTCTGGCTCACAGCCGTCATCAGCCAGGCTATCTTGAATCCAGCTGCAAAGTGAGCAAGGGACCCACGTCTGGGCATACCCTGCGAACTTAGGGCGAACATAGCAAAACCAAAGGGGATGATGGACGGAGTGTTGAACATTGCAAACACTCACCCCCAGTCAACTGATCTGGGTTTAATCCATCATCATTCTTTAGCTCACTCCGCCACCCCAGTTCAGACATGGCCATATGCAAATCAGTCTGACCCTGTGCCTCATGGGAACAGTCCAGCCCGAACTGCCAAGCCATGTCTTCCCTGGACCGGAAACAAGCATCCTGGGACCGGTTTCTGGCTTACAGCCGTCATCAGCCAGGCTATCTTGAATCCAGTGGCAAAGTGAGCAAGGGACCCACGTCTGGGCATACCCTGCCAACTTAGGGCGAACATAGCAAAAATAAAGGGGATGATGGACGGAGTGTTGAACATTGCAAGCACTCACCCCCAGTCAACTGATCTGGGTTTAATCCATCATCATTCTTTAGCTCACTACGCCACCCCAGTTCAGACATGGCCATATGCAAATCAGTCTGACCCTGTGCCTCATGGGAACAGTCCAGCCCGAACTGCCAAGCCATGTCTTCCCTGGACCGGAAACAAGCATCCTGGGACCGGTTTCTGGCTTACAGCCGTCATCAGCCAGGCTATCTTGAATCCAGTTGCAAAGTGAGCAAGGGACCCACGTCTGGCATACCCTGCCAACTTAGGGCGAACATAGCAAAACCAAAGGGGATGATGGACGGAGTGTTGAACATTGCAAGCACTCACCCCCAGTCAACTGATCTGGGTTTAATCCATCATCATTCTTTAGCTCACTCCGCCACCCCAGTTCAGACATGGCCATATGCAAATCAGTCTGACCCTGTACCTCATGGGAACAGTCCAGCCCGAACTGCCAAGCCATGTCTTCCCTGGACCGGAAACAAGCATCCTGGGACCGGTTTCTGGCTTACAGCCGTCATCAGCCACGCTATCTTGAATCCAGTGGCACAGTGAACAAGGGACCCACGTCTGGGCATACCCTGCCAACTTAGGGCGAACATAGCAAAACCAAAGGGGATGATGGACGGAGTGTTGAACATTGCAAGCACTCACCCCCAGTCAACTGATCTGGGTTTAATCCATCATCATTCTTTAGCTCACTCCGCCACCCCAGTTCAGACATGGCCATATGCAAATCAGTCTGACCCGGTGCCTCATGGAAACAGTCCAGCCCGAACTGCCAAGCCATGTCTTCCCTGGACCGGAAACAAGCATCCTGGGACCGGTTTCTGGCTTACAGCCATCATCAGCCAGGCTATCTTGAATCCAGTGGCAAAGTGAGCAAGGGACCCACGTCTGAGCATACCCTGCCAACTTAGGGCAAAAATAGCAAAACCAAAGGGGATGATGGACGGAGTGTTGAACATTGCAAGCACTCACCCCCAGTCAACTGATCTGGGTTTAATCCATCATCATTCTTTAGCTCACTCCACCACCCCAGTTCAGACATGGCCATATGCAAATCAGTCTGACCCTGTGCCTCATGGGAACAGTACAGCCCGAACTGCCAAGCCATGTCTTCCTGGACCGGAAACAAGCATCCTGGGACCGGTTTCTGGCTTACAGCCGTCATCAGCCAGGCTATCTTGAATCCAGTGGCAAAGTGAGCAAGGGACCCACGTCTGGGCATACGCTGCCAACTTAGGGAGAACATAGCAAAACCAAAGGGGATGATGGACGGAGTGTTGAACATTGCAAGCACTCACCCCCAGTCAACTGATCTGGGTTTAATCCATCATCATTCTTTAGCTCACTACGCCACCCCAGTTCAGACATGGCCATATGCAAATCAGTCTGACCCTGTGCCTCATGGGAACAGTCCAGCCCGAACTGCCAAGCCATGTCTTCCCTGGACCGGAAACAAGCATCCTGGGACCGGTTTCTGGCTTACAGCCGTCATCAGCCAGGCTATCTTGAATCCAGTTGCAAAGTGAGCAAGGGACCCACGCCTGGGCATACCCTGCCAACTTAGGGCGAACATAGCAAAACCAAAGGGGATGATGGACGGAGTGTTGAACATTGCAAGCACTCACCCCCAGTCAACTGATCTGGGTTTAATCCATCATCATTCTTTAGCTCACTCCGCCACCCCAGTTCAGACATGGCCATATGCAAATCAGTCTGACCCTGTACCTCATGGGAACAGTCCAGCCCGAACTGCCAAGCCATGTCTTCCCTGGACCGGAAACAAGCATCCTGGGACCGGTTTCTGGCTTACAGCCGTCATCAGCCAGGCTATCTTGAATCCAGTGGCAAAGTGAGCAAGGGACCCACGTCTGGGCATATCCTGCCAACTTAGGGCGAACATAGCAAAACCAAAGGGGATGATGGACGGAGTGTTGAACATTGCAAGCACTCACCCCCAGTCAACTGATCTGGGTTTAATCCATCATCATTCTTTAGCTCACTCCACCACCCCAGTTCAGACATGGCCATATGCAAATCAGTCTGACCCTGTGCCTCATGGGAACAGTACAGCCCGAACTGCCAAGTCATGTCTTCCCTGGACCGGAAACAAGCATCCTGGGACCGGTTTCTGGCTTACAGCCATCATCAGCCAGGCTATCTTGAATCCAGTGGCAAAGTAAGCAAGGGACCCACGTCTGGTTTTGCTATGTTCGCCCTAAGTTGGAAGGGTATGCCCAGACGTGGGTCCCTTGCTCACTTTGCCACTGGATTCAAGATAGCCTGGCTGATGACGGCTATCTTGTGCCGCGAATGCTAACTTACATTGGATAATGCGTAAGCAGAAACATTTCTATTCTAACACCTCTCAGGCGGGCCTGATTAGTGAAACGGAAAAGGGCAATAAATATTTGCAATGCGATAAGTCTCACATTTAAATGCGAGACCTATGGCATTAGAAAGAAGTGGCCGCCATTGTCCCGGCTGCTTCAAAAGAGAAAGCGCGCATGGCACGCTGAATGTAAGCAAAGCACGTCGTGCCTGCAGTAAGAGAAACTCAATAAAGAAAATAGTGCTTACAAGACTAAGGGCCAGATGTATGACCCGTTTTTGCATGCGCAAACGGGTTTTCAAACCCGTTTGCGAATGCAAAAACATCATGGCCATGTACAAAGCCTATTTAGCGAGTCGCTATTTATTTGCGACTCGCTGAATAGGTTTCGCGACTCACTATTTGGAAGGGGCGTTCCCTTCCAAATAGCTAGTCTCAAAACCATGTACTAATGTTTTGCGACCGCAATTGCGGTCAAGTGGGTGGTAAGGCATTCGCAAATGGGAAGGGGTCCCCAGGGGACCCCTTCCCCTTTGCAAATGCATGCGAAAATATTTTTTAAGGGCAGGCAGTGGTCCCAGGGACCACTGCCTGCCCTTAAAAAATGAAACGAAAACGTTTCCTTTTTTTAAAAAAATGCATCCCGTTTTCGTTTAAGGAAAACGGGCTGCATTTTAAAAAAAAAACTACTTTATTTAAAAGCAGTCCCAGACATGGTGGTCTGCTGAGCCCAGCAGGCCACCATCCCTGGGAGGGCCTGTCATTCCCAATGGGCTCGCAGATTGCGAAAGGCTCATTAATATTAATGAGCCTCGCAATTTGCGACCCCATTGGGAATCTCAAACAGTGTTAAACACACTGTTGTACATTTTATTTTGCGCCTTGCAATTTGCCACTCGCAATTAGTCGCAAATTGCGAGGCGCAAAATAAAATGGTTGTACATCTGGCCCTTCCCTTAATAACACGTACCGTGTAACAACTGAAGTAAAAGGGCCAGTCGCCATGAGAGGTTACAAAGACAAGGGGGTACTAAGGAGGGATTTTTAGCCTATTTATGAATCAGAAGCCAGCATTTACGAAGGACAATGACACAAGCCAATGACAAGTATGGGTGGAGAGTGGGCGGGGCTTCTATTCCATACTCCAGTACAGCAAGTTTCGCAGAGCAGTGCATGCGTGCTGACTCTAGGCTCAACCTAATAAATTCACACCAGCATCCTGCATAACTGCTTTTACCCACCTTGCAATAGTTGCAGATGAAAATGGACCATATGGCTTCACATACGGTACTGGCAGTTGATCCACATCTGTACTTACATTCTCTTGAACTCTGCTCTCATATTCCTTAATGCAGCTTTCTTTTTAGAAAGTCATCAAATTTAGGATAAAAACTGACTCAGACATGGTTTGGTTCTTCTCCAAATCTCAAATAATATATTGTTTGCCTAAAAGTATATTTTGCTCAACTCTAGGGCCTTCATGTCAGCTACCTTTTTGTACAATATTAAACAAAGTAAAGTCGCTAGTTTCCAATTTAATTCTCTGAGAGCCACAGAATGTTATATCTTACTCTGGGTGGTCTTTGCAAATGAATCCCTTTCATAAATCCCAGGACTTCTTCCTACAGACACACCCTCCAATAATGAATGCTGTACTGCTATAACCGATCCATAACAATTAATTACCCAATAGTGCATATTTTTCACAAACAATTCTGCTAAAAGGTTTGTTGTCATTACCTTTTCAGATTCCATGATGAAGTTAGATTTCACATTACTACTTTGGAAAGGACACTTTAAGGAAATTGGTATTTTGCTGTCTAAAACAAAAAAGCTTTCCTGCTAGTATTCAGCTGTCACCTGATCCCTGATAGCTCCCCGGCAGTGAGATGTGTATTGCTTCCAATAACTGAAGCAAAGGGTTCTTGACAGGATTGCCTGAGGAGCTGTGGGCAGCCCCTTCCTGAGCTTCAAAAGATGCTTACCTTGTCACTGGCAGATAAAGCTCACACCTAGGCATGTTGCTGGGATTCTGATTTGAAGCAGAACTATGTCTGGGATCACAGAACATCAGTATGTAGGGACTGAGTCACCATACCACATCAGTACCTATGAGTCAGAATCCTGATCAGCTCATAGTGCCTTACCTGCCCTCCTAACCTTCCCAGAGTAACAGGTAAGTTGGCACCCCAGAACACAACACTCTAGTCCCCTCAGGGAACTGCGTTAACAGGTCATCACCTTTCGTTCTCCCACTCATAAATGTCTATAATAAACACCTAAGAGACATGAGGAAAGTTTAGAATATTTATTGAAACTATTGTGCTCTATCATGTACTAACTGTGCTGTAATTAAGAAACATATGCAACTAAGCAGAATGATTAGCATTATCAGTAGACTGTACACAATGAAAAACCCTACCATGGCGAATGATATATTTGTCTAAGCCTAACCTCACTACATGAGCACAATGATATATCACAGATCTCTGGGATTAGAGCAGGGCCCCACACCTGACATTTGCCGATAGCTGGTCTGCATCTCAGATTGCGCAGAGCTGGTATGCTCGTCCCGGGACCTTTCCTCTGCTAGAAATGCTCCTCTCTATTTTCAAAATGGAAAGTCTTGGCTTATATGATAAGAAATACCATGCTAGAAAACAGCAACTGTGTCTCTTTGTTATGTCTGTGTGTTAGATGTGTTAGTGACTGACCAAAGAGAAAAACGGGACACGGTGTTGTTCAACCTTGTACAAAATGTTCAGACTGAATCCCAGCAGAAGGGGTAAATAACAAAAAACATGTGCGGCCTATTTCTAAAATAAGTATGTGGTACAAAAACAAGCGTGTTACTTCGTAACGTGTGGAAAGCAAAAGTGGACTACAACTGACAGTTATGCAAATATACAGGAGAACGACAGTGGGCCCTATAGGGAACTGACAACAGACCTGCCTCTCCTTTGTCTCTCCAGTCAGGCTGGCACCAAACCCAGTGGGAGTAGAAGAACTGACCAGAATCGGTTTAGGAGGTGGACAAAGTCTTGCTGTCCAACCAAATGCTGGCACTGGGCATAAAAGTGGACCCCACAGACCTCTCCTGAGAACACTCTTGCTCCTGTAGGAAGGCTGGACCTGCTTGCCTTAAAACCAGGACCCCAGAAGTGACTCAAAAGCACCAGTTGAATGACCTCCTGTTTGAGCTACAGGGAAACAACAAGCTTCCAGAGGCCTCTCTCCCTGCAACTGCCCAGATGACCAGCTCCAACTGGACCTGCACTTGACCCTGCTGCTGACCTCTGCTGGAGTGAGTCTGTAGAGATAGATAGAATGAAATAGCTATGTAAAGCTGGGATGGAATGAAGAATGTAGTGGGAGTTTGTGTTATTATGAAAAGGAGGGTCAGTATCCAGGGAGAGCTGGAAGAAGCTGGAGGTAACTTGTTGGAGAAATAAAAACTCTTTAAACATCCAGTTTATGCTCATGCTGCATTAATACATAAACGGGTGACAAACTGACTGGCAAGCTGACAGTCTATGCGGGGGACAGACACTAAAGTTACTCCACCCCCGGAAGAAGAAGAAAATCCAAGAGAAGAAAAGAAACTTTCAAAAAGAAAAAAGGAGTAAGTGCGCTTCACTGCATCGTTATATTAAAATATAAATATCGAGGATATTAAAATATAAAATAAAAACTGCATGAGTATTTGAGCTAAGCAGCATAGCCTGACAATACTGCTGTCACGTTGCGTTGCCTGGTTAACAGTTTGACAATATAGTTGCCCATCAAAGTGCATTATTTCAAAGCTCGTGACCACCAAAGCGCATGATAAGCAGCATGGTGATCATTGTATCCTTAATGCGCTGCAAAAAAGAACGTGTCTGCCGTTGGCATCCAGAGCATGGAAAGCAGCATCTACACTTTCCAAGTGAGCCACTGTGTGCATGACCTCGAACCCGTGGTATAAACTGACCGCCTACATCTGCTCAATTAATTCATAAAGGATCAAACTCATGCTGTGCAGCCACGAAAGGTGTTCGCCCTTACAGAGCTCCCTATAATTAGAGAAAAGCTCCTTAGAAACTGTGCTCATAGACATTGAAGAAGGACCATGTGTGTGATTAAAGGAAAGTTCCTCAGCAACTGTGTTCATCTCTACTGCTGAAGGAAAACCAGATATGGAGGACACATCTTTTATGTTGGCTTGTTATAGTAATTTCTTTTCTCAGTTTTTTTTGTTAACTTATTATTTTAATTAATTATTTTACAGTCTACAGAATGGCAGAGTAAGGCATGGCACCTCCTCCCACATTTCTGGTGACCCAGTGATTGCTTGGGAACAATGGAAAAAAATATTTTTAACACATATTTCAGCAATCGGTGGGGACAAATACAGTTCATTAGGGAAACAAGCAATTTTACTCCCTCATTTGGGGACAGAAGGGAAGAGGTTGTATGAAGATCTACGAGATGGGTGATGGGCAACCCAGTAAAGTTTATGAAATGTCATTGTAAATTTTGGATATACGTATTACCACTAAGGTGAATGTAGTCTTAGAGAATTATAAGTTTGTTACTCATGTACAAAAGTTAGATCAAGACTTTGCACCGTATGTAGCTGCATTAAGAAGGTTGTGTCTATCATGCCAATTTGGGGATTTAAGTGATTCTCTCATAAGGGATCAGATTGTCAGGTGTACAAATAAAAAGAGGATAAAGGAAAAGTTGTTAACCAAGGATCCCAGGCTTGAGGAAGCTATTCAATTGCCAAAGGGATGGAGCATGCAGCACTGTAGTTAAGGGAGATGGCTACATATTGTAAGGGAAAGGTCAATGAACTGGAGAAAGTGTTGGTGGCAAATTCACCTGTGGAAGAAGTAAGGAAGATTACATTTGAGGAGAAGGTGCAAAGCAAAAGAGCAACAATTAGAGAAATAAAATGTTATCAATGTGGTGTACCTGGCCATATTCGGCCTAGCACAATGTGAGTAGCAAAGAATGTCATATGCAACAATTGTGGGAAAAAAAGGACATTTCACCAAGGTTTGTAGAGCCAAGAACCAGACAACTAAAGTAAAGCAATTTGATGATGGTTGTGAAAGTACACAGGATATAGTGAGAACTGTAGAAAGATTTGATAAAGAGAAACAGGTAATAACTCTCATTTCCACTAAGAAGGAGATAAGAAAGGAAAGCACGAACAAACTGGAGAAAACTCATTGTAACATTTACCTTGATCATCAGCAATGTTCCCTCTAATTTGTTTCCCCTGTGTGCAGCAGGGAATGATTTCTGTGCATTGCAGCCAAGGCCATGTTCATCAGAGGCAACTCACTAAGCAAGCAAGTGAGCTACAAGAATTAGTGGCATTTTCCAGAAATTAGATCACTCACCCTTTAAACCAAGATGACACCTCAAGGCCGACCCCTTGTCTGACCCTTAGTCCTTCAGCTGCCATCCATTGATGAGTTGATAGGGGATGGAAGGACCAGGAGTTGACACTACAGAAATTTAACAGATCGTTTAGTAAGTATTGTAATTACATTTATACAGTGCTTACTAGCCCTAGCAAGTTGTTGAAGTAATTTATGCCAAGCAGCATTTTGCTCAGGAACCAAGGTAAGTGGTTAATTTGGTGGTCATTTTTTAAAGGGTTTAGTCTAGTTCTCTCAAGGAGACCATTCCATGTCTCTATGTTCTCTCCAGTGTCTTTGAGGTAGATTAAAATTAGTATCAGTTAGGTATGAACACCTGATGGGGGTGGGTATATGAGTTCATGCAGATGTTCGGTGGGAATAGTAAATGAGCTAGAGCAGATTAAGTATTGCTAGGTTGTACAGTCTAATTTACCAAGAAGGACAGGCTGCAAGCTTTGAGATGAGGTGTGGGCAAATTGGACAAATACAGTAATAAAGATTAAGGCAAAAATGCAAATGATTCAGAGGGGAAGCATGCAGAGGATGGACAGCAAGGACAGGGACATTCAAAGAAAAAAGGAGAGGTGGCAATTGGAAGTTTTAAGTCAAGGTTAAAATTTTCAGGGAAGTTTTAAGGCACATAGATCATACATTTGGCATAACATGCATTCCGAGGACACCAAACTGTAAAAAGAAAAAACATTATTTGCTTATGAGATAGTTCAGTATTAGGCAGCTTTGATAGGCCCTGGGTATCAGGTGAACGGTAAATCCACTTCTAGGCTATTACTAGACCACTGTTTCAGCATGGAGAGCTGATCATCTGAGGTGTTGGATACATAAAGAAATGTCTGGAAGCATATATAGTGAACTATCAAGCCCTTTAGGTTGCGCTAAAATGATGCAATACTTGCATGGTCAAAGCAACATGAGAAAATATACAGGCTAAACAATTCAAACATTGAAAGGAGATTCTGCAAATGTGGGAGCCATGTCTTCTGATGTTTAGCCTTAAAATTCGCTTCACAAATGCTTTGCCTAAGTAAGAAAGGAAAGCATTTGGATGTGACTGGTTTAGCATAGCATAGGATAGAGGTGAGAATAGCTTCCCCGGCAGTGGAAGTGCATTGCCTGCAGCTGAAGGGAGGAAACTAAGACACTGAAGTGAGGAGGAAGAGGCCGGGATTCTTAAAAAAATTCAATTACACTTTTCATTTAACAAGGAGATGCAAATTAGTCTACTTGAGCATTGTCATTTGGTGAATGGCAAAGAAAAGAGATTTGGCTGTAGTTTTTTTTTCAAGGTGAGGAAGTTAGTTTCTGGGTCAAGCATTTCCTTTGTCTGTCCCTGACTGCTGTTTCAGGAAGGATGATGACAGCCAGGTGCTGAGATCTCGTACTTCCTTGTGCCCATATTGTGGGTGCCCAGTTTACAGACAGACCCAGAGCGTCCAACTGTGAGAAGCATTGATTTGGACTAAGGCTTCTTCTTGAGGGCAGCATGAGAAAGATATTAGAAGTCCCAATCTAGCACAGGACTCATGCAGGGAAACAAGCAATGCATGTAGACAACAAGGCCTGTGGTTTGATGTGCAGGATTTCATTTAAACTCCTTGAAGTGAAATCAGTTACATGGGTCTATATTGGTGTGGTAACTGTGCGCTGTTCGTGGAGAGGCAAAGACTTTCTGTGTTACTAACCCTCCTGCGAAGAACTTCCTTAAGTTTCTCCTGATCAGCAATCTGCAAAACAACACTGGGCAAGTTACACACAACTAACATACACAATTGAGGTCTTTCAAACATACAGTTTTGATTTGTGCATGATGTGAGTATTGTCAGGGCTACACTACAACACTTGCATGTGGAGAAGCAAACTTCAACAGCTTTGCAGATTAAAACATTTTAAGAATGACACCAGCCAGACATGTTCTTTCAACATGGCAGGTGTGCCTACAAATCAGCCAGTAAACATTTATAAAAATCCAACCAGCTTCTACTTGTTTTAAAATTATTTATAATATAACAGAGGAGCAGCTTTACAAAGCCATTTGGTCCCAAGAACATCATAGCCCTTCAGTTTTCTAAGTCAAAGTCAAAGCAGCCTGCATATCAGTAAAGCACACTCACAGATCAATTTGCAGACCAGTGGTAATAAAGTTCCCTGTCCCAACACAAACATGGTGTGTCTTAATGTTCTTAGGAGGGTATAGTCTAACATTATATTAAAATAATGAGAAGGTAACTCGTATTTGTAAATTTCATTGGCCAAGATTCTAACTTCAGGCTACAGGGGCCCTTTCTCTTTCGCACTATTTAAGGTGGAGGTGGGCGAGCCAACATATTAACAGAGAGAGCCGAACCAGAGCTGAGCCAAGCCTTTGGCTTGGCTCTTAAAGCCCGGGTACGAGCCAAGCCCTGAAAATGTTTGCTATGTAAATCATAAAACAAACATCCTTAACGTTTGGAAGCTTTGACATGAACACGTCACATTATAGCAATAGCATTATAGCAATAGAAGTTCTTATTTAAGTACTTATTAAAAATGATCGTTTTTAAACTTGAACCATTAGTGAACTAAAAGGCGAGATATTTGTCATTATTGTCAATTAAATCAAACACGATAGGATTTTATACAACTGGTATTCTGAACTCACATATTTGAAAGTGCTTTCATATGCAATAAAGAAGAAAAAGTTTTGGTAAAATAAAATATTTGCGTAATATCGCTCAATTATAGCAGGTAAGCCATAGTTTTTCCATGTTTTACAGTTTCACTTTGTATAAATAAGCCACTAAATGTGCATCTATTTGCCTTTCTTTTTTATGCTAATGCATTGTTTTTACCTCTGTGGACATTTTTGTGATGTTTTATTTACCGCAAGGTATTGGAACACTTTACATGAGCACCAGTTACATTACACAAAGTCACATGAATACTGTTTTTTTAAGCAAGGAAAGATTAAGGGCCTGATTTAGATTTTGGCTGACGGGTTACTCCGTCACACTGGTGATGGATATCCCGTCCGCTGACATATAAATCCCATAATATCCTATGGGATTTATATTTCAGCGGATGGCCTATCTGTCACCATTGGGATGGAGTAACCCGTGCACCGAAATCTAAATCAGGCCCAATGTGATTTGCCCAGAATCACGGGATGTTGAGCCAATGATGAGACTCGAACTTGGTTCCCTAGCTCAAAAGTCAGAAGCCTAATGAAAGGTCGCTGACATGGAATCAGAGTTTGAAAGGTCTTCTAAAGGTCTGTAGTGCATCTACATAAGAGTGCACTTCACACCAGCCAGGGAGCTGATGGCATTGGTAACAGCTGCCTGCCCCAAAGTCATACTTACCCCTTCCAGAGGCCCCCATCAGAACAGTTATGGAAGAGCAGATATACTGCTCCTATAAGAATGTACACCAAGAGAAAGCTTTCTTTAGTGCTAATGATTTAAAAAGCTCAGGTAGTCTGGAAGTCTTTCTCTTGATGATTGCTCCAGCCCTGTGTGCCTCGAAAGTGTAGGGTATGCATGCGTGCACATGCGCACCCTACAGGAAACACACATAATCAGTTGGTGAGAATGTTAATAGACTCTGGTAGCTTTTATAACTTGTTGTCTAAACACATTTACTATCAGAAATGGGAGATAGAAGACAATAAATGGAATGAGCCAGACATAAGAGTTGTGGGGTATGGAGGAAAAAGGTTTGAGATCCTAAGAATGAATTGGATGATGATAGAATTTGAAGATGAAGCAGTATATGGTAGGGTTTCTATAACAAACTATGGGTCTAATTTATTGGGTTGGCGTCATCAGATGGAATTGAGGGTCGCCCTAAATACCAATGCAAAGAAACCCATAATGACTGTTGAAGTCCTAAAGGTTAAAACCTCTATCAAGGATATAGAATTGTGTGGGGAATCTATAAGGAAAAGATATTCAAAGGTATTCACAGATGATCTGGGTAAGCTCAGAGGTTTTTCTCGCAGACTAATATTAAAAGAATACTGTACCTGTGGTCCACAGGTTTAGGAACATCCCACATTTGATGAAAGAACCTTTTCAGGAGGAGTTAAACAAACACATTGCTTAAAAAAAAATCATCAAGCCAATTGCGTGTTCAGAATGGCTGCCACCACTGGTGCTGGCACTGAAGGAGGGTGGAAAGATTCGACTATGAATAGACTTTTGAGACGTGAACAAGAATATGTGGGTGGATAGGCAACCCATCCCAAATATATCAGAAATGCTAACTGCGTGGAGGGGTTGGGGGTCTCTGTATTTAGTGTAATTGACATGTCTGCCTCATATCATCAAATTGATTTTCATGAAGACTCAAGACACATTACATCGTTTGTAACACCATTACGAGCTTCCCATTATCAATAGATGCCTTTTGGATTGGCATGTGGCTCAGCGATGTTTCAGAAGGTAATTAAACAAATCTATGAAGGACTTGGGAATGTCTTGTGCTTTCAAGATGAAATCCTCATTGCTGGGGAGAATGAAACCAAACATGATGAATTGATTGAGGAGGTGATGGAGCAGTTAAAGAAATATATTTTCACAATAAAAAAGTGAAAAATGTCAATTGAGAAAAGAGCGTGTCACCTATTTGGGACATGAATTATCAAAAGATGGCAAAGTGATGGGGATAAAAGATGCACCCCGACCAGAGAATAACAATCAGCTAAAGTCATTTCTGGAACTAGTGGTATATTGTTCAAAAGTTGTAGTTAAATTCACCGAGCTTGTGGAGCATCTTAGGGCACTTATTTAGAAGAATGTTGTCTTTGAATGGAGTGGTGAGTGTGAAGAAGCCTTTGTGGGAATGAAGAACAGTATATTACAAGCTCCAACGTTGGGGCACTTTGATATAATATATATAACTACAGATGCAAGCAATGTAGGAATTGTTGCAGTATTGACACAGGTGAAAAATGGGCAGGAGCGTGTATTTGGGTTTGCATCAAGACGCCTACAAAAAGCTGAGACCTCTTATTTAGTAGTAGAAAGAGCTGTTCTTGCATGTTGTTGGGGCATTTAATGTTTCATGTATTTTGTGTGGGGGCTGCCCTTCAGAGTTAGAACTGACCAGAAGCCATTCATACACTTGTTCAAAGGAGGAAAGGGTTTGGAAGGAAGTGTGAGACCAAGAATTTGGAGGTGAATGTTATCTGTGATGGAAACAATTTTGAGATGGAGTATATGAAAGGACTGAAAAATGTTGTAGCTGATTTTAAAGATCATCTATAGAGAAACTTGGGCAGGCTTTGGAAATTAGTATAGATTAGGTGGTATATGGTCAAGAAGAAGTTGCACTCTGGAAGGAAGAATGGGAAGTTGCTGTAGAGGAAGAGTTTTGGAAGAATGTGTAAGGCAGGGTTGGTGCAAAGAAATGAGGCAAAGTAAACAAATGAGTGCATTTTATAATTTGAGAGATGAATTGAGCCTGTGTAGAGGTAAGCTCATGAGAAGAGGTCAGATAATTCCACCAGAGAACCTTTGGAAGTGCATTGTCCTGATAGCACATTAGGGGCATGCAGGTTGCAACATGACTAAAATATCCGTAAAACAGTCATTTTGGTGTCCCAAGATGGATGAGGCAGTTGAGGACATTGTGAGAGACTGTTGTGCATCTGCCAATAGTGACATGACTAACGTGGTGAGATAACCTCCTGTAAAATGTATGGAACTACCGGACAAACCATGGGAAAGAGTAATAATAGATTTTCTGGGTCTGATAACTAAGTTGGGGTCTAGTGACAAATACATGATGATCCTAGGTGATTACCACACCAAATGGTTTGTCATCAAGACTTTGGATCAGATCGACACTTGGAACGTGATTAGGTTCTTAGAAGAAGTCTTCATGGATGAAGGTATTCCTAAAACGTTAGTTTCTGACATTGGGGTGCACTTTGTTTTGAGATGTATGACAGACTTTTACCTAAGATGGGAATTGTACACACAAGTATGGCCTTATTCAGACCTCAGGCCAATGGTTTAGTGGAAAGGAGTAATCAAATAGGATAACATCTCATGATGAGAAGAGATCCTGGAAGGAAGGAAATTCCTTCACATTTGAAGAGTAAGGATTGTGTGTGGGTTGATTATGATGCAATAAAGGATGGCATCACTTTAAAATAGCAAGAAGCCAAGAGATATTACAATGTCAAGAAGGGACCAAAGAATGTGAAAGAATGTGAAGGTGGAGGTTGGTGACTGGGTTGTGATGAAGAAAGGAGAGATGGTAAAAAGCGGGATAGTAAGTTTTCACAACCATGCAAAGTGAGGAGGGTTAAACGAAGTATGGTGATATTGGAGGATGGATCAGTATGGAGTCTAGGGAGACTCTGTAAGCTTGTGAATCATCTGAGTAGCTTGGCATGTGACACATGATGACTTTCATGACGTTGTATACTTTATTGATGATAATGGTATATTGTTTTCTCTATAAATTTTATTACATGTTCATTTGAATAAGTGTGAATTGTTTTGTTTAGGTAAGAGGAAGAATGTAATTTTTTTTTTTTTTGTAAAGGGGCGATGTATAGGGATAATAGAATGTTAGCTATGTAAAGCTGGGATGGAATGTAGAATGTAGTGGGAGTTTGTGTTATGAAAAGGAGAGTCAGGTTTCAGGGGAGAGACAGAAGAAGCTGGAGGTAACTTATTGAAAATAAAGACTCTTTAAACATTCAGCTTAAGCTTATGCTGAATCACTACAGAGTCCAAACCCTCAGGTGTTAGAATATACTCCTTCTTTCCCCAAACTGCAAGAAGTGGCATTTAGAAACTTTTTGCAAACTTTCTGCCAAGAGAAATGTTGGAGACCGAGATTACTGTCAAAGTCGCAGCCGTCAACTGTGAATCACCGGATGGTCTCAGCTTGCTGGTTTAACCCTCTGAAGGAGATCAGCTTTTCAAAAAGTTTTCTAAGACTGAACACAGAGGGCTTCATCGGGACAGTCACCAAACGGCATCCGATCGATGGCGAGGCTTCCTGAGCAAATACTCCAGACTACCCCTGCTCAGAGCTTTTTCTCCTTCGTTGACTGCACTGGGACCCTGATGTTGCCAAGTCTCACTTCATATCCAGTTTGCAGCTTGCCTCGCTGACGATTCATCGATGACCAGTTTTCCTCCATTTTAAGTTAGAAGGTAAACTTTCCACCGGGATGAACCTAATTCCTGCACCCAACTCTCACTTCATCGCAGCCGGCCTTAACGTTTGACTTTGATCTGGTTTAGTACGACTAGATAATTGTAGTTGGCACTTTGCGCTTTTTGGCGCTATATTTAATTCAAACTTTAAAAATTCATATCTCTGGTTCTACTTATTATATTTATTTTGTTTTGGTGTCATTTTTTCTAGTTTTCTAAATTGAGATTTGTCTGGTGTTTTTTTTCTCCTATTACTGTTTAAGTACTATATAAATACTTTGCCTTTAAATTACCCCTGACTGCTTTGTGCCAAGCTAAGAGAGGGATAAGCACAGGCTTATTTAGTGATTTTAGTGGTTCACCCTGACAAGGATTGTGATTACTATTTGAGGTGGGTTCTCACTCCCCTAAATTAATACTCAGATTTCTTACACAAACCTTCTCCGGACAGATCTGCCAATTTTCCAGAATTCCTGAAACTTTCCAGACTAGAGGGCTGAGCACTGCCTACTCCATTAACGGATGCTCTTCTCCTTCTACTCCTACTAACAAATCTCTGCAAGGAGGTAGTAGGAATGGAATTCCCACTATCAGTTCCTAAAACTGAAGGAAACCATGCCTGAGTTGCCCAAAAGGTGGTCACTAGAACTCTCTGACGATGCTGCCTTCTAAAATGTATTAAAACTCTCTGAAACATTGTGAAAGAAGGGAAAGCATAGCCACTCAATCCTTTCCAATTATGACTGAATGCATCCATTAACGGGGCTGCTGGGTCTGGGTGCCTACTGATATTCTTCTCTAACTGAAATGTCAAACGGGATGCAAATAGATCAACTTCCATAGGTCCCAAATAATTCTATATTCCCTGAAACCCAACCCTTTTCAATCTCCAGTCACTGTAATCCAACAAATATGATGAGAATTCCAATATGCCACCACATTCTCCTTCTCTGGCAAGTAAAGTGCTTTCAAAGATATGTTGTGTTCTAGACAAAATTTCCACATTTCCTTCACAATTTCTGATATTCTCCCAGACCTGCTTCCCACTAGTTTGTTTATATATGTCATAGCAGTTAGATGTTCAGTGCGGTTGAGTATGGACAATAGTTGAACCTCCTTTCTGAAACTGCGTAGAGGAAAAAAACTTGCTGTCATCTCCCCAAAAAATTGATGCGCTCCTTTCTTTCTTCTATTCAAGATTTACCTCCTGTATCCTGCTCTAGTAACATTGCACCCCATCCTACATTGCTTGAATCCTATTCTAGCTCAAAATGTGGGGCTGTTTCAAAAATTACATGGCCATTCCATGCTTTTAGGGTTTCCAAACCCAAGATCAGCTTTTCTTTCACATGCTCTGATAGCACTACTTTGTCTCCATACCAAAGACCTTTTGATAAACTTGAATATTTGACTTTGTAATGCCCTGTAATTTAATGGCCTGGAATCACAGCTTGAATTGCAAAAGATAACAGGCCAATCACGCGAGCTAGCTCCCTCAAACTCATCTTCTGTGTCCTTAACAGGTGATTCACCTTTTGTTTTATCAATGTTACCTTTTTTCATCGGCAACTGGAGCAGCAACCTTCACTGTGTTCATTCTGAAACCCAGGAACTTGAAGATCTGAGGGGGAATGTAAATAGGTTCCTGCTAATTCACAATGAACCTTAAATGCTCCAAAAGGGACCTTACCTATTGCAGCTGAGAGTTTAACAAATATACATCCTGATCCATTCTAAGAATGTCATCAAATAAATAATCATTATTATTCCATGTCCCCTCAGGTATGCTACTACTGGTCTCAGTATTTTTGTAAAGTACCAAGGAGCCGACAAAAGGCCAAATGGTAGACACTGGAATATATATAACTACCCTTACCACCCGAATTGGAGATAAGCTGACTCTCCAAAGCTCTGGGAGTTGTGTACTATACATCTTTAGGTCTAGTTTCACCATCCAATCGAATTCCTGTGATAAATCCCTCAATAGATGCATTTCCATAAAGTGACTGTATGTCATAAAATAATTTAACTGACTCGCATATAAACAAAAGAGGAAGAAGATGGCATACAGAGGGTTTATAAAGAACTATTTGCTTTATGTGGTCCTTCACTGTTCTAATTCTATTGTTCTTTAAAGTGTCCTGCTCGGAGGGGTGAATAAAAGAATATATAATGCAAGCCTCCTGCCTTGCCATTAAATCTAGGATATATATGCACAGGCAAAAAATGTATATGTAGAGATTTGGTCCTTTTGAAGAGTTCTTTCTTTTCCATCAAGAAATTATGCTCTGGAATTTCTTTGTTTATGTAGCCCATTTTAGCAGATTCAGATTTTTCCAGAATAAGACTATACCACTTTTTATGCCACTGGCAGTTTTCGTACTGAAGAAGTTTGTCTGTGAGAAAATGTTTCTCCTAAAGCGGCTTGGTAACTTAGGGCAGAATTTGAATCTAAGGTCAACCAAATAAAACCATAACCCTAACTTGCGTTCACATTTCATAAGTGCAATTGTTTTAAATGTACCACAGGGTTTTGTGACAGTTGAGTGAAAAGATTATTACAGGACGGAATTTCTACTTCACTTGCTAGGGGCAGTTCTGGTTCACGGGAATGATTTTTCATATGGTTCGGTGAGGGTGAGTAGGTGGTCAGGATTGGTTGCTGTGATATTAACAGTTTTATACTTTGGGAACAGCAAAGTTTGTCTACTTTGCCTCACTCCTTCTCTTGCCATGCAGTTGATGTACATTTGCTAGATTAATACAACAAGAAAACATTTAAATTTTAAATCCAACATAGTTGTATGTAATTTTAAACACTTTACAGATTCAAGCAGCACATTTTTTGGAAGACTTGAGTATCCGAGTAAAAGAAAATTCTCATTGTTACCTGGTAACAGTACGTGCATCATCTTGCTCTATTTTCTCTGATTATGGTAATCTCACTTATAGAAGGGATTCATTAGAATAACCAATTCACTCCCAGGGTGGAACACGACTTTGCCATTTTCAGTCACAATTTCTTTATTTAGAATCTGTTATTAATTTGAATTCATGCAAGGCATTGTCAAATTATTTTTCTTAACTATTAAATCATTTTTATCTTTGAAACAAAAACTAGGAATGGATTAAAACTCACAGAGCCAGATTCTTAAAAAGAGATGGAAATTTGTCCCTACATGTTTAATATGGGTGGCCATGGATTAAAATGTACTTTTTGTCGAAATTTACAAAGGTTTGCAATAATAATTCTGAAAACCTGCAATAGTAATTCTGAAAACGCGCAACAGTCACGGATTTCTAGAATAACTCATGGAATATGTTTGTTCCATTTTCACATGTGGAGATAATATGTATGTGTTTGCTCATACAAAAATCACTAATCAAGTGCAAAGGCAATTGCTGTGGTTTTTTTCTTTTTTTCCATGAGAAAAACATATTTCCCTAGACAGAAACAGCTTCTCCTATTATCCAATACATTGGTGTGGGTGGGGTGGGGCTCTTAGTCCCAGAAGGGGATTTACTCCTACCCTTGAATAAATATACAACTCTTTCTATAGTGTGAAGGCGTCAGGAAAACATTTTTGAATATCCACAAACGAGTACATTTGTGAGTGAACACAGTTCAAGGCATTCCCACCCTGCAACACTCACCCTACCACACTCAGACAGGATTTACTCACATCTAAACCTTCAATTGCAAATAGTTTTGTGAATCTGACTCTTTGTTTAGTGAACAGGATGTCTTTGTGGTCCTTCATGACACTGGGTCTGTACTCATTTTTTCACATAGTTGGATCGACACAAACTGTTCACACTTTTTGTATTGCATGTATTGAGTACAACTCAGAGACTAAGGGGCCGATTCCGATTCCGGCCGGAAATCTCTCCGACCGAGCCGGACCCGGAGAGAATTCCGACCGAATCGGACCCTAGCAGTCCGACCGAACGAGTACGATGCGCACGCATGCTATCGGACTCGAGTCGGTCGGACTCCCATTGAAGTCAATGGGAGCCTGTCGTACAACGCGTACGCGGGCTCCCATTGACTCAATGGGTGCGAGGCGGACAAGGGCGCCCCTACAGCGTGTACGCGTCCATGCGCATCGCGGCGTACATGCACAGGTAGGGGACCCATGGGTCCCCTGTGTGCGACTCGCGTGCCTACGCGTACAGGAGGGTCCGACGCGGACCCCCAAAGTCCGGCTCCGACAGCTTTTTCGAGCCGGACGGCGCGAGTAGGTCGGACTGCTCGCGGCGCGCATCGTACTTACCCGGCCGGGAAACGTCTCCATAGCGCGGTGCGAGTCGTGTCCATGCGAGTCGGTCGGAGCGTGTTGAAGCCCCGTTCGAGTCGGTCGGCGATTTCGCGGGTGCTTGCATCGTACTCGCTCGGCCGGACCCGCGTACGATTCGGTCGGGAAACAGGGCTCCGAATCGGATCCGGTGAATCCGAATCCGATTCGGAGCACTACCGGCGCCTAACTGTTCAATTAAAAAAAAATTTGAATTTAACTCAGAGTTTAAACATGCAGTTTTCAAAATCAGTACCATAGGATATAAAATAACTATTTGCTACTATTTGATATTTATGTTGTTCAGCTAAATATGGTGTTGGAAAATGACCATCTTATTTGTGGCATTCCACCAGATATTTTGACTTCTTTTAATGAACCCTTTTTGCTGGGCGTAGGACTCTACCACTGTTTAGCGAGAGTAAAGTGTGCAAAGTGTTTGTGCTCTCCCTTTAAACATGGGAAAATTTACATATTCCTAATTTGCACATTTAATTTATACACAAGTCCCTATTACATGGTACTACATGCACCCAAGTCCTATAAATTAAATTATACTACTGGGTTGCAGCACTCATTGTACCACCCACTAAACATGCCTCCAGATCTGGTCCTGCATCTTGGGTATGGAATTTTATTTAAACCTTTTGCCAGGCCTAAACCTTCCTTTTTAAGACATATCAACCACTCCTGAACTAGCTGTAAATGCCCACAAGACAGGGTGCACTGCATTTTAATAGTAGGACGTGTATATTTAATGTTTTAGATGTCCTGGAAGTGAACCTCCCCCTTCGCTACCCCCAAAGTTGTTTTTCACTGCAGCAATGCTTCCTTTACAAAAACACTTTTTAATACTTAATTTTGGTTTGGGAACAGCTAGAAATATTATTCAAGGATCCAACTTAGTGGTCAAGTCGGATTTTATATTACTATCTTAGAAATTATACTTTTAGAAAGTTTACCTTTCTCTACCTAAGGCAAATGGGCCTTTTTGCCAGTGTGTAATGCCACCTGACTGCTGAATGTCTCTCCCGTGGAGAGGTTTGGATTGCTCCCAGACAGTGGACAAGAGGCTTGAGTGTGGAGAGGTTTTTTCCCTCCTTAAGCAGGATGGCCTGGGGGGCTGTGCCCAGCCCCTTCCTGATGTTCAAAGGATGCCTTCCCTGTTACTAGTAGATGCAGCTCAAATCTAGGCCTGCCTCCCTTTGTCTTCCTAGTCAACTTGGCACCAAACCCAGTGGCAGGGGATGGAGATATCCCAGAACTAGTTTGGAATGACTACAAGGGAAGGTTTACCCATTTCTATAGTTACACCTCTGGGTGGGCACATTGAGCTCTGGCCAGGAGAAGAAGGGTTCTATCATGTTGGTGTTATGGAAAGAGGGGTACTGTGGGTTCGCTTACAGTAAAATACACAGGAAAAGCTGTGGAAAGTGAGTAGGGCCACCCCTGGAAATCTTTACCCCATTGATTAGGGATTGGCTAGGAGTTTACCCCACCCACAGGCTGGCACTGGGCATACATATGGAAACGTCAGTACCCTCCTGAAAACACTCCTGGACCTGTGAAGAATCAGAAGAGGGTCTGCCCTGCTGCCTGAATAGCCTGAAGAGAAACTGGACCTGCTTGTCTTGAACCCTGGACCCCAGAAGTGATTCCAAGGGTCTGATGGCTAACTTCTTTTTGAGCTACAAGAACAAAACAAGCTTCCAGGGGTCTCTCCCCCTGTAACTTCCGAGCTGACCAGTTCCAGCTGGACCTGCCCAGTACCCTGTTGCTGGCCTCTGTTGAAGTGAGTTTTAACCCCCAAGTGGTGCCTCTCAGGTCTTTGACTTTCGAGTGGTGTTAGAGTGTACTCTCCATCTTGAACAAACTGCAAAAACTGGGACTTAGAATCTTTTTGCCAAGTTTTCCTCCAGATAACTGGAGGGAGACCGCGACCGCCTTTGATCCGAAGCTGCTGACGTCGAATTGTCAGTTGGATTCAGCATGCTAGTTTGCCCTGCTGAAAAAGACCTGACTTACAGAAAATTTTCTAAGTCTGAATGTAGAAGGCTTCTTCGAGACTGATGCCAAGCAGCAAACTGTAGAGGCCTTTCCAGGCATAGACTTCAGACATCGCCCACTAGAAGCTTTCTCACCTTCGGTGATGACCAAGCTGGGATCCCACTCCTCAGCAACCTACGGTTGTCAAGCCCTGCTTCGGATCCAGCTTGCAGCTTGCCCCACCTACGACTTGTCGACTACCACTTTTTCTGCCAAGAGATTGCTATGTCAGAAGGTAAATTTTCCCCCGGGACAAACCTGGTCCCTGTATCCGATCCAAGTTCCATCGCAATCAGACTTAAATTTGGACTTTGAGCTGGCATAGCGCAGCCATATAACCGAGGTTGGTGCTTTGTGCTTTTTGGTGCTGTTTTTATTTAAAAATTAAAAAATTCATAAATCTGGTTCCTCTTATTGGATTTTTGTCATTTTGTTTATTGAATTATATTCTATTGTTCTAATTTCCAATTCACTGGATTTTTATTGGTTTTGCATTTCTACTTTATTTCTGTTTTGATATTGCATAAATACTTTACACATTGCCTCTAAGATAAGCCTAACTACTTTGTGCCAAGCTACCAGAGGGTTGAGCACAGGTTTATTTAGTGACTTTTTGTGGTTCCTCGTGACAAGGATCGTGATTATTATTTGAGCTGGGTTCTCACCCTCCTCTGCTAATACTCCAATTTCTTACACATAGCTAAAGGTTTCAACCAATACGGAGTCATTTCTGCCACATTTACATATTTAGAACTTGGTTTGGTAACCTGGGAAATAACCAGCAGAAATATAATTTCCACCGATCATTACCTAGTATGTGACCCAACTGCCCAGATTAGTAGTGGGTGAAATTACATTAACACACAATTTGGAATGAGCTTTTCAGCTCCCAGTAATAGCAGCTGTGCAGCTTTCCATGATGACTCCTTGTATTACCATTGCAATTTTCGGTAATACTGGACCATGTGATTGTAATTTTGGATGCACCATTAGAGTCATGTACGTATCTAGGGCCTGCTACCTTAAAGATACAGAGTCGAAAAATGTTGGCAATCCAATTAATTGATATATTTTCAGCTTTGTACATTTGTGTACTGATTTACATGAGTGTGTTTTATCTAAATAAACGATAAACCTATATTTACAGAGCCGTTTATTATTATTATTATTATTGATCATAAAAGTATTATTAATATCATCACAATTATTATTGTTATTCCCATTACTTCTAGTAATATTTATGACAGGAGTTTTCTAATGCTCTGGCAGGTCACCCTCAGGTCACTTCAGAGCGCTAATAAAGTAAGAAAGACACAGATGCGAGGAGATTAGGGGATCAGGTAAGGGAGGGACATGTTTGTAGACAAAAGACAATATAAAAACATTGCATCAAACAGGTCTGTTGCAATCACATGTACACAAAGATAGTTGGGAAAAGTACAAGTCTTGAGACGAAATAGAACCAGCCCCGTGCATGCAAGGGAGGAAGATCGCTTCTTCCGCATCAACCCACACATGAAATGCATAACATTTCCATAAAAACAACACTTTACTGGTTCGTCATTTGGCTGCAGTGCGTCACAATTTGGGACCCGAATAGCGTTAGCTTCCGCCTCCAATCTGACTCACATGTACAGAGGCGACCAGTTTAACAGTGTGGGGATCCACAGCAAATGTTATCTGTTCGCGAATGGGTGTCATTTTATACTTGGAGACAGAAGACATTGAGGAATGTTTTGTTCTTACAAAAGGCAACCGCTATGAGACGTAAAATGCCAAAATAAACCAAGCAGGCGCTCAGTTTCGAAAGCCTTTCCAAAAGGCATTCACCTTTGAATAAATAAATACATTACCGATTCCGCTCGCACACACAGATCAGTTGTATCCATTAATTCAGTATGTGCATAAGAATGAATACATAATGGCAACATTAGGGATTTTACAGAAAGCTCCTAGTCAAGCACGTGACCTGATACAAGCCAAGTGACACAGGACCCGCAGGTTTAAGCAGACACCTGGGGCGTGTCATGAACAATGTGCGTCTGCTAAACATTTGCGCATATGTGCGCATCTCCATTTGTGCATGTGTAGGTGGCCACGTCCCTGTAATTTTACACACCTATTCAATAGCTTGCACACATGCGCCTAGTTGTGAGTTGTGGAGACATGCCTACTACATGTTTCATCACTTAATGAACATTTATGAAGCAACTCCTAACTGGGAAATTAGTAAACAACACTTTTGCACTGATTCAAAGCATTTTTATATAATTTATAAAGGACGCAGCGCTCAGGAATAATTAGAAAATAGGTGTGTTTAACACATAAAAATATCCTGAATGGGACAATTCATATTTTTTTTACTCATTTGAAAAGCAAAGCTTCCAATGAAAGTAAAACATGATTTTATCATAGTATTAGAACAAACGTCATAAAATGTGCAAAAATATGATATGTATCTCTGCTAATTGCAACAGAGGGGATGTGCACAAACCGATGAATAACTATAGAAATTACGGAAGCACCACTGCATGTAAACGTGTGCAAACCAAACTGTTCAGAAAAGAAGAAAACAGCTATGCAGTTTGTGCCATTGTGGTTCTTCTGTGCTAGGGAACGGAGAACATATTTTGCTATGTTTGTCTTGGTGCCAATACCAAAGACACATTTTGTCGTTTGCATAATAAGAAGTGAAGAACATGAGTAGTATAAGGAGATACCATTCATCCCCATTCATGCCCTTAAAAGTGACAGGTCCCCCTCCGGTCCCCCCGCCCCTCGCTGTGTCCTTAAAAGTGACGCGTGTCCTTAAAAGTGACAGGCCTCAAACCCCTCACTGTGTCCTTAAAAGTGACGCGTGCCCTTAAAAGTGACAGGCCTCAAACCTCTCTGTGTCCTTAAAAGTGACATGTGGCCAGCTTGTCCAAGGGGCGGTGCTAGGGGCGGGGCTGTTTCGGGAGCCACCAGCGAACCAGAGCCCTATGACGCCTCTAAGGCCTTGTTGATGTATAGATGGTACGCCCCCTTTTAGGAGCTGTTTAGGATACATATAAGGCATCCTTAAGAGCGTTGTACAGCAAGCAGCCGCCGGAAGACAAGAAGGTTCCCATAGCAAAATGAAGAGATACAACCCTCTTGTGAAGAGCCCTATGTGGGTTTGCTCCAACCCCCTATCAGTAGATATTACCGCAGCTTACCAACGCTGGTAATGGACGAGAATGCTCAGCAAGAAACACCTAAGGATAGGGGCTGCGACCTTACTGGTTTTAGTAATAGCATGTGTCGGGGGTGCAAAACCTCAATATCAAGGATTGCGTATGCCTGCTGTCTCCGGTTAAGGGCACCCCCAGCACGAGTGAGGGCTCTGGTAGCGGCAGCTTGTTTGCCGGCCCCAGTTTCGTGGATATGGAGGAATCTGAAGAGGCTGTAGCACCAGCTAACACAACCGTCTATGAAACCAAGGCCCTTCAGGAGGACCCGGATGCTGATGATGTTGTGCTGCAACCGTCGGGTACAGTCGCCGAAGATGTTGGGGCAACGCGGGACACTAGCGACTCTCAAGATTTCAGAACCGCAGCAGAGGCCGGTGAAAATGCAGAGGTTAGTAAAAAAATAAAAATGTTATGCTCGGTAGTTACAAAAAAAAAAAAATGCGGTATTTTATTTCTTCAGCTATTGGCATATCAATCTTTCTTTTTGTCCCTAGAACGTAACACCAGCAGGATGCACCTACTTCATAAAGCACTATGGTAAAGAGCCTGTAGCACCTCCTAACACCTCTGTCTACGAAGACATGGACCTTCAGGAGGATGCGGCTGCTGCGGAGGGCGTGTTGCAACAGCCCGGTACAAGCGTCGAAGATGACGGGGCATCGCAGGACATTAGCGACTCTCAGGATTTCAGAGCTGCCGCAGAGGGTTGTGAAAATATGGAGCTTAGTATGAAAATGTTATGCCCCTGTATCTATATAACGATGTATTTTATTTCTTCAACTAATGGGCTGTCAATCTTTTTTTTGAACCCTAGATAGAAGCCCCAAAAAGAACGGCTGGAGCCTGGCGACCTGCAAAAGCGAACAATGTAATCTTTAATTGTCTGTGGTGTTCAAAACAGGCTGAAAGCTCAACGTGCCAAAACAGCGAGGGCTGCGACAAATGCGTATGCGGTTCTAAGAGCGCCGCGTGTGAAAAAGATGAAGATGTCGGATTGTCCTTCTTTGAACGGCGTGAAGTTAAGGGTTTCGCAGCGGCGGTAGTACTAAACTGTGTCAAACGTGACTATTACAGTCTTTGTCAAGGCCACCAAATAAGCGATCCAGAGCAGGCGGCTCACGAATGTTTGTGCGAATCATACAGAGCAAGAACAATACGCTATATTTGTGGCTTGTTAAACCCGTACAAGGTGTATAAGCTGCTAAAGGTGGTGTACGGCCTGAACCCTGAAAATAAACCTGTACACCCCGATATGTTGAGGATCTTAACAGCTGCACTCAATGAGATCCAATACGCCTATGACCCGAGCGTAAAACTACCTGAAATGCAGGAGATGTGCCCGACTCTTGATAGAAAGCTGCTACAACGACTCGTAGAAAGGCGTATGTGTAACATGTATAAAAGAAATAATCTCAGGGGTGCTTTGGCCCCCGAAGACTATTTACATAAGTTCTTATGTAATGTTACAGGATAGTGTGTATTTAGAACAAACAAGCGGAATGTTACAACGCAAGGTGGTTATGTGTTAATACGTACTTATCACGTTTCCTATGAAAATGTAAAGTATCTTTTGCTCAGGTTTTTGTAGTATTGTTTATCTGTTTTTTAATAAAACGCCCTTACACAAAACAATCGTCTTTCATTTCATTAATTGTACCGGATGCTATCATGTCGGGGGCTATGTTAAGAAAACTTTATTATGATACAAGAGGGGTTGGTAGCTTTGGAAGTGTCGAAGCCCTATACAGAAGGGCTGCAGATGAAAACGAGCCCGTGAGCAGAGACCTGGTCAAGACATGGCTATCAGGAGAGGAGGCGTATTCGCTCCACAAGCCGGCCAGAAGCCGTTTTAAGAGACGTCCTACAATCGTTAATGCTCAAATAGATTATCAGTGGCAAGCTGACATAATCAGCCTTCAAGATATAGCAGAACATAACAACGGCGTTTGTTATATATTAACAGTCATAGACGTACTGTCCAAGTACGCCTACGCAGAACTGTTAAGCGATAAAAGAGGGGCCAGCGCCACGGCCGCTTTTAAAGCCATCTTTGCGAAGGGCAGGGTTCCTCAAAAACTACAAACAGACGCCGGTAAAGAATTCTTAAACAAGACATTTCAGAAATTATTAAACAGCCACGGTGTTCAACATTTTGTAACACACACGGAGGTGAAAGCAGCGGTTGTAGAACGGTTTAACAGAACTTTAAAGTCTAAGATGTGGCGGTATTTTACGGCCAACAACACCTACAGATACGTGGATGTTCTACAGGCTTTTTTAGATGTGTATAATGCCAGTTATCACCGGACCATCAAAACATCACCCGCAGAGGTGACTCCTAGTAATTCTTTAGATGTTTGGCGAACGGTGTACGGGCATAATTTTGCTACAAAGGTGAAGAAACCTGTTTTTAAAAAAGGCACGCATGTGAGGATTTCAAAATTGAAAGGGGTCTTCACGAAGGGCTACCGCCAGACTTTTAGCGACGAGATATTTATAGTGGATAATGTGGAGCTTAAAGAAGGGCTGTATATTTACAGCTTAAAGGACTACGCTGGGGAAGCTGTATCGGGGGTGTTTTACAAGGAAGAGTTACAAATGGTACCTGATGATCCGAACAGGGTGTATAGGGTTGAAAAGGTTCTGAAAAGGAAAGGTAGGGGGCTAGCAGCCAGGCATATGTCAAATGGAGGGGATGGCCGGAGAAATTTAACAGTTGGGTGTTGGCCAGCTCCCTGAAGGGTGTGTGAGCTAAGGACCGTCTAAAATCCTCTAATAAGATGGAGACAGCCCCCTTTTATATCACCTTACCATCCAACGCTTCTAAGGGCATGTTCCCCGACAACCAGATTTCTAATTACACCGTGAAACTGGCTAAGCCTGTGGACCTGAAAGGGGATTGGGAGGTGGCCCTAACAGAAATTCAATACCCTAGAACATGGAATACATTCACACAGGCCGAGGCAAAGTTTTACATAAAGCGTGAGCAGGATCCAGTGAGCATGCACGAGAGCATTCCATACGGTTACTACCCAACCGTTATAAGTGTTGTCGATGCTGTCAACAAAGCCATAGCCAACCTCGAAGCATATCCGAATACGCATCTGTCATTAGATAACGTCAGAAGGAAGGTATTTCTTAAAGCACCAAGCCGTACCACGACGTTTAACTGCTCCGGTAAATTAAGAAGGGTTTTAGGCACCGTGCTGCATGCGAAAAGTCCGATGGAGCAGGATCACACATGCCCCGATATTAACGGTGGGTTCTATACGCTCTATGTGTATAGCGACATTGTAGAGGCCCAGAGGATCGGTGATACTTATTCACCGCTGTTAAGATGGGTCCATGTACAGGGTGAAAATAATACGATGGTTAATATTCAATTTAACAAGCTCGACTACGTCGCAGTTTCTAAAAACCATTTTGACACTATTTCAATTATGATCTACGATGATCAGTCTGAGCCGGTGGCCTTTAAATACGGGAAAGTTATTGTTAAGCTTCATTTAAGACCGAGACACGACAGCGGTTATTAACCAGGCATCATGGTGGTCGTGAAAACATACGGGGACCCGTCTATGTACAGGGACTATTACAGAAACCAAGCCGGATATGGAGGTCCGCCGTACTTTCAAGGGTCGCCGGTTATGTATGGGGCTGGTTTAGGGGTTTCTTCAGGAGCCTGTTTAGAAGAGCTATGCCGTTCTTGAGAAGAGGCTATGAAATTGTAAAACCGCATGTTAAGACGGCTGCTACGAACATTGCCCATGATGTTGTTGGGTCTGTTACTTCGAGCGGTTGCAGAGCGCATGAACAAACAGCCGCAAGAAGGAGCGGGTCTGTTGTACAAGCCGCGCGCGAGTGTTAAAAGGAAGCGCAGGCCTTCGAGACGCAGAGGTCCACCGGTCCCCTATAAAAAAGGAGGAGTTCTTCAAAACGCCCTCAGAAAAGAAGAACTCCAAGACGGAAGAGAGCTGCGAAGAAGAGAAAGGGTTCTAAAGTCAATATTTTTTAAAGCCTCGTAAACTAAACCATGGCCTTCGTACACTGTGCATCTGGCGAGTGCGCCAAATCCGAGTTAGACTTGTTTACTCTAAAACCAACGCAGACAAGCATCGAAAACAGCTTCTTCATGGAGGTATCGCCTTTAGCCGCCTTGACACCGCTGGCCCCTATAGAGTTTTTTGTGTCAGGGTCCACGGATATGTATTTGGATCTCAACAACACGCTGCTGCATCTTATGTGTAAAATCGTAAAAGCGGATGGGTCCGACATAGCAGCAGACGCTCGAGTGGCAACGATCGCTTACCCCCTAGCGGCCATGTTTAATCAGGTGGACATCACCCTGGGCGATCGACTCATCACACAGAACGATAACATGTACGCCTACAGAGCCTACCTCGAGAGTATTCTAAATTACAGTAGCGACGCCCTTGACACGCAGCTTTCAGCTGGTCTCTTCTACAAGGATACATACGGCCAGTTTGAAACCACGGCTCTGGACGGTGCCAATCATGGTTTTGTAAAAAGAGCAAGGTTTGCAGCAGGCAGTCGCAACTTTGACCTCCTGGGCCGCATACATTCAGATCTCTTCTTCCAAGATAAACTGCTTATCAATGGTATTGACCTTAAGATCAAACTCACACGCAACAAGGACTCATTCTGTCTCATCAGCGGGGATGCGGACCAGTACAAGCTGGACATCCTGGCAGCGAGCCTGTTTGTAAAGAGAGTGAAAGTGTCCCCGAGCGTCAGATTAGCGCACGCCGACGCTTTGCAAATATCAAACGCCAAGTACGCTGTGGAAAGAGTAGCTCTGAAGGTGTTCAGCATCCCAGCCGGTACCCGTTTAACCCAGCAGCAGAATTTATTTCTAGGGCAACTACCCAAACTCATCATCATCGGTTTTGTGGACAATACAGCCTTTAGCGGCACCTACGCCTTAAACCCCTTCAATTTTAGACACTACAACATCAACTACGCGGCGTTGGTCCACGAGGGCACTGTGATTCCTGCAAAACCCTACACCCCTAGTTTTATAACCTCCAACTACATCAGGGAATATCAGGGGTTGGTTTCAATAACCGGGAAGCATCTAAGGGACTGTGGTGTAGCTGTGTCAAGAGAAGGCTATGGGGACGGGTACACGCTGTTCGCATTCGACCTGACCCCCGACATGGAAGACGGCGATCACTACAACCTTGTCAAAAACGGGAATCTAAAAGCTGAAATACGATTCAGTAATCCGCTACCGACGAATGTGAACATGGTCGTATTCTCTGTATTCGACAGCATCATTCAGATCAACCACGCAAGACAGATTTTGTTTGACTATCTTTAAAACATTTTGTGAAATGGACACTGTGCAGATACGCTCGTTCTTAAGCAGGCATAAAGACGCTAGGAAATACTTTTTAGGTGTTTTCCCCAGCGACGGGTTACCACCTGAAATAGGGTTAGAAAGGCCCCGCACTCTAGTCTTTAACACAGACCCTCATGATAAGAGCGGAACACACTGGGTGGGCCTGTTTATAGACAGTGACAAGGTTATATTGTTTGACAGTGCAGGTGAATTCCCAGAACATCGTATCTATACAACCCCTATATTCAAGTTTGTGAAAAAAGCCGCTGCGCGTGTTGGAGTATAACAAGCTGAGGCTCCAGGATTCCATAGCCATCACATGTGGGGAGCATTGTATTTATTTTATCAGTAAAATGTCTGAGGGTATGTCATTTAGAAATTTCTTAAATCTATATTCGCGTGACCTTGTTAACAATGACAATATAGTTGTGAAATATGTAAAAGAAAACACAGTGGTCTCGGTCAGACCTGTGAAACCCGAATATGTCGCTTGTCAAAATTGTAAGTCCGTGGGACATGTGTATGTTTAATGATGAGCGCCTAAAATAAAAGACCATTATTTTTTAAAAATACGGTATTCAGACTTTGTATTTCTATGCTACCACATACAACATAATTAAAACCTTTTAAAAGACAACAGAGGCAGGTTGTAAAGTTATAAAAAAGTGTTTTATTACAAACATCTATTTGTAAGTCCGTGGGACATGTGTATGTTTAATGATGAACGCCTAAAATAAAAGACATTATTTTAAAAAAAAACACGGTATTCAGACTCTGTATTTCTATGCTACCACATACAACATAATTAAAACATTTTAAAAGACAACAGAGGCAGGTTGTAAAGTTATAAAAAAAAAGAAGTCTGAAGAAACATCAGGGTGTAAGCCAGGTACTTGGTTTGAAAATTGCCCTTTTTCGAGGTACAACCATCGTTGTAGGGGTACTCCAGGAGGGGGATAGCAGGGGTGTGTCAGAGCCTGTTGGTGATGGGTGTACGGGGGCTTTCAAATTTTCAAGCAAACGACGGTGCTCGTTATTACCCACGAGCGTGGAAGGGATGTTGAGTTCAGCAGCGGCTCGTAGAAACGCATCCCAACCACGCGGTGCGTTTTGAGGCGTTATGATTTTGGGGTGCGTGAGACCTTTGACTAGATCGTACATGTGTGACCCTGCAACCGGCTGTCCCTTGTAGAGAAATTCGCCTCGTTCATTCCAGGATGTCAGGTCTTTAGAAGTTGCAAGTTTACTCATCAGCATTTGCGCGGCCCCCTGTGTCTTTGACTTATATTTTTTAAGAGATCGGTAACAAAGTCATCTGAGGGTGCTGCATGGGCCTGTGATGGTTGCAGGGGCTGAGGGCCATTTGGAGGCACGGCTGGTTGTTCAGAGTCCGGGGTGTATAGAGTCAGCTTATTTTTCTCGGTATTCCATTGGTTGTAGGAACTTAAAAAGTTTTTAAGGGTGCTGGTGTAAAGGTTTGCCTTGTCATAGGGGTTTAGATCGGTTCTGTTCAAAATGTCTTTAATTTCAGCATCCAGACGCAGAGTCTCATTTCGGCGTATATCCCAAGTGTTGTCCTTTGAAGAGCCCAGCTGGTCCATTTGCTGCCTCGGAACCAAATACATCTTGGTGGCATGATCCATTACTGTCCCGAGAGGAGGCTCGTAATTATGGGTATAGCTATGCCCAGCAAAGAGCCTATAAAACCTCCAGACTGTTTCACCAGTTTCTTCTTGGTAATGAGTGAGGCCCTTTTATTACTGAGCTTCTTGATAAGAGACCTCTTCTTCTTCAGAACCTGTAACTGACTCTTTGATATAGGGACGTTGCCTTTTAGGGTATTTAGGGCAATTTCAGAAATGGCAGACACTAAGTCGTCAGAAGCAGCGCACAGGATGGCCTTTCGGTGCTGGGGACTGGCTGTAACAAGCATTTTCAGGAGAGCTAAATTGCGACGTAGGCGGGCCGACATGGTCAACACCTTGTATTATAAGGGGTCGGATTGTAAATGTCTCTAAAAGTCATCAGCGCTGCTTTTTATAGGCACGGTCCTTGGGCTTAGGGGTGTAAGCGACTGGTAGATCTGGGGCAAATATATCAGCCCTCAGTCTATAGTCTTCTAGAGTTTCATTTTTAAGTCGACCAGCAGGTAGCCGTGGGGTTTTGCTGTAGCATCGTTAAAGGCCTCCATGAAGAAGTGTGTGTTTCCTGGGTACATCTGTTTAGCTATGACTGATATTTGTTGTTTGTCCCGGGGGTTTTTAAATAAAACAAGGTATGAAGCGTTGAGAGCTATAGACCTGCTGTTCTTGCCCTTGTAAAACAAGTTCTGCACAATGTAGCAGATGCTTAGATTACGATGATGCGAATATTGAGTAAAAGCTCTCTCTAACTCCGGATGATCCCCACCTTCACGCATAAGGTCATCGACAATTATCAGGTTTACAAGGGATGGGGGCAGTAACTCATCATCGTTGAGATTATCTGGTATGCCTTCTATAAATCTGATATGGGGGAAACGACTGGCCATGTCTGTATAAAGAGCTTGCCAGCATGAATAAAGCCATACAATATTGTTAGGGGTTTGGGATAAAACAGAGGCAGCATTTTCTAAGAGCTTTTTATAAAGTAGCTCTTACCACAGTTTGAGGGCCCTGCTAACACGCATGCGAATGGATGCTGTAATCTGGTGTCCATGGTGTGGGGTCTGTATCTCTAATGAGGCTAATAACCATACGGCAGTGTTTTATAGTCGGCAGTCAGGACCCTTTTATCAAAAACAACCCGTAATGTCTTATGTAAGGGCTGGGTTGTAATTTCCCACTTCTTTTTGGACCTGACTATACACGGCTGGTTCACAACTATGGTTTTAGCATTTTCACATTTGTCGGAGGCCGCGTATTCGTGCACCAGATTCTTCAGACTATCAAAATTGATTTTTAGGGTGTTGCTGACATTTAAGGTTATGCCTTTGACCTTCATACACACTTTGTTCTTGTTTGTGCGGTAGGAGTATGTTTTAGGCCCGGATGACGTGTATTCTATGATATGCTCATCCTTATCTAGTTCGCTGGTCAAATTACCCAGATAATCCCCAAGAGGAGGGTCTTCATCCCCTGGTTTACTCAGAAAAATCACTGAGTCGGTATCGTGATACAAGCAACGGTCCTGGAGTTTGTCCATAACCTTGTAAAGTTCTAGACGGGCATGGGCTGTGGTGAAGCACGCTATGAAGATGTTGATGTTGTTACACGTTGTGGGGTACGCTTTTGTGTATTTCCAACACACAGCTGCGGTCTCGTCATCGATAAACCCGCAGCTGGCCACCTCGTAACATGGGGCAAACAGGTACTTAAACAGCTCATCAGGATCGGTTATTAAGGTCGTATTTGACAGGTTTGTACGCTGTGCGAATTTTCCCCATAAGGAGTTGAGGCAGAGCTTGGCTAACTGTCGGCGGGCAGGGTTGACCTCTATCAAATGGGGTCGTAAACGGATACCTTCGTGAGCGTAGTAGTCAGCGATGTATTTCTGCTTTGCATCCTGACTAGTACACCATTCGGGATACCCTGAGGCCTCCTGCTTGTCTCTGAGAAACATATTAATGTATGGGGCAAAGAGACGTGTCGTGGTCCTCTGAAAATGCCATACCTCGTGTATCCTACCGAGCCTGTAACCTTTCTCTAAGGCCGCTTCTACCTCGATGCTGCACCAGGTCCCTGTGAGCATCCTTTGTTCATCGGTGTGTCTACAAGCGTCAACCTCTTTAAGCACCGCACATGTGCGACAGAGGGGGAACATCAGTTTACCATCGACTCGGTATGGTAACACCGGAAAGTAAAGCTGTCGTGGAGGATAGATTTCACATTTGACTAGCCCAAAGTATTCGGATATGTGTTTAAAATCTCTATATATGATGGTGGGGTGTCCTAATGGGTATACCTTCATTTTGTTCACAAATGGGTACAGACTGGTGAAATCATAGTAGTGTATTTTCTCACCCTCACCCACGGCCCTGTACAGTTGTATGGCATTTGTACGACCCCCGAATAAGGCATCGCGTGGTTCCAGAGGTTCTGGTAAATCATGACTCTGAAGGAAAGAGCAGAGCGCTGTGTCGGTTGTTAACATCTCTAGCCACTCATGCTCCCAAAGAACCCTCATAGCAAAGCCACATTTTTCAACATACTGCGCCTTCAACAGTGTACGTCTGTGTAAGTGTTCAAATTTGACACCCATCAGTCTGTTAAACTCATGGGGTTTGTAACACTGGGGACAGCCGTGGTAAAAGCAGCCATTGTATTCAAAGGCCGTCGGCACCCCCTTAATTACAGCGTACCCATCCAGGTAGTAGGGACCCACACGGTATTCACCACCCTGTAAGGCGTGTTGAATATGTACGTCTTCCTTCTCAGAAATGTACATGAGCCACCGGATCGAGGGGGTTGAATAGCGTTTCTGTTTGCCATTATAGAGGTCTACAGGCACTAGTGCAATACTTTTTGGTCTTAAAAACATGTGTTTGTAGATGGACATACACATGGAGGCCAATGTGATGTTTTGAAAAGGGTCTATGTATTCGACAGCCTCCGGCATTTCAGGCGTATTGGGTTTCAAGACCCTGACTTTCTTTGTCATTTGAGGCTTCTTGGGTTTCATGATCCTGACTTTCTTTGTCATTTGAGACTTCTTGGGTTTCAGGATACTGACTTTCTTAGTCATTTCCACCACAACATCTCTGAAGAGGTTGCACGCTTGTCGTAGGATCATCACATCAGCCTGACAATAAGCTTTCAACTCTGTTTGAAAATGAAACTCCTTTTCACGGTTTTCAGAGTACCATTCTAGAAAGCTCTCCTTCTCGGATGGCATCATATATTCAAACCCGTAGCTGTCAGGAGGTGGCATGGGACCCACATAATTCTGGTTCGCCCAGGTGTTAAAAAAGTGTGGAAAATAACCTTTACAACCGGGGAATCCAAAGGCTTTTGGTAGCTTGCTCAATTTCATAGGCAGGAAATTCAGGGTGTCTATAAACCTTATTTGTAACCGAACTGCTGTTAACAACATCAGCTTGGACCCCTGAGTGATGAGTTCTACTTGGACCTTTTCACGAATCATATTTTGTAAAATAAAGAATGAGTCGTATGCTTTTGAGTTGTGGGCCAGCATGGTATACCCTTTGAATTTGGTTTGAATGAAAGTGTTAAGGAAATCACCAACGCACGTTCTGCCTTCAAACTCCCAGCTGGCGTCGGAAGTTAGATGGTGTGCGTAAATATAGTTAGGTTGGTGTACTCCCGTCTCTTGTGTGCACTCTATATCAAACACTATGTATGCTTCGGTTTTTGTCTGGGGTCTACCTTTAACCATGTAGCACTGATGGTTGGTACCAGCCTCAAAAGACGTCTGACACCTGGGGCATTTCATACCTTGGCATTTGTGATCTGTCGCCACATACCGACCACACTCAAAGCAATCCATTTTAGGGATGCATTTAACAGTTTTCTTATGGTTGCTCAAACAGTCTTGAGAGCGACAAAACATCTTACAGGTGCGACACCTCACCTTCAGGGCAGCGTCTACGACGCAGCCGTCCCTCCGACACATCTTACAATGCATTTCACACTGATGACGGTCCTTACTGCTGTATATGTGGTCACAATGTGTGCACACGTACTTGACACCCAGAAAACTTTTGAGGTTCAAGATACCGTAAAAGTGATTTTCGTGGTGAAGGACATATACGGTCTTGTTTCTCACACGGTCCCCTGTTGTAAAGTACTTCCAAGAACCGCTGTGATAAAGAACTTTCACAGTCACAGAGAAATAGTTCTCAAAAGACCTATGTCACCAAAGCCGACCATGCGTTGTGGTGGTATTTCAAGAACTGCGTGGGCTTCAGCCGCTCTAGACAGGATGGCCGCGTCGGTGGTGTTGCGCCCCATCAACAATCCTACGATGCTGGCCGCCAGACAGATATTGGTTGTGTCGTTGTTAAAGTCGAGCAGCCACCGCTGTTTCTTACCAATTATCTGACTGTATAGCACACTCTTTAAAGGTCTTGAAACACCACCCTCACGACCCCTTACAATGAGGGCTATGACACGGAAAGTACCGTAGGCTACTAGTTCAGCCTTGCTCTGTAAAAGCCTCGAAAGGTTTTCTAAAAATTCCACGGCGTCAAACACATCTCGGGACCTCCGTTTGGTGAACAAAGGACTGTCAAAACCCTGCCCCTGGAAGCGTAGTTGGAAAAAATCATTAGGACCCACATCGCGTAACAACCTTTCTATGAGCGTTTGCACAGCCTGGTGTATAGCTAAAACACCGTGATCGGAGGACCTTATCTGGTGGAGGTTGGTAAACCTAAACTCCTCGTAGTGCTCGGTGGCATTAAATCTCTCTACATCACGCCTGTAGCTTCTAATGCTCTCTAAATAGACGACCTCTGAATCCTCATCTTGAGGGATTTGACTTGTTGGGGAGCTTACTGCCGTATCATTTTGGGGGTTCTGGTTTAGTAGGGTCTCTGGGGGCCTTTTAAGCACACGTGTAGCACATATTCGGGCTTTTTTAATTTACTTATTAAAAGGCGGCGCTGCTTGGCGCTATTAGCCCACTTTTGTTTTTTACGTGACCATGCTTTTCTAGGTAACCGGCCCCCGCCTATCTGAACAGTATGGGGTGTGTCTATGTGCGCTGTACTCATGGAGGCCTCTGCTATATACCCACCCCTCAGCACCTCTATGTGTTCCGGGTGGCGTAGTGTTGGCGCTCTACCGCCAACATCATTCAGTTGCCCTCCCCCAGGACCCATCCCTCCTACACTTACGTCTTGGGGGATGGATGGCATCGGGGTATGACTCTGACTGCATGGTTCCATGTACTTTTTACGCTGGAGTATGCGTAAGAAGCGCAGGGACTTTGTCAGTACTGCTTGGACCTTGCTGCTATATTTTGATGTGTGTGCTTTTTTATTAGAACCGTTGGCATGGGGTTTCTTTAGGGTATGGCGCTGCCCTAGTCACGCATGTATACGCCCTATGTCTGAGCCAGCTTCCTGGCACGTATTGAGGATCAGCCTTTTACACAGGCCAACTCTTTGCAGTATCCTCTGCTGTGCCGCCACCATGGACCTGTCGCCGCTACCCCCAACCCCATTTTTAAGTTTGCGGTTTTCGCCTGGCGCTTTAGCTTTCTGACAGCCATTTGTATATCCTTTACATGCGCATCTAGTACCGGATTTGGGTCTACAGCATCGTATTGTGGTGGGTTAGGTATGAATACGGTGTTTGGCTGTATAACAGCCTTTAACACCACAGGGGCCTCTAATGGTCCTTCATCCCCAACGCCATTCTGTAACTGAGGGCCTGGGGGGATCATAGAAATAGGATCCCAGTGCGAACACCCCGGGGCATTTGGGAAAGGCGCCTCACTAAATGTCACCCCCGTACTATGAATTGACCAGTCGTCCCACCCTGTACTGTCAGTGTTGTATGTTGTCGGGGGTGTTGCGGAGCTTACACTGGACGCGGGGCTGGTTGGGTCGTAAGCTCCCTGTGGGGTAATAGGGGACATAAGGTCCGGGAGTTTAAATGACTGTCGAAATAATCGAGGGTGGTAACGGCTAAGTTATTGTCGGGGCCGGGGATGGGTGAATGTGTAACAGGGGTCTGCAAAACCCCCTGTATGTGCTAGAAGACCCCTCGGGCGCTGCTTCTGAGGGTTTATCAAGTTTGTCTACCATACTTGCCAGTGTATTGAGACAGCTTTTGTTGGTGTTATACGCTCCTCCTAGGGGCTGCCCTTTTCCAGACCCGGGGCCCCTAAACCCTTCAGTAACGCCTCTAGAAGGTTTTGAGGTCTGTTCTACGGGGCATTCCTCTACAGACGGTGCTAATTTATTTGAAACTATAGAGGGCGTCATAGGATGGGAAGGGGCCTGTGGTGTAGCCGGTTTGTTTAAGGATCCTGCCAATGTTTCTACTTGTAACGCCTGTACCCCTTGCTTATTCTTAAGATAACTTCTTGAAAGCTTGTTGACTTTAGGGGTTTGAGTTTGTAACATAGCTTCCACAACAGGCTTCACAGCCTGGAGGCCCAAAGAGAGCGCGGGGGTAGATGGATCGTTCCCCTGCTTAGCAACATTTGTTAATGCTAGATCTAAAGGTGTCGCTAGGGTCTCCGGGACCACCCGTTTCATGCGGAGGTCTAAAGGGGCTGCTTGGGGTTCCAGGCCCAAAGACGGCTTCTTGAGGTTTAAAGGGCATGTCTGTGGTTCTGCGACCATTTGCTTCTTCTTAAGTTTGGGCTTGTTTGAGCTTAGAGTTCCTTTTGAGGCTTTGAGAGGGTTCAGATACACATCGGCCACGTCGGTTCCCTGTTGCATGTGGGTGTAGTATGTGTAGATCTTATTCTGGCGTACACGCCTACTCACTCCTTTTGCCGCAGACCCGGTGTTCAGAACGGTCTTTGTTATATCCCTCAACGGTTTTGTAGACCTCTTAGACTTAGGCGTATCTTCGCCGTGGCTCTTTTGAACGGTTCCTAGAATGTAACATAAAAAAAAATATATATATTAGAAACAATAAGGAACATAAGATGCTTACAATACCCATAGTAGTACATATGGTACTACATGGCGGTGCACCCCTTTGTTTGAGAGAATACAACCCAGAGAGTTCTTTTTTCACACCCTTTTTGTATAAAACACACCTTTTAGTTGTCTTTTCACAGATCGTTTCTTTGCCGCAGGGCCTTCTTTAGATGTTGAAGATTTCCTTTTCACAGGCTTTTCTTTTGGTCGCTGCGCCGGCTCTTGCACAATCACTGCTTCCGTGTGTGACGCCATGGACCCTGTAAAGAAAAAATAATCAGATTTACAGTATATACCAGGCCTTAGTAGCCCCCTCTACGGCGCGTTCCTGTAGTTCACAACTACGTCTTTTGGGATCTAGACAACCCATGGTTTAGACCTTTTAAAGAAGCAACGCCTTTCTGATTTACCTGTAAGAACGGTGCTATCCTGTACACATGGCGATGCGTCTTGACCACCCTTGGGACATTCTATAGCATCAAGAATCCGTTGTAGTTCGGGATCCAGACCTATAAAATTACACATACACGAGAACACCATTAGAAACACCTAACTTCTAAGATATATGTGAACAAAACTACACGGACCTATACACCTCAAAACACATGTACCTGTCTGTAGGGCTAGCATTTCAGAGGCGGTTAGGATTAATTCCGGCATGTCCTGCGTCTGGATAAATAGAAACGGTTGATTTAAAACTACACTTCATAAACATAATATTACAAGTTCATACATTCGCCTTAGAAAGCGCCAATACACAACGCAGAGAGACATGCACCCTTACACAGCGTCTACATAAAACAGTACCTCGGAATACATGCCCCTGATTATGGGTGTACAAACTGTAGACATGCCCCCCAGCTAAACAGCATGGTTAAAGTTTGGGCTAACATAAATATCTAAATTGAAAACAAAAAAAGGCTCTCGCTCAATACTGCTAGCGCTGTTTTTTTTTGGGCTTTCACACGTCTTAGAGCCCCGGCCTAACATCAGACATACTGCAGCATTGGGAAGCGCCTTCCCAGTGTGTCATGTGTGACTGCCTTTTATTGCAGTATTATACCGCCATTTGTATTTGGTATCCTATGTTTAATGCACCTCTGTCACTTTTTCCTATTGGAACTTATTCCTCTTTTTTGTATTTGGTTTGCTTGTTTTTTGCGCAATTGTCACTTTTTCCTCATGCAATGTAACGCTTGTCTTTGTATTATGCTCATTTGTATCCTCCTTCTTATGTAATGTTGCTGATCCTGTTGTTAAGCGCTCTGACACCCTAGGGTAAAGTCCTCGCTATATAAAAACGCATAAATAAATCCCTACCAGGAGCTTCACCTCCGTGTTTGACGAAGGAAGACCCTCACAGCCGTGATGTCATCAATGGGAGGAGTCCCCGTGATGATGTCACGGCTGGGAGGGCCTCCCTTCGACAAACGCGGCGGGAAAGCTCCTGGCAGCCATGAATCGGCAGCCATCGTAACCCTCGTGGTGGATCCTGAAAACGCCCCCCTCCAACGGCCCCCAGAGCAGCGCCGGTTGTAAGAGGGCTCTGGGGGCCTTATTTAATCACTTTTTTTTATTTTTACAACTGGGCCTCGCGCCCCTGTGCACCGCGATGCCATTGGGGCCCCCAGCCACAACGACGCCAGCACCCCGGAGCAGCGCCCAGTGCAAGCGGGCTCCGGTGGTTTATTTTTATTTTTTATTAACAAACGGGGCCTCGCGCCCCTGTACACCGCGATACCCTTGGAGCCCCCAGCCACAATGACGCCAGCACCCCGGAGCAGCGCCCTTTGCAAGCGGGCTCCGGGGACCTTTTTTTTTTTTTTAAAAAGTACGGCCTAACGCACACCGGCGCCATCCCTACTCCCACAGCCCCGCACAAGAACCCCAGAGCAGCGCTCCTGAGGCCTTTAATTTTTTTTTTAAAACGGGGCCTCGCGCCCACACGACGTCCGAGAACGCCGGCCCCCACAACACCTCCCGCACCCGAGCCCCGGAGCAGCGCCCTTGGCAAGCGGACTCCGGGGCCTTTATTTTTTAAAAAAGGGGCCTCGCACCCCCTCACTGGCCCCCAGGGACACCGGAGCCCCAGCCACAACGGCCGCAGCAACGCCGGAGCACCGCATGGCGCACAGCGGGCTCCGGGGCCTTTAATTTTAAAACAACGGGGCCGAGCGCCCCACATGGAGCCCACAGGTGCCGGACCCCCACCACAGCCGCACAGACACCCGGAGCTCCGCATGGAGCACAGCGGGCTCCGGGGTCTTTAATTTTTAAAAAACGGGGCCGAACGCCCCACAAGGAGCCCACAGGTGCCGGACCCCCACCACAGCCTCACAGACACCCGGAGCGCCGCATGGAGCACAGCGGGCTCCGGGGTCTTTCATTTTTAAAAAACGGGGCCGAACGCCCCACAAGGAGCCCACAGACGCCGGACCCCCACCACAGCCTCACAGACACCCGGAGCGCCGCACGGAGCACAGCTGGCTCCGGGGTCTTTAATTTTAAAAAAACGGTATCCAGCCCCCCAAGGAGCCCACAGACGCCGGACCCCCACCACAGCCTCACAGACACCCGGAGCGCCGCATGGAGCACAGCGGGCTCCGGGGTCTTTAATTTTAAAAAGCGGGGCATCAAGACCCTGCGCACCCAGGCGCCATCCCTACCCCCAACATCGAGCGCACAACAGCATAAACAACCCCGGAGCACCGCATGGACCATCGTGGACGGCCTCACCATGGCGCAGCTGGGAAATCACACGTTTGACCCATGCCTCTACAGAGCCTCAACCCCTGGGTGGTGAGTACAAAGTGGTATTATTTATTTATTTTATTTGTAAAACGTATACTATAAATGAAGGTCGTTAAAACTACAGTTCATGTAAAATGCTTCGATACCAGGTTAAAGTGTTAAGGCTGTTTCAATGTGTATACGCCAAACCCTTAGTGGTATTCACTCTTAAATACACGTATAAAACGTTCTACACTGTATTTAAAATGGCAGGTTTGTTCACATTAAGCACCCTACCAATTCTCCTTAAGCATTAATTAAAACAGCGTCAGCAACATCATGCCTTGCGTTAAACACCTTTTAAAATGCAACGCTGTTCATTTATATACAGGCATCATCATATTAAATAAGCCCATACACTCTTAAGCCCTACACACTCTTAACCCTGTAACACAGCCCCTTATTTACGTACCTCCATTAATGTGTAGCAGGCTGCGTCGATCTGGGAGAAGCTGGGCTGGTCCATTGATGGCTTTAAACTTCAGGGATGATGGGTCTGTGCAGCAAAGGTCGCTCCTAATGGGTTTTTGAATGGCTGTTTGTGTCGGGGCTCTAAAGTATGGTTTTTATACCTGGCAGGGCATGAGAATTGGAAGGAGGACCCTTTACGGAGGGGAGTGTTTAGAAGCTTGTAGTACGTGTCATTATTGGTAATAGAGCATTGTAGTGAGGGTCAATATTGGGACCGTTTTCTGACCATCCCACGACTTTGTTAGATGGCCCTTTGACCTGTGACATCTGATAATTAAACCTAGGACCTGTTGGGGGTTGCGCTCCTGGGAAAGATGGTCGTATGTTTATAAAGAAACCCTGTACTATACAATTTAAGACGCGTGGGAAGCTTAGGACAGGCTGATTAGTTCTGCCTGTTCTCAACGGTGCTCTGGCAGGGTAACTGGCCTTTTGTTCTTGTGTTTTCACGTTGTCACTTGGGAGCCTAATGGATAGTTTTCTGACCCCAGCTACGACAGGGATGCATTTCAAACTGCAGCATCTGCTTCTAAAGAAAAGACCCTTTTTAAAAAACTCTGCACCGTAAACCCATGTGTTAGACAACACCAGATATCCCCGGGGGCTGGTGGGGGCTTAGGTATGCCTGCTCAGACGCCAACTGCCAACACAGCAGCCCTCGGTTTTAAATACCCACACGCACATGTCACTTTTAAGGACACTGCAAAGGGATGGGGGACCTGTCACTTTTAAGGCCACGCTTCACTTTTAAGGACACAGCGAGGGGGTTGAGGCCTGTCACTTTTAAGGACACAGAGAGGTTTGAGGCCTGTCACTTTTAAGGGCACGCGTCACTTTTAAGGACACAGTGAGGGGTTTGAGGCCTGTCACTTTTAAGGACACGCGTCACTTTTAAGGACACAGCGAGGGGCGGGGGGACCGGAGGGGGACCTGTCACTTTTAAGGGCATGAATGGGGATGAATGGTATCTCCTTATACTACTAACATGTATTTGCTCTCCTTTCGAACGCCATAGACTGGACTTTTGCTGCTAAAAGGACTTTATGCCACTTACATGAATCAAACACTGCAAATCAGTTTGCTAAGTTTTTTTTCTTCTAAAGGGGGTCATCTAGTGAATGATGCAGCAATAGGTTTGACACCGCAACCATACATCATCAAACAATGGGACATTCCGGAACTCTTCTTGTCGGTGATTGCTGATGATGTAAAATGGGTGAGAAGAGAAGCTTTATGCATTTCAATCAATGGGCCCTTTAAGAACTGTTTATTTACTATTACTTATTTGTCAAAACCTTTATTTCTCAATTAAAATGATGTATAAGAAATCTTTTGTTTTCACAATCTTTTTTCCATGTTTCCACTCGTACAAAAATAGATTTGTAATTCGGACTGAATTAATTGTCCCATTCAGTATTTTAGAAGGTGCACAATGATGCATTGGGATTTGGACAGTATTTATGCACTTGTACAAAGCTTCTATAAGGCAGCTTTCGGCTCTATTACACAAACTTTGCACTTGTGAAAAAAGACAGGCGAAGTCATTTTGCATAATTTTTCAACTCGTGGAACATCTTTCAAACGTGAAATGCGGAAATATTGTTGACACGAAACCAATTCCATTTATTACCACATAAGAAATAGAAGTGCAAATCTGTATTCTATATTTTCGTTCAAAAAAGGTTATTACTAGAGTAGGATTTAAAAATATATATATATATTTACCACATTTTACTTTTTGGTTTCAAAGCTGTTTTTTCACATTTTTGTCCTCGTTCTGAAATCCTGATGTAATATAGATGGGGCAAATGTGCATGCCCCATTCTGCATTAGAAAAGCAGATAGTATGGAAACATTTGTTGTGTACCAGTGCAAAGTCTGTGCAATCTGGTGTTCAGACTAATGTTTTAACGACTAATTGAGTAACATTAAATTGCATACTACTAAAACCTGTGATTTATAGCCATTTTTGCACCAATTATGAATTAATTTGCTGTTTGTATAATGGGGAATTAAACAAATGGTATTTGCACCATAGGTAAAACATGGGGAAATTGATTTTGCACTGTCTGTGCTGCTTTAACGCAATAAGAAAAGGAGAAAATAATCTGACTAACCTTTGAGTCAGAATCAGTATGGTCAATTTTGATATAGGGCTATTCACATACTAGCATTTGTTGCAGATATTGCCAGTTAGCACCACTTTGTATTTCACACACATCAAAGTAACGCAAAATGAATTTGCTCTGTTTTTCTCTAATGCAAAGTTTCTGTAATATAGCCTCGTTTTACCACCATTCTTACCATTGGCAGACTCTCATTTACATTAATGAGGCTTGGTAAATAGATCTCATATAATCCTAAACTTCATTAAATCCGTGAAATTAGATTCTGCTGCAGCCTAATGTGGCAGAAATATCAGAGGTGTGGGCGACTACCACCTTAGATCCACATTTATGTTCACTCTGCTCAGGCTACTCTCCCTGACAGATTCCACAGTGTCCAACTGAGCTCAATCAGTACTCCCTTAATCTGTACTCTGATGCTTTCCTCTCATGCAAATTTGGTGGCTGAAAGTAGAACTCATTCTTACATCTCCAGAAAAGAGATACTGCAAGGAAAAATCTGTATACTTTGGTGTTGAAGCATTGTTTTCCTTGTTAATACCACTAAAAATCCTCCAAAATGACAACACGCATTCGTAATAATAACAGAGGCCGCGGAGGCTGCCAGCATGCAGGGATATCAGGAGTGACTCCATCAAGGGTATCAGATTAATCAGGCTGCGAAGAATCATGTCTTGCCAGCAAGCACAGAATCCAAGCTGTTCATGCTGAGGCTTATCTTGTGATAGATTTATCCTTCATGTTGTGACGCATCATGTTGACATGTCAGTCATAAAATGGAGGTACAGTGCACCTAGTACACGCTGAGACAGGATTGCATATATTGCACTAGTGGTATGGAATGTTGCACCAGTGATTATATATGTTTGCACTGTCATTTTTACAGACCATCTGGTGCAAAAACGTCACTGGTCCTAACCAGTGCAAAATAATATTTTTGCATTAGTTGGTCAGTCCAGATGTTTTTGTACTGATTAATCAATGTCGATGTCAGGGGGAATACTTGTGACTGCACTTGTGCAGAATTGCACAACTAGTAAAGAACAACGTGGACGGACCCACTAATGAATCCACATACCAGGATGACTCAGTGTTATACACTGGAATATGGAGAAACCAATAGGTTTGTAAGAAGAACCCTCACCCACCAACCTAGTTGGTGGCATGCTTCATCATTGGGTTCCCAGCTGGGCTGCCGAGTGCAACCCAGCTGTGCTTCGATGCCTGAATTACAGCGGAGCGGGTTTGGTTTTTGGGTGTGAAGGGTGCTCGAAGTGGTGATTTAAAAATGTCTCTGGGATCCCCTACTGATAGTGTTTATTCCTGGGTCCTAGGACACAGTTAAAAACAGAGCGGGGATATTGTGAGGACGAAAATTGGTCTTCGTTATCCCCTTTAGCTGGTCAACATGTTTCAGCCTCGACTGAAATAATGAGGCTTTCTTCAGGATTATAGAAAAGTGAAATGTGGTGTGGCAAAGGAGAATACGGCCATGTGAATTTTTCAGCACACTCACTAAGATGTGCTGTGCATGCAGTGGTGTAGCCGTACATACGGACCACACTGTCTGGTACAAATCTGGCAGACAAAGCAAAACATAAAGGGCATACAAACCATTTATAGAAACATCATTGTGACTGTTGCTTGGTAGTTACCTTGTCCAGTTTATGGTGATGTGCTTGCGACTATATTCAAGTGCAATCAGTGAGTCAGACTCAAGATTCATTAAAAACAGTCATTCACACATGGACATGCGACATACACATGGTGTATGCAAATTTGTGCATAGTGATTAGTGCAGACATACATGTCTCATAGTGAACGGTTAAACACGTGCTGGCTTCGACCCTTGACTTGTGGTTGAAGCTTAAGTCATAGATTGCTGTCTATTACTACCGTTACTCTGAATGATGTAATGGCATCAAGCTGTAAAAAAGACCTAGGATTACTGGTCGAGAAAGAGTATAGACTTAATACGTGTGCATACGTAATCAATACATGCGTGATAAATGCACACTACATATCGTAAGCAGAAAAATGGCAAGAGGTGGAGAGATGTTGTACACCAGCTACGTGAATTAAGTAGCTGTTGTGGATCCCGGAGGGGGCGGACTTCTGTAGTCACACACTGTGGAGAAAAAAGCAACGCATAAGACATCAAGAGTGGACAGAGCGCCCGAAAGAAAATGGGGCCGTGTGTGCCTAGACCCGGCCCGCGTACAGAGAAGAGACTTACTTCGTCAAGGCTATCCGCCCACCTTCGTTACCTATTCCGGTCCTGACGGGATCCCAATGGTGACTGAAGGTGGCGGCTCCCATGCTAAAACGCTTTCTGGCAGTGGCCGGGGGCGTTCCAGCGTGTGATGACGTGGCCGCGTAACATGTGACGCGTTACTTCTGATGACGTCGGATACGCTCATGTGAAACACTAGAGTGTTGCCTTGCTTCTCTAATTCGAAAAGCGGAAGTGATATTTGGTCTAACCTACGTGTATATTTATTTTTGTGAAACAGTTAACAAGGCATTTAGAATGGCGTGAAGCCTTTTTCATGGTGTTTTGTTCCGTTAAGGATCGGTTATAAACCTTTACAAATATTTGTGGGAGAACCATACTTGGTGTGATGTAACAGCATAACTTGTCGTGTGATATGAAAAGCACTCGTTCAGAGTGTCAGAGTGCAGACAACCTATTAAAAACTTTTGAAGCACAGTTTGTTCAAGCTTATAGGAATAGGTTCAGGATTCAAGGAACCAATTAAGGCGACCAGGAGGGGATGTAAAAAGCATGTTCATAAAGCGTACAGCTTGTTTGGGCTAAATTTAGTGCATATTAAGAATATGCTGGAAATGTAAATATGGGCACCCAGATATTGCACCCATGAGACTGTGTGTTTAAATCCCGTATGTTCATGCTCACAATTCTAAGTGGAAAAAATTATAGGACGTGAGCATAGTTGATTAAAGAGGCTAATTTACCCCAGAGCACTATGACCAGTTGTCTTTGTGAGTTCTGGAATTAGTCAAGGGGCAAAGATTGTCTAATGTCAAGGTCTATTCAGTGAGTTCCATGAGATGTCATTGAGTCCATTTTTATTTGTTGACAAACGGTAGACCCACTGTTGTTCTTTTTCAAGAAGACGGCTCTGTAGGTTAGTGATATTTTTGTCCAGTTGTTCAATGATTACCCAGCTTATGTCGTTTGTTGTATGTCCCACCTCCAGGAAGTGATCTGTCATCCTGGTAGTGTTCCGTTTGCATCTGATATTGCTGGGTTGTTCCCAGATGCGGACTTTGATTTTACGGCTGGTCATGCCGACATACCGGAGACCACAAGGACAAGTGATCAAGTAGATCACATTGCAGGAGTTGCAGTTTGTGTGCTTTGTGATCTGCCATGTTTTTCCTGGTTCTAGGTTCAAGAATTTAACTGGTTTGGTAAGGTGGCACACGCTGCAGTTCCCACAAGGAAAATGGCCAGTCACACTAGGAAGGCCCCAAGCATTGAGGACAGTGTTGGTGGGATTTTCATGTGTTTGCGGGCGTGTTGCCACCGGCTATCCTTAAGGCTATGTGCTCTTTTGTAGGAAAACATGGGTTTTTCCCAGTTGAGTTTGCCTGTCCCAAGTATCCTCAAGTGTTTCTATATAATCCTTGATACTTTATTTGAGATGGAGTAGTAAGTGGTCATGCATGTGAGTGGTAGATATGCGTTGCGTCTCTTCTAGTAATCCTTCTTGGTTTTGGTTTCTTGCCCGTTTTTTCACAGTGCAAATGACTTTCTCAGGATACCCACGATCCTTTAGTTTTGTGGTGAGTGAAGAAGCTTGGTTTTTGTAATCCGTGATGCTGCTGCAATTCCTACGTAGTCTGAGATATTGGTCCAGGAAGGTGATGTTCTTCTTATCCACACTGTGGATACATTTTAAGTTCTGGTCACGTCCGTTGATCCATGTAAGCAAGGAGTGCAAAGTCTCTTCCAAACCTTCCCATATGAGGAAGACATCATCATAGTACCTTTTGTAAAATTTGATGTTATCTTTGAAAGGCATGCCTGACTTGAGGATGTGTGTTTTTTCAAAGTTGAAAACGTACAGCCCTGCCACACTAGGGGCGAAGATACTACCCATAGAGGTACAGTAGGTTTGCAAAAATAGTTCTCCTTCGAACTCAAAATAGTTGTCTTTTAGCGCTAGTTCCGCACACTGTAATACAAATGACCTGGGGTGTTGTAATCCCAAGTTGCTGCCTCAAGTGATAGTTTACTAAGAACAAGAGGTGTCCTAGCCGTCACATTCAAATGCTGCTAAACCAATTTAACAGACTAAAGGCCAGCAATTCAATTGATATGGGCTTGAAGCATTTATTTGCTACTTCATTCTGTACACTTTACTCCACATTTAATCAAGGGTCAGATAAGTGCAGATACGTGTCAGTCAAGAACAAATTATACATATTAAGCAACAAATAAAACAAAAACATACAGGCTTTGTGATAAAGTAATGTGAAGTAACAAATAATACATGAAGCGTGATACATAACAACAATTATCTAAACTTTATATCACCAGTCTTAGTTCACAAAAGGAGCAGCTACTAGGACATCCTTTAGCATCCACAATGTGTAACAAATTTAAGAAGCTGCTACCCATGGGGAAAAGAGACATTAGACCCAGTAGTGAGACAGTTCAAATAACATTTCTACTGGGGGAAACTTAATTAAATGCGAAAGTCCCCGCATTGTGTAATGCTGACGCGTTTCGATTCCCAAGGTGGTTTGTGGGATTTTCTTCAGGGCGTGGACTGGTTTATCTAAGAAACAATAGGGGGGCATGAATTATACATGAAGAGGAACTCTAAACTTCCCAATTACTCAAGTTACGGGATGACTGCTCAAAAGTACCTGATTGAATAGAGAAATAAATTCGCATGTTGCAGGCGAGAAGAGGCAAGTTAAAATGTAGATGGCACGATCTAAAATGAAAAAGGATCCACCATCAGTCATGTACATAGTTTGGTAAATGTTAATATTTTATAACTAAGGGAACAAGAAAAGGCACTTACTTGCGCCAGAAAGGTGGTGCTTTTACAAAAAGGTATAGGAATGCTTGCTGCCGGTTAAATGGAAACCTAGTTGTACTTTGGAAGGGCGATCTATAAATAGAAATGAGTGCTACATCAATAGAGTATCTAATTAGATACATTGTAGCCATGCCGGCGCTGTTTTCTTTGATGCTTCCTTTCAGCTCTCAGTCGGTTTAGTAATTGCCAATAGCTGAACGTGTAACTTAACGCTGTAATTGGGCCAAACCCCTTGTTGCTATCAAGTGACAGTGTAAGGACATCTAGTGTGTCATCTTGGGGAAGGCATGTGTACAAGTTCTCAATATCCGGGCTGACCAGGAAAGAGGTATCCGGATCAAAGGTGAGAGTATTTAATTGCCGTAATAGGTCTTTAGTGTCTTTCAGGTAGGTCGATGTTGCCTGTACTATGGGTTGCAGGAAGAAGTCACAGAAGCGTGGGAGTGGTTCCAGTAGTGAGCCAATGCCTGAAACTAACGGATGGCCTGGAGGGGGGGGTGCTTGTTTTTATGTATTTTTGGGATCGTGTAGAAATATGGGATCCTTGCTGCACTCGTTGTGAGGAAGCTGGGCCTCTTGTTTGCTGATTTTGCCCTTTGTTTTCGCATCCTCTACTAGGACTTCAATTTTGGTTTTCAAGCCTTTGCTGGGATCCTGCTCCAAATGTCTATAGTTCTTTTCGTCGCTGAATAGGCATCTACATTCTGCACGGTAGTCATCCATGTTTTGGAGTACTATCCCGCCTCCTTTGTCCGCTGGTTTAATAATGATCTTGTAATTTGATCTCAGGGTGTGCAGTTCTTCGAACTCTGCGCTGCTTGTATATCTGAAGTGTGGTTCCTCGGCTGTTTTTTCAATGTCGGTGAAGACCGCCTGCTCGAATGCGGTTAGTTCTACCGGTATTGTGTTTATCAGGAGGGATGAATATGGATTTGATCTTCATGTTGGTATCACCTTGTCCTGCTTTTTTATCTCCTGTTGGTTGGTTCTGGAAGAATGCTTTAAGTTTTAGTTTACGAAAAAATTCGGCAAGTTCACAGTGCAGTTTGAATTTATCTAGCCTTGCCGTGGGCACAAAGCCTAAGCCCTTGTTCAGTAGTTTCTCCTCTGTTGGAGTCAGGATGTGGGAAGAGAGGTTTGTGACTAGGTTCTGTGGGAGCTGGGTCCTGCTTGTTGTTCTTTGGTTTTGCTCCGCGTGTTGGCCCCCAGGTTCTGGTCCTCCTCCCAGTGGACCTGATTTTGCCTCCTTCACCTGCCACGTCCTCTTCGGCCTCTCCCTAAAAAAGGAAACCTTGGGTTGGCATTCATGAAAGGAAGTTGAGGCTGTGTGAAAGGCGGATTCCACCCGTACATAAAATGTGGGTTGGATTGAGAGTACGGACCTGGGTAGTGCATTTGGCCTCCCTGTTAGAATTGGGGCCATGGTTGTTGACAATTCTCGGTTCATCCTCTTCCCGGTTGTTTGTTGCGGTAGCTTCCTCCGCTGGACCCGCTATTGACTGATGAATCATCATCAGAGGATCCTCCAGACATTTCTGAACATTTTGTTGGTTTGTAATATGCATCCGCATAGGGGTAGGTCTTGATATACGAAAATTTCTTTAGATCCTTTTGAAATTTATGTATATTTGATTGAGTCAGGTCTTCATTGTAATCCGCCATTTCTTCATTGACTTCATCTAACCTCTTTTTGAATGAGTTGAGTGTGGTTTTAAAGTGGTTTTCAGTGGCTTGAATATCAATCAAAATAGCGTCAGACAATCTTTTTGCTGTCTGGATGATTAGAATAATCCAGTCCCTGGTACAATGCCAGGCTATTTGGGCCCAATCTCTCCTGAAGGCCGCATCTTCCAAAAAGATGCGGGGGGCATTGGTGACGATCAGCCCCTTTGGGGCAGTGTTGTTCCTCAGGTACTCGGTGAGAATCACACTGTGTAAGATGGTTCTAATTCTATTCCTTTTCTTTTCTGTAAGGTTCTCCCAATCTGTGCTTTGGGCTATGGTTTGTGCAACATTCAAGTCGGCCATTAAAGGAGGGGCTGAGAGGATTGTGTGAACATCTTCCTCCGTGAAGGTGAGACCGGGATTCTCTGCCATTTTATATGTGACAATAAGGACAGTTTTGTCAAAAAGGAGCTCCCACAGCTGTTCACTGTCTAGTATTAGGGCAACAAGGAGAGAGCGAGGAAGAAAATAGGGGGTACGTCCTTTTCCCCTGGGTTTCACTAGTAAAGAACAATGTGGATGGACCCACTAATGAATCCACATACCAGGATGACTCAGTGTTATACACTGGAATATAGAGAAACCAATAGGTTTGTAAGAAGAACCCTCACCCACCAACCTAGTTGGTGGCATGCTTCATCATTGGGTTCCAAGCTGAGCTGCCGAATGCAACCAGCTGTGCTTCGACGCCTGAATTACAGCGGAGCGGGTTTTGTTTTTGGATGTGAAGGGGTTGAAAGGCTTGCCCTATTAAGAGCGGGACTTCCAAAGGTCTGTGTTTTTAAAAATTTATTTTTACTGATTTCTCCCACTGTGACAGACGTGGCAGCTGCACACAGGAAAAAAACACAATGACCCCCCCATGCAATGAGAAACTCCCTGTGCATCAGGGCAGTTGATTTCTTCTATTGCAGCAATAACCTCCCACTTTGGATGTTTGTTTCAACATAACCAAATATGCCAGGCAGCTACTATGACATAGCAGCCACTGCTGCATTTCATTTTTACTGAATTCTGCAGAAGTACTTTGGACAGAAAAGAACCCCACTGACAAGGTGACCATCTCTACATTCGGTTGGGACGACAAAGGAAGGCTTCTGCTTACCAAGCAGACACGCCAGGCTGCACAATCCATCTACCAATGAGCTAAGTATGCAGATTTTACCACCAAGAAAACGGATAAACCTTATAATTGGAACATATTATCATGGAACTTGATCAACCCAGCTGCGACTCCTCTTATAACTCTACTATGAACTCCCGCCCTCCGTCCTTCTACTATTTTATCCTATTTAATACCACATATCACCGCCATGTTTATTTACCCTTGTGTCAAGATTGTCTCTTCTACTTTATTATGTATGCTTTGATGTTCCCCTTTTAGTCACTGCTTCCTATTTGTAATCTTCACACTCTTGTTTGCTTATGGTCATTTCTGCGTGTTTTATTTCCATGCTTGCACGCTGCACATAGAAGCTGAACCACTGCAACTTCTTTTGTGCGTGACAAATGATAATACTATACAATATAATACAAGATATCATCTGATGTTACAAACATATACAATTCGCCCAATAATTGTCATTAATTATAACCAAATACTATAAATGTATTGTATGAAATTTCTGTTAGGTACTTGCGACAAGTAGCAGTGTGGAAGCATGGACAAAGCAAGAATCTGCTGCTGGCTGTGCTGTCAATGGCATCCCAGCCTATGCTTCTGTATCCTCTAAAAGCTGACAACTCTCCTTGCAGAGCCCCGAAGGGAAAGCTGTTCTAACCTGGCTTGTGCATGCTGCTGCTGATTCATCAGAGAACTAAACAAACGCCCACATTACTCCTATCGTGAGTGAATATCACTGACTGCCAATGTCTACCTACAGCATCTTGCAGATCCACAGGGCAGTAACAACCAACACCGCACTCTACCTGGCGGAAGTCCTTCAACTCAGAGGTGTAAAATGGAAATGACCAACAGAGAAGACTTCTTAACCTATGCACACAGAATCCACAACAGCATCTCATCATGGACCAATCTCACTACGTTCTTTCTCCGCTTCAGAAAGGAATTGAAAACTCATCTCGCCAAGGAACTGCTTCTTCGCCACTGATGAAGACCCTTCTGTAGAGCCTTCACCTGACTCGAGAGGAAAAGCAGTGTGAAGGACCCCACCCTGATTTCCTCCAGATTTCTTCACGACCTTGAGTCACTGCCTCATCCACTACCATGCGCAGCACATACGGTTGCTTCCCAGGTACTCTGATCTTTAAGTTTCAATATCTACAAGTAGTGAAAATCTGACTTTTTCACTGTAGATCAAATTGCCTCCTTTATATGATCCAAGTAATAGCACATAGTTGGCTTCAGTACCTTTCTTTTTAATACAGCATTAGTTATTTGGTGCATGCTGGGCAGCTCCTTTAGATGAATATTGATTTTCTGTCAATTACCTGGGAGAGGCGCGCTGAGCAATGTTTCCATGTAAGATATAGATATCGACCTAAAAGCTCAATGAGTGGTTTGTACCTCCAGTCCCAAATGTATTCGTTTTTTCTGAATGGCCTCAGCAATACACCTGACTGCTGATTGGCTTTTCTGCCTTTGTTTCTTGTTTAAGTGATACATAAGGCAGAATCTGCGGTTTCATTTACTTGGCCTGCACGATCAATCAATGCATATTTTGCAGATGTTGCCCACTGCCAACAGCTACAAACACCTGGAAGAATATGAATTGAATGAACAGAATACATTTACATTCGGAAGTTGACTATTTTTAGGTCTGGCTAGGCACAGCTGTAGATATCAGTACTTCAGATGTATATTAGAGCTTATCTGATCAACGCCAAAAACAAACAGAGCGAAGGGCTTGGAGCCAGCCGGTCAGCCTCGGATTCATTTGGGTCAACCCGTAACCAATTGCTTGAAGAAAGGGTAGTTCATATTTTTGATCAGACCAGTTAGTTTTACCTATTAAGCATTATGTGGCAATTGGGGGACAAATTATGTGGCGGTGTTGACTAAATTATGCAGCATAATGAAACCCCTTCTAAAGCAAAAATTAGTATTGTGTCATTTTAACACATTAGTTCTGCCTGGATGGAGGCTGTACCTCATTAGTACAAGTTTAATACCTGAATACAGCAGTCAGCACCTGAAAGATGACCAACTCCTGGCAAGTTGCGGCATCTTGAAGCCACTTTCTCCTACTGGGCACCCGCCGCCTACCCCAATGCATCGTCACTCTACGCTTAGCCAGCAGCAACAACATAGCTGTCAGGCGCTGGTCCTCTGGGGTAACCTCTTTCACCTAGCCCAACAGCGCAACTAGGGTGGAGGGCTCAGGAGAATGACCCATGATGCTAGTCACATCACTAAACATCCGTTCCCAGAAATTTCTGATCTTGGGGCATTCCCACGCCAGGTGAAGTGAAGCAGCGCATGGCTCCACATAGTGCGCACTGCGTGCATCGTCATTGAGACCCATTCGCAGCAGACACACAGGCATGTGATATATTCTGTGTAAAATTTTAAAGTGAACCAAGCCCATCTGTAGTTCGGGGATAGGGCCTTAGACCAGGAGCAGCATTAGGTCCATTGTTCATCGTTTATCACCACTTCAATGTCTTTGACCAAGTCTGGCGAGCAGGGGTCGCTTGGATCAGCGCGGTTCTCTGCATACTAGCATAGATGTATCTAATCAGCTTACAGGGAGATGGGTGGGCAAGCATCTCCTCCAGAACTGTGAACATGGAGGGTGCTGCCGGAAATGTGTTATGGAAACCTCGCAGTGACGCTTGGAGCTGATAGTAAGTCATGGTGTCCAGGAAAGAGGTCGCAGAGTCCAGAAACTCCTGCTGGTGGGCAACAAAGCTATCATCCGGGTACACCACTCCAAAGGAGGTCAGCTGCATCCAGCACAGGCTTGCTTGCGTCCCTGTGTCAGCAGTCGTCGGGAGTAGCAGGTGTCCTAAAATAGGAATGGATGAGGCAAACATATGATCAAGGTGTGCTCTCTTTAGCAGCTGATTCCATGCCCATACTGTGAATGCCACGGTATCCACCTGGTGTCGCACACACCGTACTGGGCCATATAAAGCCTTCTGAAGTGGGCACGGGGCCACATGGTCAGCCTCAGGTGCAGTATGCGGCTGATATTGTGTAGGGTGTAATCAGTAGTGTGCAAAGTGTGCCTGGGCATTAAGGAAGTACAAGTCCATATCGGGTGCCCCAAGCCCACCCAGGTCAAAGGGGAGCACAGCACCTCCCACGCCACCCGTGGCTGTCTGCCAGCTCATGCCAACGAGACCAGGTGAGAATGCAGTTTCCGTCGAAAACAGGCCAGTAGGGGGATCGGCAAATTGATAAATCAGTATAAAAATATGGGCCGTATGACCATTTTCGCTATGGCCAATCTCCTGGTAAGGGACAGTGGTAGTTTTGACTAGACGGCCACCCAGTCCTGGTGCCACGTCAACAGTCTGACATAGTTCTTTCGCAACCGTTCCTCTAGATCCCGACTGAGCCAAACACCCAAATATCGGACAGGGTCTCGGGCCCAGGCCAGTGGAAAGTCAGAGGTGAAGCTCTGTGTGGCAGCCGTAAGTGGAAATATGATGGATTTCGCCTACTTAATTGTGATACCCGCCTTACCACCAAAGCAAATTAACTCCCGTAGAAGAGAGTCTATAATATCCAATGGATTTCTGACATATAGAGTAATGGCATCCATGTACATAGATACAAGTATCTGCCGGAAACGAAACACGTGAACACGGTGCTAGTGGTGTTGGTGCAACTGAGTCACAAGCAGCTCCATCACAATAGCAAATAAAAGAGGCATCAATGGGCACCCTTGACGTGTGAAGCGAACTATTGCAAAAGGAGCTGACATTGTTCCATTTATCTGCAGGCGTGCGACGGGCAGGGTGCAAAGCAATCGGATCAGGTGTATGAATTTATTACCGACCTGAGGCGTTCAAGGAGGTGAAAAAGATGGGGCCATGTAAGCGAGCATCAGCCCTTAGGTTCAGATCAATCGTGTGAAGGAGGGCAAAGAACGTGCACAGGCTATAAGCTGTCGACCTACTAGGCACAAAGCCCGATTGGTCATGTCGAACCTTGAGCAGCAGGAGGGGCAATCAGTTTGCCAGGATTTTATTATCTATGTTTATCATGAAGTGGGGCCTGTAGGAATTGCAGCGCCTTGGGTCCTTATCCGGTTTCAAGATGGTTACTATAACAGCTTCTCGCAGGGAAGGAGGGAGTGCACCAGTCCACACGGACTCCTAGTACATATCAAGAAGGTGTGGAGTGAGCAGAGTTGCGAATTTCTTTTAAAAGGAAGTGGTGAGGCCATCGAGGTCAGGGGCTTTATCACCAGGCAGACCTGCAATTACATAAACAATTTCTTCTACCGGAGGAGCTGCACTGAGTTCAGATAAGGAGTCAAGTCTGGGGGGGCTGAATGGTGAGAGGAGGAGTACAGGTTAGCATAGAAGTTCACCACGGTACGCTGTAGGGCAGCATTGCCAGCCTGTATATTTTGGTGGTCGTCTAGCAGTTCGACCCCATAGTCGCTTGCCCAAGGTTTGTGCAAAAACCCGGCCAGAGTCTTACTGGCTCTGTCACCCTCCCTGTATCACCGGGCATGAGCCTCCCTCCCCAAATAATACATCTTGTGAAGCGCCGCCTCCTCATATTCAACGAGTTTGCTACAGATAGATGCAAGCAGCACACACTCACTCATTCGAAATTGCCAAGTTCTAAAGCGCAAATTTCCACCTCCAGACCGGATAGGTTTGCCTGGAGTGTCTTAAGCACCCCTGTCTGTTTAGCAATACAAACCCAGCGGATGACCATCTTAAAGGCCTGCCACAGTATAGACAGGGAGTCTATGGACAACAAATTATATCAGAAGTGTTCTATGATGGGCTCCCGAACCTCACTCCGGAGCACATGGTCCCACAGTGCACCGGGGGGGAGCCACCAAGAAAACGCATGCGGGACCGTGTCGGGCAGATGGAGCTCCAGAAGCACTGGGTCATGATCAGACAGCGTTCGCAGGCGGTGCTGAATATCAGTGGTCCAGGAGACAGCATCTCTGGTGGTCAGCCAGAAGTCGATTCTGGACCAAGTGCTGTGAGTGGGTGTTATGTATGTTCCCTTGGAGCTGTGTATGTGGTGGGCACGCCAAATGTCTCTAAGGCTAATGTGAGTGATAATAGTGAGTAATTGCGCAGCAGCTTGTGGGTGCAGATGGCACGTCTCACTAGATATTTACACACTGATGTCCATCACCACGTTAAAGTCCCGTCCCCACAGCACAGCCCCGGGCCCAATGTTCCCACTAGCCACCAGACCTCAGCAAAGAAAAGGGGATCGTCTATGTTGGGGCCATACACTGACATCAATATCAATAACGTCCCTGCAGAATACTTACCAGTATGATGTATTGCCCGTGTGGATCGCAAAGTGTGGAACACAGGTGCCAGTGTCGCCCCCTGCGGAGCACCATCAGCGACTCCCCGCGCATAGTTTGAGTAGTAGGCTACATGTTTCTCACCAACCCAATTCGCCGTCACGCGCGTCTGTGTTGAGTCCATCAAATGTAACTCCTGCAGTAAGCAGATGTCAATATTATGTCGCTGTACATAAGCAAAAACCTTTTATGCCTTTTGTCTGTCATTCATGCTCCTAATGTTCCACGTTAAGCATTTAATGGCCGCCATTGGGGGACATAAGAAACACAGTGAGCGTCCTTAGTCGGTGAAGTGTGTGCAATATAGAGAGGAAGGACCACCAATCTGAGTGGCTAAACATGAGTAAACAAACACAAAACACAACAAAAACCACAGCCCATAATCCACCACCCACTGTGGCCCCCCAAATGGGCCAACTAGGACCATCCCTCACATCCAATGACTCTAAAGGGGAAGCAATAAAAGCATAGGGGGAGCCATCCCATGGGGATGAGGTAGCTGCCCTACACTGTCCCAGCACAAACAGCTCTGGGTGGCCAGACAGGAAAGTTAGGATGGCCAGGGGCGAGTAGCATCTCTGCTGACAAATCTGGTTTTTAATCCTGCACCATCTGACAAAGGGCCAGGCCTCCCTGCCCCAGGATTCAAAATGGGATCATGGTGAGGTAAGCACTGCTCGGGGCCAGCAGCAAGGCACCACAACATCGAAGGCTTGTAGGCCCCACTCTATCACTTATTTTCACTGAGGTGGCCTCAGCCTGATCCCACGGGCGATGGCGTTGGAGCAGGCTCAGTAGCAGAAAGTCCTCTAGCAAATTTGGCGGCAGCCTTTGGGTCAGTAAAAAAGTGAGTTTTCCCAAGGTGGTGTACTCGGAGCTTGGCCAGATAGATCATGGAGTACTTGGTGTCTGTCTTCTGTAGTGTTTGCTTCACTGGCATAAAGTCTCATCTGGAAGCCTTGAGAGCCAGGGTGACATCCAGGAAAAATGAGAGCTCCTTGCCCTGGTAGTGAAGGGACTAGCAATCTCTCTTGTGAGGCGAAGAGTAGTGCTTCTATCCCGAGAGTTTAACAGCCTTGCTATTATCAGGAGAGCAGGGGCCCCAGGGGGCGGGTGCTGACCCAGCGATCAGTGTGTTCTATCAACAGTCAACAAAGGGGAGAGGGCCTCCCCAAAGAAGGTGCGCACATTTTTTCACTAAGCCTTCCATGCAGTTCATAGTGGTTGATTCTGGGACTCTTACAATCCTCAAAGTGTTGCTTCACGACTGCACTTCCAAATCTTCATTTTTGTTATGGATGACTTCAAGCACTTTCTCCATGTGGAGTAGTCACTCCCTGGCCGAGGAGTGTGTATCTTCCATGTCTGAAGTGCGGTGCTTGAGTTTCCCCAGTCGCTCTTCGAGCCTGTCAATCTTTTCCTTTAAATGGTCAAATCGGCCAGCCAGCATGCCAATTTTCATGTCAATGGCATTCAGGCTTTGTTTGAGGTCAATGAACATGGAGCAAATATCCAGCTCAAAGGCCGTACCCCTACCAGCCTAGTGGCCCAGTGCAGAATCCTTTTGTGCGGCATCCATGGTGTGCGTCACCCTGTGCAATTCAAAGGGCAGCTTGATTATTTATTGTCTGTCTTCCCCAAGGTTTAGGCTGCCACACCCAAAGTCGCATGGGGGTGCGCAGCCTGGGACATAAGATGCCAGGCGACCACACTGCGTCGCTTGCTCACAGGGCAACACCATCACTAAAGCGTGCTTCGCTAGGAGATACCGAAAGGTCTGACTAGACAGCCAATGTAGGATATGTAGACAGGCTTTACTCATGCGGCCGCGCCCGCTCCTGAGAATGACCAGTTGCAAGAAGCGCTTTCAGCAGTTCAACACCTCCAAGGTCCAATCTGGTTGCGGATGTAGGGCCCGCCTCACCCCACTATCACCACAGCGGGGGCACGAGCAAGCCCATGGCAGCCAGGCAACTCCAGTTCTCGAAGGGGAGATATATTCAGCAGTGGGGAGCAATCCTGCATGCACAAGACTCCAGAGTGGACCGCGGCTACCCTCATGAAGCTAGCCTAGAAAAAGAAAATTGCTCTTTGTGGCACTCCCCACATGTTCAGGGCTGTGCCACTGCACAATATCCCTGCAGGGGCCACAAAAGTTAGGATCAAGCAAGGGGCACCGAGCGGAACAATCAGGAAATCCAGCTCAGAAATGCTTTCACACTCAGAGCCCTCTCCTGCCTCAAGCAATTGGGGGGGCATGTCTCCAGATCGTAGAAAGGAGGTCCCACTTATGGGGTAGCCTCACCCCAGGGAGCCAATATTGGGGGGCACGAGCAGACGGGCCATGTTCCAAAAGGCAGCCTCACCGCCGTAGTCCACAGCGGGGTGTGCCAGCCTGGCCTTGCACCCTGCTGCGGCAAATCTGCAATGTTCAGGATCACCTTTGGGTGTTGGAGGGGGCGCGTTCATGCAGCTGACATCAAGGTTGGGCTTCCTGCCCAAGTGTCTGCCGGCCGCAGGCCCAGCCAGCAGACTGCAGTTCCAGAGCCGTCCGATCTCCACACCCACCCACAGGGCACCCAGGGAGGTCCGGTGCACCCAACGTCACCACTCACTGATGGGGCTACCGCACGCCAACCCTGGAGCACTCGTCCTCCTCTGCTCCTCTTTTGGGTCTCCCACGGGAGACACGCCTACAGGTGCTCCTACAGGCCACGGGCCCTCACCAGGATCGGCCTCCAGTCGCCATACCAGGGACTTGGCCACACCTTCTCTGGGGCAGTATCTCAGGTTCCGCTGCACTTCTCGCTTTCGTGGCAGTATCAGCAGGTGCAGCAAAGTGTTGGGGAACTGGGCATCACTTCACTCGCCCCGATGCCACTCCTCAACACGGATAACTGCCGGATTGCCGATCCGGCCTACAGAGCCCCTTCAACAGGCACCATCTTGCGGCTGGGCTAGCTCCGCCCGCCACCTTCACACTTAATGGAGTATTGTACAATCACATTTTCTCTAAGTGAATTGGCACCTGTATGAGATACCATATGACTGATGACTTTGCATCAATGGTGAATTGCACCTATGTTTCTGCACCTACATGTGATTTTTGCTTCTAAATTTATTAAAGCGCTTAACAGCAAAATAAATGACCCCTACTGACATGCACCTAGAGTGATTTTGTACCAAAATCTGAATAAGCAACTAGATGTTATTTTGCTCTTACATAAAAATCCACAATCCTGCCTAAATTGCACTTATGAGTGACTTTGAATTTCAAAGTTCTTTTTTTGCACCTATATGTGAGTTTGAACGCAAACATAAATCTGCATATGCCTGTGATTTAACATTTTTAATTTAGGTCACCACGAAGGGTAATAAATTATTGGCCCTTAACTTAACCTAATTGGCCAACGTAGTGAGTAGGTAGGGAGCAGTCTGTTTGCTTAATGCAGCGCGCAAGACTGAATTTGTTCTTTCTAAGAAGCTCAGGGAGAGGCAATCAGTATGCTACCGGGTCCTGCTCGTAAACCCGTCCTGATTGCTACATAAATTGTTTGCAGTCAGCTACGTTTAAAATTTGGGACCATGCCGTCACAACCTTTTGAATCTTTTCCCATAAATACATTTGGATCTACCTTTGCTCTAAAACGTCCCCCATCCTGATAATGAACCACAAACTTCCCTAAGGATCAAAATGTCATTAACAATAAGGGGCATAAAGACATTTCATCAAGAAATTGGTCAATCAGGAGCCTTTGAGAATAATGATGGAACTATTCCTCACAAAATATAGTCATTTGTTAGCCCCATAACTGACCAGTCTAATGCCGTTCTATGACCACTTCACCATTATTGTTCTTCACTGCACCACTTGCACTGTGTGACCACCTTTCGCAGAGCACTTTTGATAATCATTGCAGATCTGATTGTATTCAAGGAGTTGAGTGCTACGCATGGGCGGAGTTCGCGGAGTTCCGTTATGCAGAACTCCCCGAAGTGACAAAAACTCTGCCACTCTCCGCGGAGTTCCACAAGTGGCGGAGTGAGGTAAGTTCCACTGCTAGCGCTGATTTTTAGCACCAGGCATTTGCCCAGCACGAATGGCACCACACGTAGCGTAAGAGGGCGCAGCTTCTTTCTGCCGCTCAAGTAGACTTATTTTATTTATTTATTTATTTATATAGCGCTTGCTAGACCCGAGGGTATCAGAGCGCTTTACAGGTTATGTGAATACATAAATACATTTATAAGAGGTACAAAAGGAACTCTTAATATAAAAGTCACAAGACAGTACAGCACTCAATGGTTATAGAGTCAAAAGAAAAACACAGGGTATATTGAGGAGAGAAGCATCAGGGAAAAAAAGGCGAATGAACAAGTCACGTTGAGGCAATTGAGCAGGTAATGTGACCATCAAGAAGGTGTTAGTCAACGAGGGGAACGAAGAACAGTTTGTGTGCCTGTGGAGACAGCTGTTGAGGAGTAGAGATTTGAGTTAATGTTTGAATGAGGGGAAATAGGGGTTACAGCTGAGATTTTTACATAGCGAGTTCCAGATCTTCGAAGCATTACCTGAGAAGGAGCGAAATTGAGATGATCTCTTCTTGAAGTTTGGAGGAATGAGAAGAAGAGCGTCGGAGCTTCTCAGTGTTTGGGCTCTTCCAGCTCTTGTGATTCTGGTTTCTAAGTATTGTTTTTTTTTGTATGAAGCATTTTGTGGGTGATGCAGGTGACTTGAAAAAGCACCTGCCTTTGATGGGAAGCCATTTGAGATTACTGAGGGCAGGAGAGATGTGCTCACATTTGTTTGTACATCTCAGGAGTCTGGCAGCTGCAGTAAGAGCAGCTTTCAGTGGTACCAGGTGACATTTAGGGGTTCCAGTAAGGAGAGAATTGCTATATTCAAGTTTTGAGATGACAAGCGAGTGCACGACCGTCTTGAGATCATCTGGGGGGATAAACGATTTTACTTTCTTGAGGTGTCTGATTGTGCAAGCGCTACTTTGGCAGAGTTGTTTTTGTGCTCCACCATGGACATGTACTTGACAAGGGTGATCCCCATTGACTTAACGGAGTTAGATGTTCTACTTGAGCAGTAGCTTCCTCAACGTGTGTGGCAGGTTTCTCAAGCAAGCAGTAGCGACCTGCTGCAACCGCCCGTGTTAAGAAATCTCGACGGGAGGTGATCTAGCGTTGGATTTTCCTCACTCGCGCTCACCAAATTAACATTGGCAAGTTTGGAGAGAGGATAAAACGCCACTACGCTGAGTTTTTCAGAACTCTGAGCCATATGCAGGTATGATTTATGTGGTGGCAGGCAGTGACACTGTGTTTATTTATCTGTAACTCTTACTCTTGAATATGTTTGTGATGATTTACAATGCTGGTGGCCTAACGACAGCTGATAATTTTTTTTCCTGAAGGTGATTTTTTCCTTCCCCTTTGAGACTTTGACAATTTGGGTTATTAAAAGAACATGGAAGCTGCTCTGGTTTTTCCATTTTATTAGGAAACAACAGATGTCTCCCTTAATGCTTATTAGCCATTATTTTTCTTCCAATTTGTTACAACCCACCCTCCCTCCCCAAATGGAAATGGAGATCTTCCAATTTGGGTCTTATCTCGAGACTTGCTTTTCTATGCTTATTCAAACTACTGAAATTACAGATCCCATAATCCACTCTGCGGAATGAAGTTGTGTGTGTTTAAAATGAAAGCAATGCTGTGTGAAATGAACTACTCGAATTTCGCACAGCAATTATCAAATTTGGAAACACCTCGTTTTCATTGAAGGAGCAAATAAATTGTCTCTGGGCAATTTAGCACTAGCAATATTAAATCAAGTGCAAAACTACACACACACTGGCAAACTGGCTTATTTATTTTATTTTACAGTCTCATGCCATCTTGGATAGTGTCAAAGCACATATTTATACAACACTCCTTTAGATCCCACAATTGCAATTGACGTAATCTGGTACCCACTGTGGTTAAGCGTTGGCTATAATAGTAAATCCCTTACTTGAAAGATGGGGCAATTCATCAGTTAAACAGGAAGGCCCAGGCATGCACAATTCCCATATTCCAAAGGGGACATGGGGGATGCATTTTCTGAAGTGAAAAAGTGAGAAATATCCAGGGATCCAGTGAAGGAATTACCTCTCTTTGGCCCATGCACTAGGGAAGGGAAGTTGTCTTTAATTAAGTTCGATAACACAAAACCTACTTTTGGTGTGCCTTTAGAAAACTGCAGAGGCTGTGAAAGAAAATGAAGTTCTCATTGACTAGCAGAAGGTTCAACATTAAAATATCAACTGCGCAGTGCTTAATTTGAACCAATGGTTGCCGGTGGGGGCCACCTGCATTTTTTTCTCCTCATTGGATATTTCCAGAGAGGGAAAATATACAAAGGTGAAAGAGGGAAAAAGTACCAGACAGAAAACCAGTCTCAAAAGGAGAAAGCAGGAAACTACAAGAGTGAGATAAAGGGGCAGGGAGTGTTTCGAAGTGGATAAGAGGGGCATGAGGTGGACTGAATACTGCAAAGCCTTGGTAATCGGTGCCCTGACATTTAATTGCACCAGCTGCAGCTTCTGAGCAGAGCTTTGGGCACTGGCACTCATTCTTTTACTATTATGAACTGCATCTGTGTATTTTTCTGGAGGTGTTACTGAAGTGTGAGAATATGTGAGCAGACTGGCAATGAAGATTGATGGAGAACCGCCCCCAATAGAAGATATAATGTTGGGCTTAACCATACTAGTAAAGGTTGTCATGGGCAGGATTAATTGATTTATATATTTGAGTAAGTATGCCATTTCCTGACTGGCTCTTGGGAGCCGGGTTTTCTATATCTCAATCTTCAGGTGTAATCATTAAATAACCCCGCCACTGATTGTATTCACCTTTGTTCATCAGTAAGGAGAAGTAAGGAGCAATCACTACATAGCAATAAATCATTAAAGATTTTTAGTTCATTCAATAAAGAGAATTAGTGTGAGTTAAAGAGTTTTATTTTCAATTTTCTTTAATCTTTCATCTTTTTATTTATTAGGTATTATCTTTAGATTGCAGCATTAAAAGTTAATATAAGCCATCAATCAATTTTTGATTATAAAATAGAACAAAATGTTTTTTAGACTCACAGTTAATATAGTAATAATACAGTGAGTGTGTTCTATAAAGGCAAATTCCCTATTCTAAATTAAGTTGGAATAATGAGAGAAAAAGGTGTCAGTTCAGAAACCCTCTATGAAGAGCTGTGATGAGAGAATCAATGAGCAAGCATGAAGCCTTTGCATCTCAAGCTGGAAAAAATTCATAGTCATAAATCAACAGACATATGATAAATAGGCTCAATAACCTCTCATGTAGAGAAGACTAAGAAGCTCAGAGATTAGTCTCCATCCAGAGTGTTGGGAAAGGTATACTACTCTACTCTAGGAACATGGGCCGATATAAACACACAACTTGTATGTTGCAACATTATTTTCTTCTGTCTTCTTCATCCTTCAATAGAATTTGAGTAAACTCTTGAGAATAGGCAAGCCCCCCATTTTCCTATACAGGCACAATTGACTTTCAGAGACTAGACCTTGAAAGGTTACATCGTTGATATTTTGTGGTCCAGACAGTTCTTCGCATGGTTCCTCCTTCCAGTCACCTCCTCTACTCCCGGTGAGAACTCACTATCAGTTGCCTAATACAAAACAAGTGTCTATTCACTAACTAACAGAAGGCTTATGGAAAAATACAACATCTTTAACAAAGAGAAAAACATTGTGGGCAAACAACTATTCAATGTGAAAAACAGGCTTTTCAGTGTTAATGCATTATTTTTAAGATAGCATGGCATTGACTGTTAGGCTAGCTGAAATCAGCACCTTCATGTATTTGCAGACCTATAACATTTAAGTATAATTACTTACTACAAATTTTGCAATTAGAATATGTGTTACTTAAATGAAAGCTTTGCCCAGTATTAATAAAAGCATTTTGTTAGCGAATAAAATTAGTGTCAATACTCTATTAAGGTCATCTTTTATTTTAGCAACTTCTTGCACTGAAGTTTGCAGGGGATTATCAGTAGAACCCATGCGCAAACATTTTTGTTATGGACTAGGCTTGGGTACCAGTTCTAGGTACATGTATCTTTAATGGTTGTGCTATGTAGGCAACGAATTGGAAGGTTTAGATTCATCTCTTGGCTGATGTTTCAGACTCCATTCAGTTATTAGGTGGAGCCTGGAGTGGATGCCAGGAGACGTTGTGTGCTGTTCTTGTGTGAGTTCTTAAATAAATCTTCAACTACCCTACCATCTTTGAGTTACAGGGCTGACCTCGTAAGTTGATATTATAATCTTTCTAAAAGTGGCATTAAATGTAAATGTTAAATTCACCTTTGCCAGTAAAGATAAATTATCATTATCATTCCAATGATATTAAACATGAAAGAGCTACTCCTTCTCAATCAGGAACCACAGCTAATAAGTCTAATAAGGAATTCTCATTGTTGACCTATGAGAAGGGTAGGCCTCACAGTAGTGAAAAATGAATTTAGGTGTTTTTCACTACCAGGACATGTAAAACTTAAAAGTACATATCCTACCTTTTCCTTACACAGCACTCTGCCCTATGGGCTACCTAGAAACTACCTTGGGGGTGACTTATATGTAATAAAAGGAGAGTTTAAGGATTGGCTAGGGGTTTTGAATGCCATGTCAACATGGCAGTGTAAATTGCACACATAGGCTCTGCAGTGGCAGGCCTGAGACATGTTTAAAGCACTACTTGTGTGGGTGGCACAATCAGTGCTGCAGGCCCACTAGTAGCATTTAATTTGCAGGTCCTGGGCACAGGCAGTGCATTCTAATAGGGACTTAAAAATAAATTAAATATACAAATTGTGGATAAGTCAATCAAACCATATTTAGGGGAGATGCATGTGCACTTTACCACTGTGTGGCAGTGGAGAGTTCTCAGAGTCCTAAGGCCAACAAAAGAATACAGCAAAAAGTGGAGGTAAGCAGACAAAGTTTGTGGAAGACCACCCTAAGGCTGTCAGGTCTAACACTGTTCCTTTAATTTATAAAATAAGAAATGTTCCATTAAGTTTAAGGTTTCAATTAATAGAATCCATGGATTATTTATGTGAGGAGAAGATTATAGAACCTGTGGATTCTTCTGTTTGGATTTCTCCTATAGTGGTGGCAAAAAAAAGCCAGGAGAAGTGAGGTTGTGCATAGGCCTTAGGTCTTTAAATAGAAATATTTTGATTGATTGTTTTCCCTTAACCAAAAATACAGAAAATGTTAGCTAAATTAGGGGAAGCCAAAGTATTCTCAACCTTTCATATGAGCGCTGCATATCACCAGATGTAGTTGTTTGAGGATTCTTGGTCTCTCACTGCCTTCAATATTCCATTTGGTGCTTTTATATTCCTTAGACTGCCGTTTGAGTTAGTCTCAGTGGCGTCAGTCTTCCAAAAATTGATGTACCTACTCTTAGGAAGGATGAGAAATGTTTTAACCTATCAGGATGACATCTTTATCTTTACTGACACAGAAAGGGATCAGCTTAAAGTTCTGGGGAAGGTTTTGAAGGCTTTAGAAGAGCATGGTATTACAGTAAAAAAAAGAAATGCCAGTTTTTAGAAAATCAACTGGAATATCTTGGGTATAACATTTCAGCAGAAGGAGTCAAACCTAAATCTGATATTGTTGATGCGATTTTAAAAAGCCCTGCACCAAGGGATAACAACCATTTGCACTCATTTCTATGTTTGTGCAAATATTACTCATGTTATATTGACAACTTTGCACTTCAGGCTGAACCATTAAAAAGCTTATTAAAGAGTAATGTTAGGTATGTATGGGGCAGTGGGGAAAATGAAGCATTTGGAAATTTGAAGGCTTTAGTTGTAAATGCTTCAGCTTCACATGCTTTCAGAGATGATGTGAGTTCAGTTATGACTGTGGATGCGAGCGGCACAGGTTTGGGTGCAGTTTTGAGTCAAATGTTAAATGGTAAAGAGCCCACTGTAGCATTCAAGGGTGTTTCTCAGGCAGAAATAATTTATAGCACAGTAGAAGGAAAGGCACTAGCTGGTGTCTGGCCCATGAATCATTTTGCAATGTACTTGAGGGGGAGATAATTTGTGTTAGTCACTGATCACAAGCCCATGAATGATTTTGCAATGTACTTGTGGGGGAGATAACTTGTCTTAGTCACTGATCACAAGCCTTTAGTGTTCATATTAAATGAGAAAAGTTTCTGTAAGGCCAGTCCCAGACTGAGGTGATTGTTGTCCAAAATGTATGATTTTAATTTCAGAGTGATGCACTTTCAACACTCCGAAGTCTCTGGTTGAGTCCCAGAGTCACCATGGGTAAAGATGGATTTCATTGGATCTATGTAAAATCTGAAAGAGGATTTGAGGTATGCCTTGTTGGTAGTTGATTAGCACTCCAAATGGGTAACGTGCAAATTTAAGATGGAACCTAGCTCGTATGTTGTATTTGAATTTTTGAGAAAGCTGTTTCAGAGAGAGGGTTTAGCAAAGTGCTTGGTTACAAATAACGGTGTACAATTTAGATCCACGGCTATGGAAATCTTTAGTCATCCTTTGGTATTAAACATCTTTCAGTAGCTTTATATAGTCCACAAGGCAATAAAATGGTGAAGAGAGTAAATCCGATGTTGAAGGATACTATTCAACTGGCTTTACCATCCAGTTCTGACATTTTAGAAATGGCATCTAATAGATTATGGAGTTATCATAATACTCCTCATTCCAACACAGGGGTTGTCCCTTTTGTGTTGCTAAGAAGAAGGTTTTCTTCAAATGAATTGTCTCCAAGTCGGGTTTTTGATAAAGCTGGTGTTGAAACTAGAGTTCCTGACATGCAGGAGGTTTGCCGAAAAGTTAGAGAGGTAGAGGACAAAAGTTAACAAAGATATGATTTTGTTGATGAAAATGAAGGAGGTTTATCTTTATGTGGGAGATATAGTAAAAGTGAGGAGACCTATGGGAACTAAATCAAGTGGTTCTAAATTTTATCATAGCACAACGATCATTCAGATTTCTAGGAATGCTGTTAAGGTTGAAAATGGAAAGTGGTGGAGTAAAAGGAGTATTGCCAAGATCAATGGTGGTGGTTTATTAGTGCAGTACAGAAATTATACGAGCAACCTACAGCGAAAATTTTGCTAAACGGAGTACTAACTAGGGGTTTCGAAATTAGGAGGGGGACGCGACAGGGTTGCCCCCTGTCCCCCCTTCTTTTTGATATATACATGGAACCACTTGCACACAAATTAAGGTTAGATGATAAGATCATTCCCATACACCAACTTCCGACCCATAGTAAAATAGCATTATATGCAGACGATCTTGTAGTTTACACCTCGAACCCAACACAAACACTGTCAAGAATAGAACAGCTGACTGCCGAATTTGGTTTACTTTCAGGATATCTTGTTAATTTAGAAAAAACAGAGGTAATGTGTTGGAATATGGATGGATGGGGTGGTAGAGTTTCTTCAGAGATTAAGTATTTAGGGATATTAATTGTAGAGAAGATTGATGAGATCCCCCTGATAAACTTGAAGCGTGTAATGAAGGAAATAGTTAGGAATTTGGCCAGGTGGAAAAATCTACCACTGTCTATATATGGGAGGGTAAATTTGATTAAAATGTCAGTTTTACCAAAGCTAACCTACCTTTTTAACTGTATACCACTTAGCTTTCCAAAAGAGGAAATAACGAAAATTCAAGGAAAGATTTCTAGATTTATTTGGGCTTCCCGGGGGGTCCGTCTGTCATGGAAAAAACTTAGAAGAAGTCTAAAAAAAGGGGGACTGGCATTGCCAGACATTAGGCTTTATTGCATGGCCTTTCAATGGAAGAACTTTCGTATGTTGGTAGGAGAGCCTGAGAGTACTACGTGGGGCTTAATTTTGAGTGAGATGACCAAAGAAGCCGGCGGAGCATTTCTCTATAAATTTGGAGCTCAGAATTTTTAAAAAAAAGTAAGACTGAAAGTGCTGAAAGCAGCTTTAAGTCTATGGATGGCAGTGAGACGAATCCTGAAGATTGGCTACTTTTCAGAGTTCGCTCCAATATGGAATTCCCCGGGGACACCGGAATGTCTCAAGGATGACCTGAGTTTACCTTTGAAGCATGCAGGAGTCAAGCAATGGGGCGATCTAACATCAGATGGCGTAGTGGTCCCATGGGAAGTTCTATATATTAAGACGGGTAGCGGACTCTCAAGGTTTAAGTACATACAGCTTACTTCATGGGCTGCGATGGCAGGGACTGAAGTGGGAGGCAACTGGGATTTCGAGACCTTAATACAGGACCCCTCACAGAAAGCTAAAGAGGTAGCATTATGGTACAGACATCTTTTGGAGGCAGAGGAGGAAAATACACAAGATCCATCTGAGGTCTGGACAGGGGTGTTGCAGGAGGGAAGCATGAAGCTTTTGTGGTCTGACTCAGTTAAAATCCTCTATGACATAGTCACTCCAGCTAATCTTAAAAGACACCACTTCTTTGTCATGCATAGGCTGTACTGGACACCCCACAGATTATCAAAATTTATGCAACAACCGGTCCCAAGATGTAAAAGGTGTAACCTTCTCAAGGCAAATGATCTACATATCTTTTTTACATGCCCAGGGCTAAAGGATTACTGGAGCTCTGTGGAAAATAGTATAAGGGATATTCTAGGAGAAAATATAACCTTAACAGAAACTTTGGTACTCCTAGGAGTGGACTATGTAACCCAACAGGCCTTAAGATATAAACAGAGGGGGTTGTTGTTTCATTTGATCCTTCTGGCCAGAAGGGAAATTTGCAAATATTGGTTAGACCCTCAACCCCCCAATGCAATAACCTGGTTGAATGTGATTAAATGGACATGTAGGTTTGATATTAAAAGGGATAAAAGTACTCCGGCCGAGGTGTGGGAGCCCTTTTTGAACTGGCTGAATTGAAAGGTACCCATGGCTAACAAATTCGGAAATCTGATTCGGAAACTTAGTCCAATGATTACTTCAAGCCATGGACTGGGGTGTTGAGCAGGCTAGACCGCTCCCCCCGTGCCCTTCTATTGAAGGACAGTTGGGTGCCGTGGAAGGCATAGTATGTAACTGCTTGGACCAAAGAAAGATCAAGGGTGTTTCGTTTCCATTTCCATACTGGCCCAGATGGCAGTAACCATGGTGTAATGAGGACAAAAAAAAAAACAAAAAAAAAGATCAATGGTGGTGGTGTTGATTAGGTTGATGATGCCATGAACAACGTCTGTAATTTTGGTTCATGTTTGGTTGAAGGAATGTTTGACAATGACAAGTGTGTTGAAAATTCTGTAAGTGTGAGCATGGAAACTCTTCCTGGGTGCTCTGCTGACAGTGTGGAGGAGTTTTCATGTGATAGAAGTAATATTAATGTGTCAGTGATCAGGAGTGATGGAAGGTACGCTAGACACAGAAGTGTTCAGAGTTATTTGAAAGAGTATGTATCATACTGATTTCAATATATGGTATTTGTAGTTTGTTGCTTTCCTTCTTTTGTTTATAGATATAGGTTAAATTGAGATTGTTTGTTAAGGGTGGAGGTGTGTTATGGGCTAGGCTTGGTTACACTTTCAAGGTGCATGTATCTTTAATGTTTGTACCATCTAGGCAAAGAATTAGAATGTTTAGATTCATCTCTTGGCTGATGTTCCAGACTCCATTCAGTTACTAGGTGGAGCCTGTAGCAGATGCCAGGAGACGTTGTGTGCTGTTCCTGTGTGGATTCTTAATTAAATCTTCATCTAGCCTACCATCTTTGGAGTTATGTTATTCCACACATAGCAAGATGCCTGGTAAACTGGCAGGATTTTCAGTAGGCTACGAATCCATCATGAGTTTCAATCCTCCTACCCAATCTCTGTTATTCTAACATGGGAAGTGGAAGAGACAGAGGATGTACTTACTACACAATAAATAGGTTTCATGCTTTACTAATCCGCAGGGCAGAAAAGGGATTGTTGAGCCCTCATACCAACCAAGAAACTGCCAGAGAACCCATGGACACCAAGGAGAGACGAAAGACATGCCTACAAATTTCAGCAGGAACCACCTACAGAGAAAACCTGCTATTTTTGAAACAAAGTCCCTAGGGATCTAGGAGGGAAAAAAACATAACAGAGTGGAGAAACAGAAAGCAGAGTGACTGACTAAGTGGCCTGCGTAACAGAAATACAGCTTCCTAACTGTGGAGAAGGGTTTAAATACTTGTACTCTCTACATCAACCAAAAAATCCAACTCAACTCAGAAGTATATCCACTCTATCATCCTAACCTCAACCGGCCAGTCTTCCAAAAGTCCCAATTCCTTACTCTGCCAAACCTGTGTGTTAGAGGAGAAAGTCTGAGTCTACTACCTTTACTGAGATGCATAGATCTTTCCCTGAATCCTGATAGTCTTGAAAAATGTGTAATGGGGTTGACTGCTGTGAGATACAGTGATAAACTTTGAGTACAGGAAACCAATAGAAGTTAGACACGTGTGTCATTCTCTATACGGGTCACAGTTATCAGTTTCTCCATATGTATTTGGTTTTTTGTTCCCTCTGCTAGTAATAAATCGAAGTGCTTGTTTGGTACATATTAATCTTAATTATTTATGACTTCTTGTTTCTCATAATATATTATCAACATTCTAATCAGTGTATTGTAACATATTTCCAGTAGACCCTTGCAGCATAAAAAACAGACATATTATAAACTACTACACATTCTTCTCAGTAAGGCCCAGTGTTGTTGGCCAGTATAGCATCCTACTTCACATCACTTTCATGTCCTAATTAAGGTGCCTGTCACTATAAACAATAATGTTGTTGGCTGACATTTTCTTATGTTAATTCAACAGATCAAACATAGTCCCACAATTAACAGGCTTGACATTGATGACATAAATGGTCCAATATGTTCATATTATTTATGTGATGTTTATGAAAAGAACAACCGTACACGTTTCTTTGAATATTTCGAACTAGGAATTTCTCATGTACTGACATTGATTTAAATGCCAGAGTAAGTTTCTCATCATAAAGATTGTGGCAAGTTTTACGAAAACCATTTGTACATTGAGAGTCACCTCAAATGTTCAGAAATAAATTAATATACGTTTCTTATGCAATAGTAGATTGATTAGCTTGAAGGTATACCCTATTCTTCTTTCAGGTGTGTTTGTGTGTATTCTGGAGGAGACTCAGAATAGGGCAATATTCCAGGGTATAAATGTCTGGCCATGTTTAGAAGTTTACATAGTTGGTTGAATAATGGGGTCTAAGTGTGGGTTCCATCTTGTGCCAGTTTAGACCATGTATGAGCTTTCCCCAGATATGTAGAAATTAAAGACTCAAAGAGGGAGGATCCTCCTGACACGAAGAAATATTAATCTAAACCTGAACACAACATAGGGCCATGAACTAAAATGTTTTAGACCTTTAAAAGCTCAACCTAAACCAAAGCATGATACAGCACTGGTTTGGTGGCCATCTGAATGCATGTTGTCTCCATTTCTTCTTACTATGAGTTGTCCATAAATGCAAGCATTTTTGAGAGCAGGTCCACATTTGATTATAAACTACGGACATCGTCCATTAAAAGTGGGACCTTGTGAGGAGCCTTTAACACCCACTTATCTAAAATATTCAGGCTGCAAATCTAAATGTACTGATATATATATATATATATATATATATATATATATATATTATTGTTGGACTTGGCCCTTTCTGCAGGGTCAACCCTAAACCTTTTTGCCTTCCCCCTCTTATTTTCTGAACCCATTTTTGGTTGGCCTTTAGCACTCTACGCTCTTTTCCACTGCTAACCAGTGGCAAAGTGCGTGTGCTCTCACCTTAAAACATGGTAGAACTGGTTTACACCCAATTGACATATTTATTTACTTATAAGCCCCTGGTAAGGTGGCACTACCTGTGCCCAGGGCCTGTAAATTAAATGCTACTAGTGGGCCTGCAGCACTGATTGTGCCAGCCACTTTTTTTGTAATTTGTTTTTTAATTGGCATTTATCATACACTTGCTTTTACTGTTGCAATAGTTAGATGTCTTGATATAGCACAGCTTACATTTCCACCAAGAATCCTCACACCATTAATTATGCCCCAGTCTATTCTTCATGGATGTTGCATGGTGGATGCATGCCCGCTCATCCTCTATTAGAACAAGAGGGTAGTCAGACTCAGTGGATAATACAGCATCAACGACTGATATGCATATGAGAAAGGAGGTACGGCAACCTAGTCGCAGGCCATGGGCCCTCTGGCTCCCCTGAACTCCCAGCAGGCCCTAGTTGCCTTGGATTCTATTGGAGTGTATGTCGGAGCTGGCAAGGGGACCTGTGCACCTAGATGCTGAGTGGCGGAGCCTACCTACCGCCATATGAGCCTGAGTCCACTGGGTATGGTTCGCAACCTCGCCATGACTGTATGCTAGTTGGGTGTGCTGGATATGCCATGTGTTGAAAACTAAACCAACTCAGAACTTTCTAACTACTGTCTCTGGGGTATAATGTCTCTCCAAAATGTTTTTATGTGAGTGGGGGGATCACAGCACCGATGCTGCAGTGGGGAGGGGTGCAGGGGGGAGGACCTGGCAGTTGGTCTGATTGCCACCCTCCTCCAGGTCCCCCTGGTTAGGTGCCACATGCACTCAGACCAGAGATGTGTTTTCAAGCTCACCATGCTCTTGTGAGGCACCGGCCAGGCTCATGGTGTCCGAGGGGTGCTCCCACTTGTCCCCCACTTCCGACTACAAGTCCATTATCAGTCTTCTGCACACCCCATGGGCTTCCTCTCCCTGTAGTGCTCTCTTCTATGCACAAGCCCACATTGTTACATTTCTGACCCAAGTCCCCGCATTGGACTTCCATGCCATTGCTATGCGCCTTTTAGCCAGTGTTCGTGATAAGTCAAGGAACCTGTTCACGATCTTCTTGGGTTTGGGTTGAGGAAAGGCCCCCAATAGACACACTTCAATAGTACTCTCTAGCATTCAGTTTAGGGTTGCATTTAGTCTCATCAGGACCATCCCCCAGTACGCCTGAAGTCGGGCACACTCACACGTCATGTGTCTGAAGTCTGGGTCCAGGCTTGTGCAGTGGGGACACTTCCTAGGTTCTCCCCCATAGATGACCTTAATTTTGTGAGGAGTCAGGTACGACATATATGTGTAGTTGAATTGAATGTACTTAAGGTGATTGTTGCGGGACACCTTCAGTGGAAATGCCTGTATTCTAGCCCATTAAGTGTCAGGTATGTAACGGCCCAGCTTTTTACTCTTTCGTGCTCTGAGGGCGTCCAGGTGTTTCCAGATCAGCATGTTTAGTGATTTATAGAACCATGTGATCAGGTGGCTTCCAGACACATCGTCAGTAGCAATTGACCATGCTCCATAGCTCTCGGAATGTTTGTGTAAACACCTCGTAGGTGAGGGACTGGCCCTAGGGCAAATTGTTCTGTGCGGTCAAGTCGTTTAGTTGGATAAGGGTACCCATATGGTAGCAATTGCTGACCGTTATGATCCCTGCTTCTGTCCACATGCCCATTTGCCCTGCCGTAAAGAAAGTTGGGGTCCCCGTGGGGCAAAACCACTAGTGGGAGTTCAGGTGCATAAAACACTGTGCATCTCATTCGGTTGACACAGCCCTGCCAATAGAGCAGGGCCATGGACAGGAGACCCAGCCACGGAATTTTCAGTGTTGGCTTGAGCAGTAGCAGGACCCCCCTGGTTTGGCTCAAAACCATTCGGGCCGAGCTCCACCTGCCCGGCCCTGTCCACCCGCCTGGTGATCCACTGGAGCTGCACTGCTGCAAAATATAACTCAAAGTCGGGGACTCACAAACTGTCCTCGAGAGTGTCAACGCGAGACCCAATGGCGGCCTACGTCCCAAACGAATGCCCAGAGCAGGGAGTCCTGTTGTCTTAACCAGGATGCTGGTACCCTCACTGAAAGATTTGCGAAGAAATAGCACAGCCGTGGGAGCATAAACATCTTGGAGTTGCCATGACGGGTAGCTTAAATGATCTCCAGAAGGGGAAACAGGTCCTGAGGGAATGCATCACTACTCCCAGGTTTCCCCCTGCAAATCGCCGCTCTCATGAAAGATCTGGATGCCCAGGTATCAAAAGGTGTGTGGAACCCAGAGAATGCTGTGTAGACAGCCAGCGGGCCAGAGGGTGTTGTGGACCACCGAGAAAACACATGTCTTTGTCCGGTTAACCCGGAGGCCCGAGGATGGCCCAAACTCCTCGAGGAGCTGTAATGGATAGGTTATGTCCTCCTTACCATTCTGCAGGTAGAACAGCAGATTGTCTGCATAGAGGGATATAACATGCCTTCTCCAGTCTACCATGATTCCATTGCTCCTGCCCGCCGTCTGGAACCACTCCGCCTATGGTTCAATTGTGACGCCAATTAGGAAGGGTGACAAAGAGCACCCCTGTCTCGTGCATCAAAATATGTTATATGGGTTTGAGATTGTGTGACCCTTTATGATCCTGGCAGTGGGGTTCGCATACAGCCGTTGCACCCACCTGACCCACAGCCCTCCCAGCCCCATACTGAGCATAACCGCCTCCGGGAAGTCCCACCGCATGGTGTCATAGGCCTTCTCCAGGTCCACCAACATGATCATGGCCCGTGAGTTGGTCCTCACTTTGCGGTTGTAAATTATGTTATACAGCCGAAGAAGATTGAGGGAGCTGTTGCATGCTGGGATGAAACAGTTGTGGTCTGCATTGATCAGCTCTCGCAAGTGTGTCAGTAGACTGGTGGACAGTACTTTACTAAAGTCTGTATTGAGCATGGAGAGAGGTCAGAAGGCTGAGGTCGTGGCCCCCGGGGAGCTGGACTTGTGCAGAAGGATGCCCAGGGCCTCCCTGCTGTGTCCAGAAGCAGCCCCTATGCAAATGCCTCAGTGTACAGCACCTCTAGTCTCAGGGCCAGCACTCTGGCATCGGTCGCAAAGAACTCCGCAGGCAGCCCATCTGGCCCCGGCGATTTACCGGTAGCCATGTCCTTGATGGCTTTTTTTTATTTCCTGTGTTGTAATTGGGCCTCCCAGTTCCCCCGCCTCTCCCTCGAGGAGTCATTGGACCGCCAGTAGGTATAAAGGTTCGCCACGGGCCCCCGGCAGGTCAGTTTCTATTGGTCGGTCTAGTGTGACATAGTGATCTCGAGGTTAATGTCTTTGGGCGACAGCAATCTGGTGCTGGGGGTGTCCCTGCCTTCCGGTCAAATGAGCCAGGCCAGAATTGTCCCTGGTCTACCCTCCTCCTTTTAGGCTCGGTTTATATACTATTTATAATTATGGAATCTGAGGCGCTCCAGGGCTATGTTGTATTGTTCCCTGGTTTCCAACAACCTTTGGAGAGCATCTGGGTCAGGGCCTAGCTCATTATCCAGCCTGGAGAGTATGCCATCGAGCCTTGTAAGTTTGCGGTGAAACTTGCGGTGGACCCCCACTGTCTGGCTCAGACAGTGCCCCCGGACTACCACCTTGAAGGTCTCCCATTCAACTAGGCAATTCGAGGTTGTCCCTTGGTTTGTAGCAAAGTATCACACTATCGTTTCTCGCAAAGTATTCCGGAAGGGGACACCAGTTATGGCTTCCAAGTGCAGCTGCCATGTTGGAATCGGGGGATGCTCGTCGACCGGTTGAAACGACCCAGTCAACCAACAACCCAATTTCTCACATATATATATAATTTTGAACTTACATTTCTCAGCAACTATTGAACAGATTTACACCAAATAAGCAAAAGGCACTTCCTTGAACAGACATCTACCTCCCTTCCAAATTAGGTGTCCAAAATGTTTTTTTTTAATTGCGAGCGATATTCGAGATGACGCCGTGACCACCAGTGCGCCCCCCCCCCCATTTACTGTCGCGATTTCTGACGTTGTGAATGTTGGTGAATCATTAATGCGCATTGTTATAGAGATATTGAGATTCTGATAAATGTTTTTATAGAGTTATTTATATAATGAGTTATCTACTGTGATGGTTAGAATTAATTATATAGTTATAATCCTGCTTTTGCTTTCCGTTTTCGTGACGTACCCGCGGGGATCGCGAATACCGATGTCATCGCGAGCAGAACAAAACACATATATTACAGTTGACGGTTTCAAAAAAGAGATTACAAAATTTAACAGAGAGTTCTGTACAAAACCAGAGTATGTCTGTATATGTTGTTGATGCACTTACTAGAAGATTTAAACACAGACTGTTGACATATTTAAAAAGTAAATTATGGTAACTGGCAAAATTTAGCTGTGTATTTATTTGTAGAGGGATGGTTTGACTTGTCTATATGGCAAGTTATATGTAAATAGTGTTATAATAAATTGGAAGATAATAAAATGAACAATACTTGATATTAGATTCCTATTTTGTAAGATAATAGAATGCCTGCTAATGTAGAAAAACTATGAAGGTAAAAAATAAACAAAATATCAACATTTATTATTCTTTCCAGCATTGCGAAGGGCCATTATGGACTGCTCTCCAGCACTAACTATAACTACACAATCCATGCAGTATGACGCCATCGGGGAAAACTGTGGAGCCAAATTTTGAAATTGAGATTGGATTTTTCAATGGACTCTGCTTTAGTGTTGTTTTGCTGCTATTGTACTTAAGGGGCCTTCAGCTTTGCGTTGCCATCTTGCTGCTCACTATGAACTCCTCTTTAGAAATGTGCAAAAAATATAAAAGGAGGAAAAAAGATACCATGTATGATTTTTCGCAGCTTTGTAAATAGCTGTTACACACTGCTCACCAGCTGTTATAACAACACTACAGTCCATGCAATACGTGGCCATTATTGAAAACTGTAGAGCCATATTTGTTGTGGTAGTCTGTACCTCTAAAGGGACTTTCTGGCCGGGTATTGTTGCTGCTGCCACTGATGTAGATGGTCCTCCAGCTTCCCTTTTGTAGATCGCCAGTTGGAGACGTTTTCTATGATACGTTTTAAGATAATATGAGATGGACGTCATCCCACATGAATATTTTTTGTACATCCCTCTAGAGAGGGTCTTGTCAGACGTTGTGCATTGCACTAGCAGCAGTTTTTGAATCCCCATACGTTTGGGTAACAATGGATAGTTTGATGTTTGTTTGGAAGTTATGTTTTGTTTGTGTGTTTAGATGTTGAAAGTTATTTTTTGAAACTGTTGTTTTTTTACAAATATGTTGTTAAAATAAAGTTAAACCAATATGTTACCAAACAGCTAGACTCAATCTTTGTGTAAAATATGTCTATATATCTGTTTTACACTTTTTCCTTTGTATTCGTGACTACAATATGTCATTGCGACCTCCGGTGTTGCTGTGCAGAAGGAAAATGCATTTTTGATGTAGTTATTTCCACAAATGAATACAAAGGGGTAAGTTACATTAGTATCTTACTAAATAGCTACACTGAAACTTTATGTCAAATATGTCTATATATGTGTTTTACACTTTGTCAAAAACACGCTTTATTCGCAGTCTGTCCTTGGCAATGGCATACATGTCCTTGGCAGAATCATACATGCACTACCTGTGCAATCATCAATGACGTCCTTTCTGCATCACTCTGCAAACGTGCCTCCTGGCATAGTACTAGTTGGGGGATGAAACCCCTTGGCTATTGAGGGTATTTGGGGTAAGGGTGGGTGAAAAACTACGCTCTGCCTGCGGAGTTCACGGAGTTTTTGCAACTCCGCACTCCGCTTGGAACGCGAAGTTTGCCAAACTCCGCCTGCCAGCGGCGGAGCAGAGTGTAGCGTCACGTGCACACTGCACTGCTCACTGCTCAGTGCTCTGTTCACCCACCTAGCATTCCATTGATAGGTTCTTGTCTCGATTATGCACACTGCGCACGTTCTGTCGCATGGTGCCTATTTAGCTGGGTGAAGAATGGGGAGGAGGCTTCAGAGTGAGGCGCGGCTGGGAGATCTACGCGCAGGACCCGCGAAAAGTGCGCCTGCTAGCTGCAGCTCTCACCACAGAATCCCGTCAAGCACTGACCATTGCACTGCTTCGGGCCCAGACTGCAAGCATAGAACAGGCAGGATTTGCCCCAGCTGTATGCATTGCAAACCCCACGGCTCGTAGCTCAAGCACCTGGTTTTGGGCAGAGATCAGACTGTATTTCTTCTGACTAGGCCCAGTGACGTCCCAGGCGTGGCTTCAGTTTTTCGATTCCTGGACCAGCATCCTTCCTTGTTGGTGTCTCTCTGAGCTGCTAAAACGCTGCATCATCTCTGCAGGTTCCTGGGGCATGAACGATGATGCGTGCCGAGGACCCCAGCCTGCAGTCCCAATGGAGACCTGGCTGGAGGACGACGGATCGGCCTCGAAGACAGAGCAGACGAATGCCTTCCTCCTGGCTAAGTGAGTGCGAAAACATTGCTTATCTTTAGTGACCGCATTTCTGACACACTTATATTCAATGGTTTTCTAGCCTTACCAGGTGGAATTCGAATGCAGTGAGTTAACATTTCTGGAACATCAATCCCTTAACCAAAGTGAAACGGTCGTATTCCTTATTTCTTGTATCTTTAAGGCAGCTCAGAAAGATTAACAGTAACACTTGGTGTAAACACTAAAACAGCACATAAAGTACTTAGCGGAAAAGATGCCTTTTAGTTGCAATTAGGAAAATGCAGTTCTATTGATAATCAGACTCAGCAAGGACATTTTGTTCTTCAAGCCCTTTTTCTAAAAGAATGATATGTTGGTCAGTCATGATATCATATAACGTACATTAAAAAAAGCTCCATGCGCATATTTGTCAGTCATCGTAAATCATGTTATTATTAGGCCTTTTTGTTCTCCACGTGTGGGTGTACTCACTGTGTGCAGCGAGGATCTGGACCCAATGACTATATACACAATCATACTAACTTGCCCCAGGTGCGGCCAATGCTGCTTACCCCCCTGGCCTGGCTGAGGACTCGGAGGTGGGGCACAGAGAAAGACTGCACTTCTCCGATGCCGCTTTGAGTCGGATGCATCTTTGTGGATGGTTCTTCCTCAGGCCCAACACAAACCTATCACCCAAAGTGAAGAACCCACCTCAGCCACAGCGAAAATTAAATGAAAGTCAGTAAAACTGGCCGAATTCTGTAGCTTCAACCTTCTCCATGCGCTTCCATTCCAGTTGATACAACTGTTGAATTGCAGTTATAGTTCGTCAGTGTCCGGTCAAAGGTGCTTCAGCTGTTTATGGGGAGACTACAGGATGCAGTTGTTATCACGGGTAGTGCCAAGATGTCACATACAGCTTTACTTCTGGGTAGGCTCAGCAGATACCCGGTGGCGTTGAAGTGAGAGGCAGGAGAGCTAAACAACACCTGGCGCACTGGCGTGCGTGCTGTCAGCCTCTCACCCTCCGGTATGCAGCAGTGGAAGGAAACCGTCAGCCAGGGCCCCTGAACACTGTCTCATGAATAGTTGTCATCAGTTAAAGCACCAGTGATATTGCGCACCAATTTACCTTCCATAATTCTAACATTAGGGGTGGCCGAACAATACTCCGCCGGCTGGAGGAACTCTGCGGAATTCAGCGGAGTTTTTGTGCAACTCCGCAGAATTCCACGTACAGCAACTCCGTGAACTCCACCCACCCTTAATTTGGGGGCCAAGTATCCCTCTTGTTACCTCCAGCAAGTTCTACACAGTCAGTTTGCTAGGAGGTGTTCTGAGGCCACACCCCCCTCTCTGCACCATTCTGCAAACACGTCTCCTGGCACACTACTGGTTGGGGAATAAAGTTGTCTTGGATGCTAAAGGACCATGGGAACCAAGAAGCCCTCCTGGTACTTTCTATAAGTCCCACTCAGCAAGATTTCTGAGAGTTGGCCAGAGGCCCTGCCTCCTTTCCACACAATTCTGCAAAGACCGTTGCTACAAAAAAAAAACATGGAAATTCACTGAAAAAAAAGGTTACAGGTAAGTTATAGTTAACAATTTGCATTAAAAAAAACCTTAGAAATTCACTGAAAAAAACAAAGGTTACAGGGACGTTATAGTTAGGCTGACATTTCACTCGTACAAAACCAGAGAAATTCAGCAGTTATAGTTACATGAGCTAACTATAACTTACGCCCTCGCAATGCACTGCTTATGACCTCACATATTACAACACTCATGACATGGTCAGTGACATCACTGATGACTTCACTCATGACATCTGAAATGACATCCCTGATGACATCATCCAGTGACTGTGAGTGTTTCTAAAAGGTTTATGAGTGTTAAATATATATACACCAAGGTGTATTGATGAATCAGTGGGTGTATGAGTGCCTCTATGGATGATGTAGTGGGTGCGTGACTGACTGTATAGATGAGTGATTATACATGTCTCAGTGAATGTATGGGTGAGTGACTAGCTTGTGTGAATGTCTGTATCAGTCTGTCAGTTGGTGTGTAAGTGGCTGTATGGGTTGGTGAGTAGGTACATGAGTGGCTGTATGGGTTAATGGTTGGTTGTTTGAGTACCTGTATGGGTGTATGAGTGTCTGTGTGGGTGGGTGAGGGTGTGTGTGACTACCTGCATGAATGAGTGAGTGGGTGAGTCAGTGACTGTATGGGTTTGTGAGTGTGTCTGTGAGGGGTTGTATGTGTGAGTGAGTGTGCGTATGGCTGTGTCGGTGAGCCAAAACGCTGAACGGAATTACACCAAATTTGGCAGAAAGGTAGCTCTTGGTCCAGAAAGTACCCTTTTTAGGTCTCGCCTAGTGATGCAGCGCGAAGCGCTGTCGCTAGCGAGATCTATTGTTGTCAACTTTAGTTGGAAGGGGGACAGGACATGTGCACGCGTATGGCAAGACAGGAGATGTGCACGCATACGGCTCGCGGCGTTCTCTCAACTCCTGCTCGCACCATACGCGTGCACATCTCACGGCGCCCGGACAGGCCATGTGCACGCTCACGGCGTCTCTTTCAGACAGCCGATGTGCACGCTCATGGCGTGTCCTTCAGCGTGCGCCTTACAGACAAAATTGCCCCCATGATGGAGCAGCCCGCTGTCTGGCGGGTCCGCTAAGAGAATGGGCACCGGCAATGCACCCAGCCAAGCCCTCACTCACCGGCTGGTTCAGGACTCCGGCGTCTCTCCTCGGTTCCCTGGCCGTCTCCTCAGCACGCCGCGGGGCTCTCCTCACCACTCGGGAGCCCCGTCTTGCCTCTGGTGCCATGCAGTCTGCCTCGCTCTTCGCCCGGTCCCTCTGATGGGGCCGGGACTTCAGCATGGAGCCTGCAGGGTTCCGGACGTCCTCTCCGGTGGTTCCTTCCTGTTTCTTTGGCAGGCCCCGCCCACATCCCAACGAAGGCTGCCTGACTTCCGGTTTTGCCGCCATCTGCACCGGAGGCAGGGAGTGCGCCCCGCGATGTCGCCTCCGTTGTTTTTGGTTACTGGCTGCCTGTAGAATAGCGGGTGTATGGAGGACATTACGAGAAAACAAGCACTTTTTATATTTACTGCTCCTTACCTACCGTTCTGTCTGCCGCAGCTCTAGTGGAGCTGTTTGAGCGGAAAGGGAGAGGTTTTGCTTCACTCTGCCCCACTTCCTGGGTGAAAATCCATCTTAGAAGTCAGCGCTATAGCGCTTCCTCCCAAGCTGCATACTTAAACAACAAGCAAAGCAGGTAAAAGCGCTCCGCACGCTGCACGGCTTTTTATTCTTTTAAAGCACACATGCTGCTCTGCTTGTAAAGCTTGCTGCTGTTGTAAAGCTCTTGTAAGCTTGCAGATGCTTCTCGGGACTTATAGCCATCTGGGGATTGTATTTTATTTTATTTATTTTAATGCGATTGTATTTAGCGCAAACTTTACCCGAAGGTGTCAGAGCGCTTTACAAAAGGACCAGTTACATTACATGAGCTCTTGTAAGCTTGCTGATGCTTCTCGGCACTTATAGCCATCTGGGGATTGTGTTGAAGGGAAGGGGTTTCTTTTTTTAATATTTACTGCTCCTTACCTACCCTTCGGTCTGCCGCAGCTCTAGTGGAGCTGTTTGAGCGGAAAGGGAGAGGTTTTGCTTTATTCTGCCCCACTTTCTGGTTGAACATCTATTTTGGAAGTCAGCGCAATAGCGCTTCCTCCCCAGCTGGATACTTAAACAACAAGCAAAGCAAGTAAAAGCGCTCCGCACGCTGCACAACTTTTTTTTCTTTTAAATCACACATGCGACTCTGTTTGTAAAGCCGTTTGCTGTCGTAAAGCTGCTTTTAAGCTTGCTGCTGCTTGGCACTTCTAGTCGTCTGGGGATTGTACCGAGGGGAAGGGGTTTCATTTTTAGGTTGAGTCTGGGCAGCGCATGCGCTGTTCTGCGAGCCATGCTGTATTGGAGTATGTACTTGAAGAACCGCCTATATTTGTCATTGGCTTGTGTCATTGTCCTTCGTAAATGATGTCTTCTGATTCGTTATTAGGCTTAATTCTTTAATGAGTTTCTCTTACTGCAGGAGGGCACGAGAGTCTCTCCTGCGCAGTTGTGACCACCAGCTTGTTTATTTAACTGGTAGCAAATGGGAAGCTCTTCAGGGGCCACGGGAGACAGAAGAGGGCAACTCAGCGATGCCTTCAAGCATTTGGAATGCAATAGGTCTCGCATTTGCGAGAGTTTAAGCTATTGGCATTGTAAATGACAATGCCTTTTATTTATGTTTTAAAAAACAAAACATAAAAAAGGCATTGTCATTTACAATGCCAATAGCTCAAACTCGGGGAAAAGCGAGACCTATTGCATTGCAAATGCTTGTTGTTAAATGGTGTAAATCTGTTCAGTAGTTGCTGAGAAATGTAAAGATCTTTAAGGTACATGACCCCTCCGATCTTGTGCCTGAGATCTGATTGCCTGCCAACACTTCAAACCAGGAAGTGTTGGCAGCCATCTTGTGACTTGGTTCAACTGAGTCACAAGAAAAAACGTTTAAAAAAAGAAAAGGGGGCAGGGTAGAAACACCCTGACCCCCTAGGCCTCTTGGTTGGGACCCCGCAGGGCAAAAAAAGCATTTTTTTAAAACATTTTTGGTGGGAGTCCTGCTGGATCCGCGACTCCCACCGAAATTCCCCAAAAAAACAAAGCATGGACTCTTACACTTCGTTTAACATAGGCACCCAGATGGGCCAGGTCCTGGAGGCAAGTAATGGGGGGGGTTCCCATGCGGCACCCCTGGGACCGACACCTCCCTGGGGCAAACATATTCCAACTGTTGCAGGGGTCATGCATGGCCCCCACAGCCCCGGGGACCGCCACCTCCCCGTGGCTATTCAATTAAATGAATGCAGGGGAGGCCCTTATGGCCTCCCTCGCAGCCCCGGGGACTGCCACCTACCCGGGGCTAAATTAAATAAAAATGCATGGGGGGACTCCAGCCCCCCACATGCAGCCCCGGGTACTGCCACCTCCCTGGGGCAAGTCTTTTAAATTACATAATACGGGGGCTACATGCCCCCCGCAACCTCGGGGACCACCAACACCACCTTAATTACATTGGAGGGGGGCCACCCCCCTCATGGAGCCCTAGATGGCCCTGGGGACTGCTACCCCTCAGGGCCTGCTCAAGAACTGTCCCGGGAGGCCCACCCCCGGGGCATTGCAGTTCGCTATGGTTTGGCGGGAGCACCGCTCGTGCCAAGCCATAGCAAACTCAGCTCTGCTTTCAGCAAGCAAGAGCAGAAAATGCTCTTGCTTGCTGAAAGGAGAGCATGTCTGTTTCCCTGCCCGCTGTGAATTGACTGTAGAGTGTAATATGTTATTTATTACCATTGTTGAGAAATGGGGAAGGCCCACAACTCACAAGGAAGAGAGCCTTAAGTAAGTCATGATGTCCCTCCTCTCCTCTACACATCTGGGCATATGCTACGCCATGGTATTCTTTCATGTGTATTTGTTTTAACAAAAGTTATTCAACCAGGGAGGCGTGGCCTGCAGCCAACCAAGATGGCCGCAGCTTAACAAAGCTCCGGCCGACCACCATGAAATAACGGCAAAAATCTGGCATTATCCTGACGGGAGTCAATCTCCGAAGACAGGGATCTCTGCCCGGCTCCCCCGCAATCGTGCTGGGCTAAGGAAAAACTGCACTGGTCTTGGGAAGTAGCGCTAACACTGGGGTGCGGCATGCTCCGAGGAAAGTGCACCTACTGCAATCGCCGGAGCCCGGATGAGGTGACTGAGCTCCGAGAAGGCAACGCGAGAGGCTCTGAAGCACCTGTGATGGCGTGGTGAGCCTCCGATCCTGACGGCACCGGCGACGGAGGTGGCGGAAAGAAGTTGTGGGCCCCAGCGGATGCTGTGACCCCGCCCATTGACGTGGGTCCCGCCGAGGAGGCCCTAACAAGAGGAAACGTCGATTCATCGAGCGGCCCACATCGGTGAAGAACGGAACCGACCTCGAGTCTGAAGATCAGCAGCGGACTGCGGCATATACCTGCTAGCGCTCAAGTGTGTCATCGGGCAGCAACGAGGAGACTCTACCAGCCGTCGTGAGTACAGCGCCAATCAAGTGGGAGGGAAGGCCTCCGCAGCGGAGTGAGCGTGGGCCTCGCTGGGTGGTGTCACCCTTCCCTCTGTCTTGGGTCCCCCGGTGGCGGCCGATTGGCAGAGTGGTGCCAGGGAATGCTAGAGGGCCCTCAAAGGTGATGTGGCAGGCCATTCCTGGCCGTGACTGTGTACGGACCCGATGAGTCAAAGCTGCAGGGTCGTCCCAGCACAGAGGTGAGGCAGCGCGAAGGCGCTGAAGGGATCTTCGCTCTGCCATTTAGGCGGCAGGGGCCTCGATAGTCGATGTGATCCCGCCCGAGACCTGAATCCCCCAGCAAGGCCCGAACGCAAGACAGGGGCTGAGGTGGCAAATATCTGAGTGATGGAAAGAAGGAAGTTGATGATCCTGTAGGCCCGGACATTTCCAAATATAGCCCTCCTCATAATCGAAAGCAAAAGACACACAATTGATGGACGGAATGCAGAACAAATCAAAACATTCACCCCCAGTCAAGAGATCTGGGTTAAATCCATCATTCTTTTGCTCACCATGCCACCCCAGTTTAGACCTGGCCATATGCAAATCAGTCTTGACCCTGTGCCTCATGGGAACAGTCCAGCCTGAACTGCCGAGCCAGGTCCTCCCTGGACCGGAAACAAGCATCCTAGGACCGGTTTCGAGGTTTCACCCCTCTTCAGCCAGGATAGCTTGATTACAGTGGCACAGTGAGCCCAGGACCCACGTCTGGGCATACCTGGCGCACTTAGGGCGAGAAAGTAAAAGACACATGTTGGACTTGGCCCTTTTTGGCCGGTTCACCCCTAAACTTTTTGCCTTGTATGTCAGTAGTTTTAAGTCTCTGGGCACTTTAGCACTGTGGGCCAGTGTAAAGTGCGTGCGCGCTGGGTGCGTGTGGTGAGATTGTCCTGCCCTCCCATAGGAATGCATGGGGGATATGTGTGTCCATGGTAATTCCTGGTGTGAGAGGAGTGCAGGGGCGAGTTTAGTATGTGCGAACTCGTGAGAATAAATGCTGCGCAATGGTGTGCGCAGATTTATTATGGCTGGTGTGGAAGTGCCACTTTTAGAAGTTGGCATTTATGTGTGCTCTGTGTCTGCCTGCCTGATGTGAATTGCATGTCTGGCTTGTGAGTGACAGGGGCAGGGTGAGTCAGCGCAGTGGTGAATAGAGAGATCTGCATCTAGATGGGAGGGAGGAGTTGCACCTGGGACCTGAATAGGGCTGGGCCTTCCCTCCACAATGCTGGCTCCACCCCCTGTGGTGCGTCTGATGTCCCTAGCCTGTCCTGTGAAAAGAGAGAGGAGCTGAGCAAAACAAAGTGCTCCAAAGCTCCCTCCAAACCAGTTGCATCTGGTTTTCCCTAAACCCTACACCTTTAGACAAAGGAAAAGGGTGTATAAAAGAAGGGGCTGTGACCCCATGAAAATGTTCAGTGTTCACTCTTGGTGTGCAGTTCCTGGTTGCTGTTCCTATGGGGCGTGCTGCTGTTGGGGCCCAGGGGGGGCTGCCAGGAGGGCGTGCCTCCCTGGGCCCTGCATTGCCCCCTTGATGCCTTAAGGACTCTCTTTTGGGTCCCTTCTGCTGTTCTTGGCATCCCTCAGGACCTCGCTGCATCTTTAGCGCCCTGTGAGCGCTTTTATTTTTAATTTGATGGCCCTGAGAGAGAGAGAGCGTGGGCTTCGCAGCGCGGCGCTGCAGCCCTTGGAGAGGGAATCCCCATCGTAGGGATTCCCCCGTGATGCTGCCTGAAGCGGGTGCCCACCCCGCATGTTTGCGCACGGAGCGGGTGCCCACCCGCAACTTTGCAGTTTTATGTTATTGGCCCATAGCTGGTGCCCACCCCGCTTTATATTTTGAATGAAGAGGGAGCCTACCCCTCATTGCCACCAGGAAAGGAGAAGAAGAAAACGGCCGCCGCGAGCGCGCGGCGACCAGGAAGTCAGGCACGTCTGCCTGGGACATGGGCGGGGCCTCCCAGCCGGCCGGACGTCAGCAAATCCCGAGCGGGGCTCCCATGAGCTGAGGGAAGCCCCGTGTGTGCTGAAGAGGAACTGGAAGTCCCGGGTCCCAGGAGGGGGCCCGGGTGAAGGCAGGGAAGTGTTGCAGCGGTTCAGCGGGGCTCCCATGTGTGAGGGAGAGCACAGCATGTTGCAGACGCCTGGCGGGAGCCCAGCCCACACTAGCGATCATCGCGGGAGAGCGGCACCAGAGAGCCCGGTGAGTAAGGGCTCCCCTTTTTGTTGATGCCTTGTTTGCGGGCCGCTCCGACGACAGTGGGGGAAAGCAAATTGATTACAGGAGCCCCAGAGCGGACCTCCCCTGCCCAGTATTGGTGTCCAGTCTCAGAGGGCCGCTCCAACGCTTGGGGGCATTTCTAGGCGCAGTTTGGTTGTGCCAGTGAAGGCACCGTGTTTAGTTTTTTTTTAGAGCGGCCCCGTCTGGCAGCGGGCCGCTCCAACGATGGGCATAATTATTTTAAAAGGGCCCAGAGGGGCCCATGCTCCCCCCATGTGGCCACTTGTCTACAGCTGCCCCGCTTGCGAGAGGGCAGCTGCAACATGGCGCATATTTGTGTTAGAGCCTTGAGGGCTCCCATGAGGGCATAGTTATTTTAAGAGGGCCCAGAGGGGCCCATGCTGTTCCCCTTTTTGCCATGATCCCAGCTGCCCCGCTTGCGAGAGGGCAGCTGCAACGTTTTGGGCATAATTGCTAGCAGGGCACAGTCGGTGCCAGTGGCCCACGTCTTTATTTTACAGCTGCGCAGCACTTAGTGCCAGCTGCAACGTTTAGGTTATTCTTTCTTTGGGGGCATTATTGAGAGGTGACATAGGAGTGCGATGCCCTCCTCTGCCCCAGTACTTTCACAGCTGCCCAGCAAGTAGTGGGCAGCTGCTACGTTTAGGTTTGCGCAGTTGCGCACTCCTGACTTTCGCTGCTTTGGCAGCGCGCCCTGACTCTGTGGACATAGGGCATTTGAGCCCCTTTAGAGATGGCCAGTTGGCCAGGGGGACAGTTAGGTTTATAGGGGGCCAGGCCCTAATCTGATCTATGTGCTGATGTGATTTTGGGTGCTAGGAAATGTAATCATGTAGTATGATTTACGCACCCTGTATTATACCTCTAATGTACTGTTATGATTATGAGGTTTTGCATAATGTGTTTATGCTTGTGATTTTATTATCACCTAATGCGGTTAGGTTGTGAGCTATTCTCTACCGTGATTTACGCCCCTAATGTGAGTTATACTTAGGAGGTTAGGGTCTAATGTGTTTAGACTTATGAGAGGATTGCATAACGTATTTATGCTTATGAGGTTGGCGCAGAATGAAATTCGCGCCTGATGTGATACAGTGCATAATGTAGTTTATGTTACAGGCTGATGCTCAGTACAGTGGTTACCAGTGATTACTGGTTGTACGTTCATGATGTGTTCTACATTTATTATAAGTACTACCTATACTAAGTTCGCTTGGTGCTGGTTCTGACAGTGGTCCAGTTGGCCCTGTCAGGTGTAAATAATTCCCTTGTAAATATGACCCCGTGCCAGGTGGCACGATGTATATTATGTGAGTACTATTCTAATGTGTTTTATGATAATACAAAGGCTATTTTTATATATAACCTTGTGTGGAGTTCCTTTTTGTGGTGTGCCTAGTATGTTGTTGCTGTGGGTGTGTTGCGCAAACGCTTTACACATTGCCTCCGGGATAAGCCTGACTGCTCGTGCCAAGCTACCAAGGGGGTGAGCAGGGGTTATCTTTGGCGTGTAACTCCCTTGCCCTGACTAGAGTGGTGGTCTCTGCCTGGCTTTGGCGCAAGCCTTAGCCAACCAGAGATCCCATTTCTAACAACACACAATTGATGGACGGAATGCAGAACAAATCAAAACATTCACCCCCAGTCAAGAGATCTGGGTTAAATCCATCATTCTTTTGCTCACCATGCCACCCCAGTTTTTGCATATGGCCAGGTCTAAACTGGGGTGGCTTTCTCGCCCTAAGTGCGCCAGGTATGCCCAGACGTGGGTCCTTAGCTCAGTGTGCCACTGGAATCAAGCTATCCTGGCTGAAGAGGGGTGAAACCCCGAAACCGGTCCTAGGATGCTTGTTTCCGGTCCAGGGAGGACCTGGCTTGGCAGTTCGGGCTGGACTGTTCCCATGAGGCACAGGGTCTAGACTGATTTGCATATGGCCAGGTCTAAACTGGGGTGGCAAGGTGAGCAAAAGAATGATGAATTTTACCCAGATCTCTTGACTGGGGGTGAACGTTTGATTTGTTCTGCATTCCGTCCATCAATTGTGTGTCTTTTGCTTTCTCGCCCTAAGTGCGCCAGGTATGCCCAGATGTGGGTCCTGGGCTCACTGTGCCACTGGAATTAAGCTATCCTGGCTGAAGAGGGGTGAAACCCCGAAACCGGTCCTAGGATGCTTGTTTCCGGTCTAGGGAGGACCTGGCTTGGCAGTTCGGGCTGGACTGTTCCCATGAGGCACAGGGTCAAGACTGATTTGTATATGGCCAGGTCTAAACTGGGGTGCATGGTGAGCAAAAGAATGATAGATTTAACCCAGATCTCTTGACTGGGGGTGAATGTTTTGATTTGTTCTGCATTCCGTCCATCAATTGTGTGTCTTTTGCTTTCTCGCCCTAAGTGCGCCAGGTATGCCCAGACGTGGGTCCTGGGCTCACTGTGCCACTGGAATCAAGCTATCCTGGCTGAAGAGGGGTGAAACCCCGAAACCGTTCCTAGGATGCTTGTTTCCGGTCCAGGGAGGACCTGGCTTGGCAGTTCGGGCTGGACTGTTCTCATGAGGCACAGGGTCAAGACTGATTTGCATATGGCCAGGTCTAAACTGGGGTGGCATGGTGAGCAAAAGAATGATGGATTTAACCCAGATCTCTTGACTGGGGGTGAATGTTTTGATCTGTTCTGCATTCCGTCCATCAATTGTGTGTTTTTTGCTTTCTCGCCCTAAGTGCGCCAGGTATGCCCAGACGTGGGTCCTGGGCTCACTGTGCCACTGGAATCAAGCTATCCTGGCTGAAGAGGGGTGAAACCCCAAAACCGGTCCTAGGATGCTTGTTTCCGGTCCAGGGAGGACCTGGCTTGGCAGTTCGGGCTGGACTGTTCTCATGAGGCACAGGGTCAAGACTGATTTGCATATGGCCAGGTCTAAACTGGGGTGGCATGGTGAGCAAAAGAATGATGGATTTAACCCAGATCTCTTGACTGGGGTGAATGTTTTCATTTGTTCTGCATTCCGTCCATCAATTGTGTGTCTTTTGCTTTCTCGCCCTAAGTGCGCCAGGTATGCCCAGACGTGGGTCCTGGGCTCACTGTGCCACTGGAATCAAGCTATCCTGGCTGAAGAGGGGTGAAACCCCGAAACCGGTCCTAGGTCCTAGGATTTAACCCAGATCTCTTGACTGGGGGTGAATGTTTTGATTTGTTCTGCATTCCGTCCATCAATTGTGTGTCTTTTGCCTCCTCATAATCGAGGCAGGAGAAGACTGGAAGGCGAAGGTGGCCATTGTCAGCACAAGGAGAGAGAATTACTTGGCCCAAACAGCGGTGCACGTGTAGATTGATATCGGGCTGGAGTGGAGTGGTTGCGGGCATAGGACCAGCCCCCCACTCTTCCCCCCCTTTCACCCGGATACAATAGTACCAGTTACAATGCGGGGGGTCCCCGCCCCAGTAAGGACCTACCCAGTGGACTCTCGAGCCCCACGCAGGCAACAGGGCCAAGAATCCACACGCTGAGCCCCAGTACCATCTGAAATACTAGAGGCCTACTGCCCCTGCCTGAGTCCAGTAGCAGTGATGTGGCTGCGGGGTCGACATTGATAGCTGGAGGTGTGCCAACTGGACTGCGCTAGACAACCAGAAGGGTGCAGTTCTTCAGGGGGGAAGTTGGGGCGAGGGAGGCAAGACCCGACAGACCACTGTGGGAGCCTCAATGCCCCGCGGGTAGGTGGCAGAAATGGCCCTCCTCTCCCCGTGCATTTCCCCTTTCCAAAAACCCGGATACACCTCAATCAACATTGAATTTTGAATAATGTCTGGGCCCAAGGGTTCAAGGGCAATGTCGCAAACTAAGATGGAAAAATACGCACATCCCAGTACGGAACCACCGGTCCCTCAGGCGTTACAACAGCAATCCCAAGACGGTGCTCAAGCCCCAACAACTCAGGAACCACCGACCCTGCAGGATGTTATGGCAGCGATTAAGGATATCAAATCCTCATTGGAGGTTAAAATTGATACTGTGACCACAGAAATGACACTGATGCGAGCGGATATCTGCAACATAGTCTCCCGAGTCAAAGAAGCAGAGGAGACCATTACCTCTCTTAAGACTGACACCAAAACACTACTAACTCAAGTGGGTGAACTGCACAATTCCTTCAAAGTATTAGAGGCCAGAATGGAAGATGCAGAAGTCCAATCGCGCTGCAATAATGTAAGAATAGTTGGAGTGCCAGAGAGGGCCTAGGGCCCTGCAGTAGCCCTGCTTGTAGAAGACCTTATACTCAAACACCTTAAGCCCAAAGGACTTTCAATTTTTTTTTCAGTGGAACGAGTGCAACAGGTCCCAGGGATCCTGGCAAAACCGCGGGCCCCACCGAGACCTATTATTGCCCGCATTTTTAATTACAGGGACCCAGATGCGATACGGCAGACCTCACGAGTTGCTCCTCTTGTAAAATGGGGCAATAGCGTTGTTTCCTTTTTCCCGGATTTTACAATTAAGGTGCAGAAACAACGACGGTCTTTCTTAGAGGTCAAAAACATCCTGCAGGAAAAGGAAATAAAGTATGCCATGCTGTTCCCAGCAAAGCTACTAGTGTTTGCGAAAGGAAAAACATGTTTTTTTGTCACACCGGAGGAAGCATGGGATTGGTTTAACAGTTGGAGAACTCCCAGGCATGGAAAGACCAAGGACAATAAAACCAAGGGCAAAGGTGTGGTGGAACCCCTTGGTACCCACAACTCGGACTTGACTGATCTGGCAGAAGACTCGCAGTGAGACGTAGTAAAGATCAGGAGATTCAGTTGGGAGCTACAATACCTCGTTCAAGCGCCCGAGAAGGACAATGAGGCCCGAACTGTACATGAACAGAGATCTCCCGAATAAGATGCAGATATACCAATAAGTCAAATTTTCAAATCATAGACCTTGTGTTAGGATGATGTAATGATGTTGACTAATGAGCATGAGCGGCACCGGGAAGGGTTGGATTGAGGTCTCCCCCCTAGATAGGTTAATGTTACTTAAGGGGTACAAAGGCACTCTGCATAGTTGGGGGGGGCGGTCAGTTCTTAGTCTGTCATGCATGGAGGCAGGGAGTGGGGTTGGGATTAAGTTTTATTAGGAATGTTTTGATTTACTGTTTTCTTTATCGATCAGTGACAACATGCATGTTGAGGGCAATGCCGGAGTTGGGGGAGCGGGGCACCATCTTCCTTCCTCCCCCATACTTGAGATCCATACTGGGAGAGGCTGGGACACATCCCGACACAGAAGCTAAGTAGGTCAAATGGCGCCTTCCAAAGGATTTAAAATTCTCTCCTGGAATGTCAATGGCCTTGGGGATAGAATTAAACGAGGGGTAGTCCTACAATACCTGAAAAGACATGGCCCTGAGGTGGTCCTTCTTCAAGAGACCCACATACAAGAACACAATATGGGGCACTAAACAGATGGGCGTACACATTGATAGTGCATGCAGGATACACCAGAGGTTTTAGAGGGGTTGCATCCTTATACGTTCATCCTTCCCTTTCATGGTCCAAAAGATTATTCATGATGACAGTGGCAGATATGTGGTCACCACAGGAACATGGGAAGGGCAGCTATTCAATCTAATCTCACTCTATGCCCCTCCGCGACTACAGACACAGTTATTTCCAAGCCTGGGGGGAGCTACTCCTGGAACTCCCAGTGGGTAGCTTGGTAATGGGAGGAGACTGCAATGCTGCTCTCTCCTCTGAGGTAGACCGCTGGCCGATACAACCACAGGAACAAGCGGGAACTAATCTGAAAGACTTCCTGTCAGCCTTAGGCCTTATAGATGTCTGGAGGACACTCAACCCCACAACACAGCAATACACCTACCATTCGGGGGCCCACGGCACCATCTCTCGTATTGATTACATTTTCACATTGGCACATCTACTCCCTTTTTTCCATGACCCACATCACCTGGCACAAGGTATCTCTGATCATTCCCCAGTGTCTGTGCATTATAACTTAGGTTTCACCAATAGCACCTACAAGGGGAAAATAAATCCATGGTATCTTAAAATACCCCAAATCCGAACTCAACTCCACGAAGCCACGGATAACTACATAGTAGAAAATGAGGGCACGGTAGACTCTGCCAATATCTTGTGGGAAGCCTATAAGACAGTCATCAGAGGACAAGGAATTTCCCTAATAGCAGGCCACAAGAAGGAAAAAAGGGCCAAACTAGGAAAGTTAGAACAAGAGTTACAAGACCTAGAAGCAAAACTATTACAAGATAATAGCGATTCACTGCAACATTGCCTTCGGCTTAAGCAGAAGGAGTTTAGAGATACAGCCGAGGAAGCAGCCAAGGCTAGATACCGAGCAACGCAACATAATTTATATGAAGAGGGTGATAAGGCGGGAAAATTGCTGGCCTGGTTAGACAAAAGAGAGGAAGCAGCGAGATGGGTCCACGAGATTAAACGAAGAGATGGTATATTGGTAAGACAGGGAGAGGCCATTGAGGATGAATTTGCATCATACTATAGTCAGGTCTATGAAACCTCTCACTCGGTCACGATGGAGGAAGTCCTGGAATTCTTAGTTCATTTACCCGTACCAAAACTTGCAAAGGAGAATAGAGAGGCCCTAGAAGTAGAAATAATGGAATGTGAAATTACACAAGCGATTGGGGCACTAAAATCCGAAAAAGCGGGAGGTCCTAATGGGATACCGATTGAGCTATATAAACAGACAGCATCTAGGATCGCCTCAATGCTCCTCCGAATGTTTTGAGAAAGTCGTGATCTGGGCACCTTACCCAGAGATCAGAGAATAGCCAATATTGTGGTTATATACAAAGCAGGTAAGCCTAAGGATGAGTGTTCCTCCTACAGACCGATATCACTTTTGAATGAAGAAGTGAAAATACTGGCCAAGTTATTAGCAACCCGATTGACAACATTTCTGCACACCCTCATCCATCCGGACCAGTCCGGGTTTATGCCGGAGAGAAATACGGCACTGAATTTGAGAAGACCCCATGGAGTCCTGGGTAGAGCGGCCACAATAGAGGAAGATGCAGTGGTGCTCTCATTAGGCGCCCGAATGGCCTTTGATACCCTCGAATGGCCCTTTATGTATGCGGTGTTGGAGAAGCAAGGTTTTGGACCACAATTCCTGTCCTGACTGCAGCTACTCTACTCCCACCCACTTGCCCAAGTGACTGTCAATAATAACACATCAAGGCTCTTTGAGTTACATCAGGGTACTAGACAAGGATGCCTGTTGTCCCCATTGGTGTTTGCTCTGGTGTTGGGACCCTTAGCGGTTTGGATTAGGCGGGACCCCATAATCAGGGGGCTAAAATGGACACTGGACTGGGAAGACAGAATATCTTTATATGCAGATGATATCCTGTTATATACAGCAAACCCAAAGACAACCCTACATAGGATTCTACATATATTTGCACGCTATCGAAAATATTCTGGATATACTATTAATTGGCAAAAATCAGTACTATATGCCCTCTCTGGAGCCCTGCCGCCCCAACCTAGAGGATATGAGATACCTATAGCAATTGAAGGGTTCAAATACCTCGGCATTTATGTCACTAAAGATTCCAAAGTTTTTTATGAAAGTAACCTAGAACCCCCGCTACGCAATCTACAGGGTGATGTACAACATTGGAGATCACTTCCACTATCGCTTTTAGGTAAAGCTGCACTGTTTAAGATGATGGCTCTGCCACGGTTTCCTTACGTGCTACAGAATACCCCATATATAATCCCACACACATACTTTCAGACAATTGACATGTCCGTGCGATTGCTTTTATGGGACGGTGGCTCCCCAAGAATTTCTTAACCAAAATTGACGAGGGGGTGGTACAATGGGGGGGCGGCAGTCCCAGCTCTGCGTAAGTATTACTGGGCGGCCCAGCTCACAGTGGTTAATCACTGGGTACACTACACACAGGAGGACCCCACGTATAAAATGGACTGCCATAACATGCAGCCTGTGGGATACCTGAGGGCTCTTTACAGAAGCGATAAGGTAGAATCCTTTCTTGTGCCAACAGCCACTACATTGAGGATCTGGAAAGAGGCACTTACAGCTCTGGGGTGTAAGGGTAGACTCACTTAGATGACGCCATTGTGGGATTCGGCATGTCTGGGACTCTTGCGAAACCAAGGAGGTTTCAGGAAGCGGGATTTGATTGGCCTCCCCACGCTGGGTGATCTATGGGTACAGGGGGACATTAAATCGTTCATAACACTACAGCAAGAATATCAGTTAGCAACATCAGAAACCTTTAGATACTTGCAAGTGAGACATGTATTGAGGGCTAAAATCCCAAGGGGAGAGGAACTTCCGGATTCCTCTCTACTGGAAGATAGGGTGCTTGACGAGCGTCTGGAGAAGAAGGCGATGTCTTTGATACACCATAAAATTATGAATAATTCCACAGATCCCTTGCTGACCCTTAGGGCCCGCTGGGAACAGGACCTGGGGCAATTGGAAGATGAAGACTGGAAGGAAGCTCTGGCCTCGCCCAAAGAGGTAGCCAATAGATCACGGTTTCAGCTGGTATAGTTAAAAATACTCCATAGAACATACGTTGCCCGCACAACCTTGGTGAAAATGAGTAAACTTAACCTCTCAAGTTGTATGAGGGGATGTGGGCAGGAAGGCTCTTTCTTCCACATAATATGGGACTGTCAAGTTATACAGATATTTTGGGAAAAGGTGATGTCTTGCATGCAGGAGGTACACATTGCAGTGATGCAGAAATCTGCACAGTGGTGTCTCCTAAATATCTGGGACGCAACAGACCATACCAGTAAAGAACGTTTTTGGGTAACAATGGGATGTATGGTGGCTAAGCGGAATATTGCAAGGCTATGGGGTGCCAAAGCGCCCCCGAAATTGATTGATTGGAAGAAGGATATGGACTGGTGTATGAAGGCAGGGTCTGTCCCGATAAGTGAACTAAGGTTTGGGGGAAATGGAATGAGTACAGAGGCATGATATGAACACCAATACCACCATCCAGGCAAAGGAATCAGATGATAATGGACTGTGATGTGGGGGGAGGGGGATTGTGACCATTGATACCCTGTAAATGTATATTTTGGATACTGAGATTTCCTCAGCTTGGTGCCGCCGTCACGACATGTAATGCAATACTGGAAGTATATTGACTCGATGATTACTTGTTGTGTGTTTTCTTGTTTAAATAAAAAGAATTAAAAAAAGTTATTCAACCAAAACCAGGAAGAAGGTGTCAAGTTTGTGCAGTAGGGTAAAATCTTATTGAAGAGCCTCATAACTATTAGGAGAGTTGTTTCCTTCTGTAATGTAAATATTATATGCAATCTTTGGGGCAGTAAAACATGATTTCCTCATGTCAATTTAGCTGTGTTGTGGTAATAAACCCAAATCTTATCTTTGCATTGTAGTGTGTGAATGTGGATGTATGTTTATTAGTACAGTTGCTCTGAATATGTGTTTTTGGGCCAAATTTATTTTCACTACTATGGCATTTCCATCCATCTATACATCTACACTCCAAAAATAAATATTCAAGTGGAAATATGATTGGCGCTGTTATGTGTAAAAAGACCCTCAGAAATTAATGAATTAAACACCAAAAAACACTGAAATCTGCAGATTAAGGTTAGTAACACAATAACTTGTGCATTAACTGCAATGTTTACACCTTACCCTTAATGCAAAAGCTACAATGACAAATGTTAGAAATAAGCTTCAATACCAAATTATATATTACAGTACACTTGTTGTTATTTAATTACATTTTCCTTTAGGGGTTGTAATTAATTGTTATGAATATTTTAAGGACATGAGCATTGCATTTGATGAGTGAGTTATGATTTGCATGGCTGTTGTTTAAATTTCAGATTGGGATCCTAACCCTAACTTACAAATTCCAGTGGTTTTTAGGTTTCAATTTGAACCCATAACTGTATTTTAACTGTGATTTTAGGTGAATTTCTGAGGTTTACAAAGCCAAGAATAATTCCACTTGATCATACATCACATCGAAAAGAGGCTTGCTCTCAACCTTCCACGGGCGGTTGTGTGCAGCTGGAGATGGCAACAGGGCCTAGCCGAAGGTCAGACACTGTACTCCCTGTACTCAACCCTTCGTAGATGACCAACCCCAAATGCACATGGCCTTTGGCCAGTGGGGTCTACCTCCAGGGCAAGGCTGGAGGCCAGGTTCTGTGCCCAACCCTTATCAGAATGCCGATCTGATCTGCACTCAGCTTAAGGCCATGCTAAGCTGAGGTTTGCCACAGGCCGTGCACACTCCTGACATGGGTGGCCGACAGCCACTGAACATGACCATTGGCTGTTCACACAGTAGCTGCCAACACTGCCTTGCCTCTGGCAATGCTCTTCTTTCTTTAAAATAAATATATATTTTTGGATCTGCAGAACCCATGACTGTTTTTTAATTTTGACCAAAGGCGGGAGGGGGGGGGAGGGTGGGTTCCTCTGAATTCACCTTACATGGGTCTGGGGATCAGGGTGTGCTCACCCCGCAGCCTTACGTGATGGATTCCCCAAGTCTTGTAATGGCGACAGCTACATTTTCTATAAGTGCTGCGGACAGTCAAGCAGATCATTTCAGATCCAGTGATCCTGATCTGCATATCCCCAAGGCCTACAGGAGGAAAAGCTCACTTAGCCAATCAGATTGGTTTATTTTTAAAGTGTTTAGATTTGTGGATATTCGCAGACCCTGAACAATGGATATCCATGAATTAACGGTCTAGACATACCCAAAATGTAACCACTTGATGATGAACATGAGTACCACTTTAAATGTTAATTTCTCAATAACTAATGAACGGATTTACACGAAACCAAACCCAGCACAACCCCTGAATCTACCTATCCTCAAATTAAGTGTAATTAAAGTCTGCAGTTTTTTTTCTGTATCCAAAAGCAAAGCACCCAATGGGAATAAAAATGGGAAATCTCACTTTTGGGGTCCCTGGCCCTTTTTTCTTGGCTTCCCACTTGACAGATCTGCATGAAAATTGCCTTTAAGGATGGAACATGGATAAACGTTTTCGGAAAGTTTTGTGCAGAATTGTAGATTGGTGACAAATGTATTATTAAAACAGAAAATGCCTTTCCTATTCAGCCATAACACTACTGGAGCTATCGTCACCGGTGTAACGTATATTGATTTGCTTATACATTTAGCACCATCACAAAATCTAGATGAAAATTGTCAGACATTTAGCATGTTATGTTATGTTATGTTATGTTATGTTATTTAGGTATTTGTAAAGCGCGCGGCTACTCCACAGAGTGTCACGGCGCTGCAAAGACCACGAAAACAGACAGAGTGCACATAAGCAGGTAGGCCCAGAACTATTGTTGGAAAAGCCAGGTTTTTAGTTGCCTCCTAAAGGCGAGGAGATCCTGCACCTGTCTAAGAGAGAGGGGCAGGCTATTCCATAGTCGAGGTGCCACCACTTGAAAGGATCGACCACCCATACGGGAGTGGAAAAACTTTGGGATGGTCGTCAGGAGTTGTACTGAGGACCTCAGAGTCCGTTGTGGGACATAGTGCTGGATCCTTTTCCTGATGTAAGGGGCCCCTGTATTATGGAGGGCCTTAAAGACCAAGACCAACACTTTAAAATGGATCCTCTTCTGGACCGGTAGCCAGTGCAAGGATATCAGGAGGGTGGTCATTCGCTCCCTAGGGCCTACCATGAGAATAGCTCTGGACACCGCATTCTGGACCACCTGCAAGCGACCTGGTAGATAGTCAGGGAGGCCCAGGTACAAGGCATTGACGTAGTCCAGCCTTGATACAATCAGGGCCTGGACTACAGTCTTCCTATATGAGACCGGAAGCAGGGGCAGAAAATTCTTTAGCATTTTCAATAGCCCAAAGCAGGTGCCGGCCACAGTTTGAATCTGAGCCTTCATGGACAGGCCAGCGTCCAGCTTGACCCCGAGATTCTTCACGGTACTTACTGAGGTTACAGGGGGGGACAAATCCTGTGGCCACCATTGGCGCCATGCTTCACCAGGATGAGAGCCGTAGAAAATAATCTCAGACTTTTCCGGATTACACTTCAATTGGTTTCGTCTAAGCCAGGAAAACACCTCTGTCAAGCAGGCGTTTATCTCGCTGCCTCTAAAATCGGCGCCCTTATCACAGGTGAACAACAATTGCATGTCATCGGCGTAAGATACTATTTTTGCACCGTATTCCTCAGCTAGGAGCGCAAGGGTGGCCATGTACACGTTAAAGAGTGTCGGGCTCAAAATCGAGCCTTGTGGAGCCCCTACATTCATAGGGGGGATGGGAGCAGAAAAGGGAATTTGTTGACGGCCATTTAAAAAGGAGGTGAACCATCTAAATGCCATGCCACCAATGCCACACTCCTGGAGTCTTCGCAGGAGTCGGTCATGGGGCACGGTATCAAAGGCCGCGGAAAGGTCCAGCAATACCAATACCGCGTTGCCACCTTTATCTAGTGTTGCTTTGATAGTTTCAGAGACTTCTAGTAAGGCAGTTTCAGTACTGAAATTTGCTCTGAAACCCGACTGACTCGGGTGAAGAACATGGTTGGCCTCCACATATTCCGGGGTGACTGTATTTACATATTTCTCCAGAACCTTGGAAAAGAAGGGCAACAATGATATTGGCCTATAATTGCCGGCTAACAATGGATCTGCCGCAGGTTTCTTTAAAAGCGGGAGAGTTTTTGCGTGTTTCCAGCTCTCTGGCATTTGCCCCTCATACAGAGAGGTGTTCAGGACGAGGTTGACGGCTGGGTTGATCACCGCAGCAATAGATGCCAGTACTTTAGCTGGGCAAGGGTCAGTGGGTAAGCCGGACTTAAGGGCTTTCATTATCTCGAGGGATTTATCCAAAGTGATAGCATGTTCAGCCTACCATTAGTATTTTAAAATTTGTGCTTTTTCATCTAGTGGGGGCACATTCCTAAGATGGGGTCCAAAAATGTATTTAATTTATTTACTAATAATTGTGAAACTGTGAGCAAATCATCATGAAATTTGGCAAACCTTTAGCACGTTTATTTTTCTATTGGTTTACCCATGTTCTTAATGCTCATCAATCAAGCAGAAGCAAATTTAAAGTGGGGGTGGTCAGAAAATCTTTCATATACTAATAAATTTGGTGCCTTATCGCAGATCTTCTCAGAATGTGGCGGGCCTTTATGTTTACCTTAATCTTGATATATTGAGTTTCAGGCAAAGCCATCAAGGAGGGTAGAATTAAATTGGGGAGGTGGCATCAAAAACGTTGTCATTTGGAAATAATTGCTGTGCTACTTAATGAATCAGCGCATTATTTGATAGGCAGTTAGAAAGATGAGCCCAGTCAGGCAATCTTAGGTTTCAGATAGATCCAAAAAAGAGGGATTCTTAAAGAATTATTGACCTCTATTTTATTTGCTAATATCTATGGTGCTGTGTCATTGATCAGTATGAAATGTTATAGAACCTTAGCTTGTTTAGTTTACCCTTAGTATATGGAGTTTCATGAAAATCCATCAATAGGCAGCACAGATTTAAGGGTGAGGGTGCAAAAAGGTGTACATTTAGCTAATAATTTGCTAACCTTCCATAGACTACCAACTCTACTGTGCATGGCAGTTAAATATGCAAAGCATGGGTTGGCCTGTAGCCTGGCTGGGCATTTTATTTGTGTACTCTGTTTTAACTGTTTCTCAGATCAAATTTTGGTAGTACAGACTCAAAGTGGACAACGAGAGCTAAACGCTTCTTTGTCAAATTGTGGGATTCATTTTTAGTGTAGGTCCACATAAAGTCAGCAAACCGGGGTTTGAACACTGACTGCACTATAATAGCCCATCTATCTTTATATTTTAATTCTTTCAAGGCCTACTACCCCTCCTGTTACCTCCAGTAAGTCCAATACAGCGGAATTGCAAAGAGGTCTTCGGAGGCCACAACCCCCTTTCTCCACCACTCTGTAAACCCAGCTCCTGGCGCACTGCTAGTTGGGAGATGAAGTCCATTTTACTCCTGAGGGACCTTGGGGGCCTAGAAGCCCTCCTGGTACCTCCTGTAAGTCCTACAAAGTGGGATTCTTGAGAGCTGGTTGTAGGCCTGCCCCATTTATCCACCACTCTGAAAACGTGACTACTACTTAAAAAGCCATAGAAATTCACTGACGTTATAGTTAGGAGTTTGCATTTAAAAAACCTAAGGAATTCACCGAAAAAAAACAAAGGTTACATGGACGTTATAGTTAGGAAATGGAATAAAGTAAATTTAGTTAGGCTCAGGTTTCACTTGTACAAACCCAGTGAAATTCAGCCGTTATAGTTAGTGAGCTAACTATAACTCGCACCCCCACAATGCACTGCCTATAGCCTCACATATTCCATCAGTGATGACATGGTCAGTGGCATCACTGATGACATCTCAAATGACATCATCCACAGAATCTCTGACGTATCCTCTCACGCCCCATATAACCTTTCATACACCCACTCCAACTTCCACAGTACCATTCTCAAACCCATTCACACACCCATACCAGTACTTACACAGCCACTTACTGATTCATACATCAACACACACATCCACTCACTAACCCATACAGCCACTCATAAACCCACTCACTCACTAATACAGCCACTGGCATATCCACTCATACACCATTAGAGCCACTCACATACTGAGTCACTCACCCATAGAGCTATTCACACACCTTCTCACTCACCCATACAGTCAATCACACAACCACTTACTCACCCATACAGTTACACACACACTCATGCACTTACTCTTACAGATACTAACACGTACTCAATCACCTATACATTCACTGACACAAGCACACACTCACCCATACAGGCACTCTCACATTCACTCACTCACCCATAGAGTCACTAACACCCCATCACTCACCTACACTGCCTTTCAGATACCCAGTTACTCACCCATATACCACTGACACATGCACTCAATCACAGACACAGCCTTACACAAGCTCACTCACCCAAACAGCCCCTCACACACACACGCTCACTAACCCATACAGCCACTGACTCACCCACTCACGCATCCATACAGGCAGTCACGCACTCCCTCACCCACCCACATAGATACTCAGACACCCATAGAGGTACTCAGACAACCAATCTCTCACCCATACAGAAACTCACGTACCCACTCACACACCCATACAGCCAATTAGACACCAACTGACAGACTGATACAGACATTCACACAACCTGTCACTCACCCATACATTCACTGAGACACCTAATCACTAACTTATACAGTCAGTCACCTACCCATTGAATCCTCCATACAGGCACTCATACACCCACTGATTCACCAATACACCTTGGTATATATATTTAACAGTCATAAACTTTTTTTAAACATTCACTGTCACTGGATGATGTAATGAGTGATGTCATTTGAGATGTCATGAGTGATGTCACTGACCATGTCATGAGTGATCTAATATGTGAGCTCATAAGCAGTGCATTGCGGAGGCTGAGTTATAGTTAGCTCACTAACTATAATGGCTGAATTGAATTTTACTGGTTTTGAAACCTGAGCCAAACTATAACCTCCCTGAAACCTTTGGCTTTTTCAGTGAATTTCTAAGGTTTTTTTTTCATTCCATTTCCTAACTATAACATCCCTGTAACCTTTGGCTTTTTCAGTGAATATATTAGGGAAAGGTGATTTTTTTTAGGGATTAGGGTGGATAAAAAAAGCCCACCTCCATGAAGGAATGAAGGCCGTCGCCGAATGGATGAGGTCCAGCCGCCTGAAGTTGAACTCGGACAAGACGGAGTTCCTCATCCTTGGTTCCAACCCTTCAGCCTGGGACGACTCCTGGTGGCCGACATCACTGGGAACAGCCCCGACACCCACCGACCACGCACGCAACCTAGGGGTCATCCTCGACCCCACCCTCTCCATGACTAAGCAGGTCAACGCCGTTTCCTCATCCTGCTTCAACACCCTCCGAATGCTCCGCAGGATCTTCAAGTGGATCCCCACCGAAACAAGGAAAACAGTCACCCAGGCCCTCGTCACCAGCAGGCTGGACTACGGAAACGCCCTCTACGCAGGAACGACGGCTAAGCTCCTGAGACGGCTGCAACGCATCCAGAACGCCTCTGCACGTCTTATCCTCGACATCCCCTGCCGCAGCCACATCACACCCCACCTGAGAGACCTGCACTGGCTCCCTGTCAACAAGAGGATAACCTTCAAGCTCCTCACCCACGCACACAAAGCACTCCACAACTCCGGACCAGCCTTCCTCAACAGACGACTCAGCTTCTACACCCCCACCCGCCAGCTCCGCTCCACCAGCCTCGCCCTTGCCACAGTCCCCCGCATCCGGAAAACGACCGCCGGCGGCAGATCCTTCTCCCACCTCGCCGCCAAGACCTGGAACACCCTCCCCACCAACCTTCGGCAGACCCAAGACCTACTGGCCTTCAGAAGACTCCTCAAGACCTGGCTCTTCGATCAGTAGCAGCACCCTCCCCTCTCTTCCCCCAGCACCTTGAGACCCTCGCGGGTATGTAGTGCACTTTATAAGTGACCTGATTGATTGATAAAGGTTTCTGGGTGGGAAGGGTGTTTTTAGGGTTCTGGGTGGGTACCGTTTTTGGATGGCGAGGGCATTGTTAGGATTTAGGTTGGGTTTAAGTTTTGGGGTCGCATGGGTAGTTTTTGGGTTTACGGTGGGGATGTATTTTTGGGTGGCAAGGGTAATTTTAGGGTTTAGGGTGGGTATGGGTTTTTGGGTGGCAAGGGTATTTTTAGGGTTTTGTTTTTTGGATGGCAAGGGAGATTTTAGGGTTCAGGGTTGGTATGGCTTTTTGGGTGGCAAGGGTATTTTTAGGGTTTAGGGTGGGTTTAGGTTTTGGGCAGCAAGGAATGTTTTAGGGTTTAGGGTGGGTATGGGTTTTTGGGTGGCAAGGGTAATGTTCGGGTTTAGGATGGGTATGTGTTTTTGGGTGGCAAGGGTAATTTTAGGGTTTAGGGTGAATATGAGTTTTTGGTTGGCAAGGGTATTTTTAGGGTTTAAAGTGGGTTTAGATTGTTAGGTGGCAAGGGTATTTTTAGGGTTTAGGGTGGGTATAGGTTATGGGGTGGCAAGGGTAATTTTAGGGTTTAGGGTGGGTATGGGTTTGAGTGGTTGTGGTTATATATAAGTATTTTATACATATATATACACTTATATATGCGACTTTAATCCTTTGTTTCGTTTAGTACCCTTTCCGTTCCTATGCATGAATATATATATATATATATATATATATATATATATATATATATATATATATATATATATATATATATCTAGGGTTTGTACCTACCTGTAAAATCTTTACCAAGTGTATGTCTTAAAGGTGCATGCCTTTACCACGGAAATGTAAGTATTATACAAGTATGTATAAACACTTTATATATACAATGAAAGGGTTTATACTTACCTGTAAAATACTTACATTTTCATGGTAAAGATATGCGTGGTAAAGGCATATGTGTTGGAAACATTTTCGTTGGAATAGTAATGCGTGGTAATGGCACTCGCGTTGTAACGAACACCTTGTAACAGCTTTATAACCGTATGCATGGTTCTGTCATACATTCCATCCCAAAACAAGACAAACAGTATTTCTGGCCCGGGGGAGAATTGAGGGCTTTACCTCCAACAGAAGCCCACAAGACACTAGGGAATTTTTATTTTTGGGGTGGATGGCCCCTCTGAGCAGGAGCCTATCCTTCTGCCCCATTCCTGTGCACAACAGTCTTTCTGTCTTTCTTGGGGAGGATAGAGGGTGCATGCCCTCCCAATCTACTCCCAGTGGGGCAGAAAGCCACTAAACACCAGAGAACCGTTTCGGAAAAAAAGAAGAGGTGAAGTGGCCTGCTCAGGCATCTGGCCAACACCGACCCCAAAATGTGCCATACAATTTTTCTGACCCAGGTTATACCCCTGACTTCCCTGGTGACAGAAGGCCCAATAGACACCATGGAAAAAGAAAGCACCACTAAAAAAGGAAGTGGTCGGGTGTCTCACCCAGGCATTGTGCTGTACACCCACTATAGAACCAGCACAACAGACTTTCTACCTTCATGGAGGTGGATTAGGAGGGTTTATCCCCAATCTGCCTTCAATGGGTGGCACTGGACATCAGGGACATAACTGGCCCAAAGATAAAATGAGGGATTATGGCCACCTAGAATGGGTGCAACAGTCTTTCTGCCCCCCCCAGGGTAGATTTCTGTGGTTTACTTCCAGTCTGTCCCCCAGGGGCTGAAACGCCAGGGGACTGAGAGACCGGGGAAAAATAGATACCCCAACAAAAGAAGGGGCAAGACAGCCCACCCAACCACTGGGGCATGTCACCACCCCAGAATGGATGCAATAATCTATCTGTACCCACTGGGGCTGGATTGGGGGTTTGTCCCCAATCCGTCTTCAATGGGTCCAGAAAGATCTCGAGACATCAGGCTCCCTGCAGATTTCAGAACATTCTTTCACAGAAATGTGAGGAATATGCATGTTTTTATCCAAAGTTTGAGGTTTGCATGGCATTATGGACAAGAAAAGAGAGTGGGATCTATGCAAGTTGTCGTACCCTGGACTCACCTATATGTCTAGAAATTCTGAGTTTCCCTTGGTGGTAACAGAGTCTGAGCCCAATTTTGCAGCTACCCACAATACCAAACCGGTCATTTTACCTGTATTGATGTCTCAATGTTGCGTTTTGGAGCCTTTCATTTCGTGGTCATTAGGCCCAGCCACCCAAATGAGATACCCTTCTTTTAGGGAGGAGTCTAGAAATGCTGGGCAATAAAAATGTTGTGGATCGCTGCAACTTCTGGAACTTTCTCTCACAAAAATATGAGGACAAGGCATGTTCTAGGCAAAGTTTGAGATTTTCATGGCATTATGGGTAAGAAAAGGAAACTGGATCCATGTAGTTCCTACCACCCTGGATTCCCCTTCTCGGTTTAGTTCTCGGTTTAGTAGTTACGCGGTTACATCTTGTGTTACCAAGTGAGGGCGGAAGCTTGAGCCCCTCCTTTGCCGACCCGGCAACTGCCCTGGACTCTCAGTCGGGAGTGGGAGTTGGGCCGGGAGATGATATCAATATTTGGGCAAAGATCTTACGAACAAGGACACGCCCGGTGGTTGCATCCGATGGCCCGAGCACCAGAGTTTACAGCGCTCCGAGGCACGACACAGATAATATGGGTTGCGTTAAATGATTAGCATAACAAGCACACACTTTGGCGTTAAATAACCATACATGCCAGCACGACCTTGTCGTACCAACCAGCTGTTCCCTGGGGCGCGGTAGGACCAGAGTGGGCGTGCTACCTTGATGAAGTAAGTTTGCTTTTTTGTTTGCAGCATGGAGAACAAGACTTACAGTGTCTTGACAGGATATACCAAAGGTTCTCCTAGACAAAAGGAGTAGAAACATTAAAACAGTATGGTTTCTCACTCAATATTCCTTTTCTCCCTGACTATTGTGGATCACACCTATCAGAGTGTGACAACAGGAGACACCCACCTCAAACAGACCATGTGGCAACTACCAAATTAAAACTAGGTAAAAAAAAACTCTGGGATTGCTATGTGTTTCCCTTTACACACTTGTGTTGTGTGACACCCATGCATAAACTATGATTAAATGTTTTTAAATATCACTGTTTCACATTTGTTGTTGTCTTTTAAGCTAATTTTTTTAATGTATGGGGGCTGTCAATACACAGTCCTCTGCATTTCTCTCATAATGGGAAATTATACCATTATAAGCTTTACAATGATTTTCGAACTGCTACCATTATTATACTTTATCTCTGCATGGTATCTCCCTCTGTATTCCCTTTAGGTTAAATAACCTAGAAACTTCATTAGAGAGGTAGGTGCTCTCTACATACCTTCTATGGGACTCTGCACTGACGTTACTGTGGTGTAAGGACACATAGATTTGGCCCTGATGAATGCCTAAGACCGTTTGTCTTACTATAGGCAGAAACATGTTGGCATGATAGAATTACCAATTCAGTGATGCATATAGGTCATCATAACCGTATATGCCTCCTGATAATACCTTTTGGAGTTTTTAAACAAGCCTATGATACTACCTGAATAAAAGATACTTTGTTGTTTATCCTAAGACTTTTTAACTTTGAAACTGGATCCAAGTATTTTATCCAGAAACAAAAACTAATTCTAAGAACTCCCTCAGACCAGCCCCCTCCTGAAGTTGAGTCCGTCCTGGTAGTATCATCTCACCTGAGTGGAACAAGGTGACAAATGATGAAGCATGTCACATTATGTGAGTGAGCCTACCTCGTCCAATTCTTGGAATTAACCTCGCTCTGGGAGTTAGAATAATAGTAGGTAGCTACGAAAACATCAGTATGTGTTTGCTTGTGAACAACCGGGTTTTGAGCACACACAGAGTGTCACACCAATTGTTGTGATTCTATGAGCAAGGGCAGGCATGAGCCCATCAGTGCCCCTTTTTCTCTCCTTTTGTGTGCTATGGGTTTAGTAGTTCTCCTTTGGTGGCAGCCGAACCTGAGTCCAAATTCCACAGCTATCTACATCACCAAACCAGGCCATTTTTTATCTCAGAAACGTTGATGTCTCCATGTTGTGTTTTGGGGCCTTTTATCAAGGGCACTAGGCCCAGCCACGAGTGAGGTACTGTTTTCATAAGGAGTACTGTTGGAATCTAAAACATTTTTTATTACTAATTAGATTTCTCTCCATCTTTGGCTTTCGAACGTATGCCAGTGTACAAGAAAGAATACATTTTGCAAAATGCCTTTTGGATCATAATAGAATGGGTAACCCCAAATAATTCAGTGGAGAGGTGTGGTGCAGCGGCCAGGGCAGCTGACTTCGGAGCACAGGGCTCACGGTTCGATCCCCGGCTCCGGCGGCAGCTCAGCTCAGCACCATGTGACTCTGGGCAATAGCTCACTTAATTTCCACGACGGCCCCCAGCGCCTTGAGACCCGTAAGGGTGAGTAGTTCGCGCTTTACAAATACAGGTGTACCAATAACCACTGTTTCGAAATTCAGTATCCTGTGCACATTTCAGAAATACATATGTTTCCTTCATACCCATTTTTCATTAATTAGATATTACAATATAATATGCTGTATGGCCTGTACATAATGAAAAATTATTATAAGCTGCAGCTAATTTTTTGGCTCAGAGTATCTTGTGTTTTTAGACAACCAACACTCTACATCCCTGTGACCAGACATGTCGGATGATGTAATGGTATTATACTTTTGTAAATCAGTCATTTTTCATTCATTAGATGTTACCATATGTAATGCTGCATGGCAGGTACACTATAAAAAATTGTTAACAGCTGCAGCTTGTGTGTGTGTTTTGGACAACCAAGAAACACTATACATGCCTGTGACTAGAAGCATCTTATGATGTACTAGTATTTTACTCTTGTAAATTTTGCCAGGGGACAAGCAACTACAGTAAATGTTGTCACCAATTGCTATTTTATTTCTACTTAATTTAATTATTTTTTATTTCAATGATTAGTTTCTTTGGGAAAACTATTCACAATCTACACAAAAGACCCCTTGCTAAATTTAGAATGTTGTCTAGTTTTTGAAATTGAAGGAGGGTGGGCGGACACGGCCTCACATCCCAGCACTCAGTTTGCCCCGATGCATCATAGTAAATGCAGTGCATGATAACACTAAATTCGGTGACAGGCTTTAGTTTTTCACCCTTGTTGGTGCAGCCAGTGCTGTGTATCTCTAGACACGTGTTTCAGGATAGTTGTCCTTCTTCAGTAGAGAGCAACACATTCTTTTTGGGGGTGCTGGAAATGACCCGTTTATAAGCATGTGTCACTGTAATTGTTAGACTTGGCTTTTTCAGCGGGTTTACCCCCAGACTTTTTGCTTTTTGGCCTCCTGTTTTTGACCCTGTGTGTGTTTGTTTTAGGACTCTGGGCACTTTACCACTGCTAATCAGTGCTAAAGTGCATATGCTCTCTGTGTAAATTGTGTTATGGATTGGTGTTTCCATGATTGGTCTATTTGATCTATGTGTCAGTCCCTAGTAAAGTGCACTGCGAGTGCCAGGGCCTATAGATCAAATGCTGTTGGTGGGCTGCAGCACTGGATTGTGCCACCCACGCAAACGGCCCGTAAAGTGTAACTCTGGCCTGCCATTGCAGAGCCTGTGTGCAGCCTGGGGCTGCCATGCCGACTTGGCAAGTGCACACACTTGCAAGTCCCTAAACCTTCCCTTTTCTACATGTTAGTCACCCCTAAGGTAGGCCCAAGGTACCCCTGTGGGCAGGGTGCATTGTATGTGAAAGGTAGGACATGCCCTGGGGTGTGTGGCATGTCCTGATAGTGAATTACAGCCTACTTCGTTTTTCACTATTGCAAGGCTACCTGTTCTCCATAGGCCAGAATGGGCAGTTTGATTATTACATTCTATAATCCTAACTGACCCAGGGAACATGGTAGAAATTCGAGTTTATTATGCCTGAACTCAGAATGATAAAATACATCTTTTAGTGAAGTTGGTTTTAACATTCTGTGTTTGAAAATACCACTTTTAGAAAGCAGGTATTTTCTTGTCTAACCCTCCAAGCCTGCCTCTGCTAGGTTGTGTATTCCTTGTCTGGCGTGTGAGTGACAGGGGCTGGGGGATTCCAGGAGACAGGGTGGGTCAGCACAGGGCTGAATAGCAACATCTACCTGCAGATGGGTGGGAGGAGTTGCACCTGGGACCTGAATAGGACAGTGCCTTCCCTCCACAATGCTGGCTCCACCTCCTGTGGTGCGTCTGATGTCCCTGGCCTACTCTCTGAAAGGAAGGAAGGAGACTTGTCAACAAAGTGCTCCAGGACTGACCAGAACTGGTTTGGACCAGGCAAAGGCCCCTCTTCCTCCAGAGGACAAAGAGAAATTGAGGATAAAAAGGGGGACCCAAACCCCAGAACTTTAGATCTCGCTGGAATCAAGGAACCTGCCAAGACGAAGAGCTGGAAGAGCTGCCAGGAGGAGTACTGCCCCTTTGCTGTGTTGTTGCTTTGTTGGGTTGGCCTGCAGCTGCTGCTTCTGCCTTGGGCAGTGAAAGGACTGGACTGAACTTTCTCTACTTGTGCTGAGTATCTCCAAGGGCCTGAACCGAGCTGGCCTCCTGTTAAGAAGTCTCAGGGACTGCAAAGACTTCACCAACCTCTGGGTACCGCTCCTGGAACTGCTGTTTCAGTTGCCACAGAGAAGAGGGAACCGCGACCGACTCTGTCAACCGACTCCGTCGCTGGCCTTGTGTCCCGAAGGCACCGCAAGCCGCACCGACTCGCCCTGCACCGTAAGCCTTGGTCTCACCGACTCCGTCACCGAGCCGCTGCCTGCACCGCATCGAGAGACACCGCGACCTGCATCGCCTCGCTTCACCTCGCTGGCCTGGGCTCACCGACACGGTTGCTGCTGGCTCGACACCCGTGACCGACTCGTCACGCACAGCTGTCCGGCTCGACCAATGCCAATTCCCGCCAACCGGCTCTGTCGCTCGCATCGCAACTTGCCAGCACCGCTTCGAGCACCAACTCACCCTCTCCATGACTAAGCAGGTCAACGCCGTTTCCTCATCCTGCTTCAACACCCTCCGAATGCTCCGCAGGATCTTCAAGTGGATCCCCACCGAAACAAGGAAAACAGTCACCCAGGCCCTCGTCACCAGCAGGCTGGACTACGGAAACGCCCTCTACGCAGGAACGACGGCTAAGCTCCTGAGACGGCTGCAACGCATCCAGAACGCCTCTGCACGTCTTATCCTCGACATCCCCTGCCGCAGCCACATCACACCCCACCTGAGAGACCTGCACTGGCTCCCTGTCAACAAGAGGATAACCTTCAAGCTCCTCACCCACGCACACAAAGCACTCCACAACTCCGGACCAGCCTTCCTCAACAGACGACTCAGCTTCTACACCCCCACCCGCCAGCTCCGCTCCACCAGCCTCGCCCTTGCCACAGTCCCCCGCATCCGGAAAACGACCGCCGGCGGCAGATCCTTCTCCCACCTCGCCGCCAAGACCTGGAACACCCTCCCCACCAACCTTCGGCAGACCCAAGACCTACTGGCCTTCAGAAGACTCCTCAAGACCTGGCTCTTCGATCAGTAGCAGCACCCTCCCCCCCCTCTTCCCCCAGCACCTTGAGACCCTCGCGGGTATGTAGTGCACTTTATAAGTGACCTGATTGATTGATAAAGGTTTCTGGGTGGGAAGGGTGTTTTTAGGGTTCTGGGTGGGTACCGTTTTTTGGATGGCGAGGGCATTGTTAGGATTTAGGTTGGGTTTAAGTTTTGGGGTCGCATGGGTAGTTTTTGGGTTTACGGTGGGGATGTATTTTTGGGTGGCAAGGGTAATTTTAGGGTTTAGGGTGAGTATGGGTTTTTGGGTGGCAAGGGTATTTTTAGGGTTTTGTTTTTTGGATGGCAAGGGAGATTTTAGGGTTCAGGGTTGGTATGGCTTTTTGGGTGGCAAGGGTATTTTTAGGGTTTAGGGTGGGTTTAGGTTTTTGGGCAGCAAGGAATGTTTTAGGGTTTAGGGTGGGTATGGGTTTTTGGGTGGCAAGGGTAATGTTCGGGTTTAGGATGGGTATGTGTTTTTGGGTGGCAAGGGTAATTTTAGGGTTTAGGGTGAATATGAGTTTTTGGTTGGCAAGGGTATTTTTAGGGTTTAAAGTGGGTTTAGATTGTTAGGTGGCAAGGGTATTTTTAGGGTTTAGGGTGGGTATAGGTTATGGGGTGGCAAGGGTAATTTTAGGGTTTAGGGTGGGTATGGGTTTGAGTGGTTGTGGTTATATATAAGTATTTTATACATATATATACACTTATATATGCGACTTTAATCCTTTGTTTCGTTTAGTACCCTTTCCGTTCCTATGCATGAATATATATATATATATATATATATATATATATATATATATATCTAGGGTTTGTACCTACCTGTAAAATCTTTACCAAGTGTATGTCTTAAAGGTGCATGCCTTTACCACGGAAATGTAAGTATTATACAAGTATGTATAAACACTTTATATATACAATGAAAGGGTTTATACTTACCTGTAAAATACTTACATTTTCATGGTAAAGATATGCGTGGTAAAGGCATATGTGTTGGAAACATTTTCGTTGGAATAGTAATGCGTGGTAATGGCACTCGCGTTGTAACGAACACCTTGTAACAGCTTTATAACCGTATGCATGGTTCTGTCATACATTCCATCCCAAAACAAGACAAACAGTATTTCTGGCCTGGGGAGAATTGAGGGCTTTACCTCCAACAGAAGCCCACAAGACACTAGGGAATTTTTATTTTTGGGGTGGATGGCCCCTCTGAGCAGGAGCCTATCCTTCTGCCCCATTCCTGCGCACAACAGTCTTTCTGTCTTTCTTGGGGAGGATAGAGGGTGCATGCCCTCCCAATCTACTCCCAGTGGGGCAGAAAGCCACTAAACACCAGAGAACCGTTTCGGAAAAAAGAAGAGGTGAAGTGGCCTGCTCAGGCATCTGGCCAACACCGACCCCAAAATGTGCCATACAATTTTTCTGACCCAGGTTATACCCCTGACTTCCCTGGTGACAGAAGGCCCAATAGACACCATGGAAAAAGAAAGCACCACTAAAAGGAAGTGGTCGGGTGTCTCACCCAGGCATTGTGCTGTACACCCACTATAGAACCAGCACAACAGACTTTCTACCTTCATGGAGGTGGATTAGGAGGGTTTATCCCCAATCTGCCTTCAATGGGTGGCACTGGACATCAGGGACATAACTGGCCCAAAGATAAAATGAGGGATTATGGCCACCTAGAATGGGTGCAACAGTCTTTCTGCCCCCCCAGGGTAGATTTCTGTGGTTTACTTCCAGTCTGTCCCCCAGGGGCTGAAACGCCAGGGGACTGAGAGACCGCGGAAAAATAGATACCCCAACAAAAGAAGGGGCAAGACAGCCCACCCAACCACTGGGGCATGTCACCACCCCAGAATGGATGCAATAATCTATCTGTACCCACTGGGGCTGGATTGGGGGTTTGTCCCCAATCCGTCTTCAATGGGTCCAGAAAGATCTCGAGACATCAGGCTCCCTGCAGATTTCAGAACATTCTTTCACAGAAATGTGAGGAATATGCATGTTTTTATCCAAAGTTTGAGGTTTGCATGGCATTATGGACAAGAAAAGAGAGTGGGATCTATGCAAGTTGTCGTACCCTGGACTCACCTATATGTCTAGAAATGCTGAGTTTCCCTTGGTGGTAACAGAGTCTGAGCCCAATTTTGCAGCTACCCACAATACCAAACCGGTCATTTTACCTGTATTGATGTCTCAATGTTGCGTTTTGGAGCCTTTCATTTCGTGGTCATTAGGCCCAGCCACCCAAATGAGATACCCTTCTTTTAGGGAGGAGTCTAGAAATGCTGGGCAATAAAAATGTTGTGGATCGCTGCAACTTCTGGAACTTTCTCTCACAAAAATATGAGGACAAGGCATGTTCTAGGCAAAGTTTGAGATTTTCATGGCATTATGGGTAAGAAAAGGAAACTGGATCCATGTAGTTCCTACCACCCTGGATTCCCCTTCTCGGTTTAGTTCTCGGTTTAGTAGTTACGCGGTTACATCTTGTGTTACCAAGTGAGGGCGGAAGCTTGAGCCCCTCCTTTGCCGACCCGGCAACTGCCCTGGACTCTCAGTCGGGAGTGGGAGTTGGGCCGGGAGATGATATCAATATTTGGGCAAAGATCTTACGAACAAGGACACGCCCGGTGGTTGCATCCGATGGCCCGAGCACCAGAGTTTACAGCGCTCCGAGGCACGACACAGATAATATGGGTTGCGTTAAATGATTAGCATAACAAGCACACACTTTGGCGTTAAATAACCATACATGCCAGCACGACCTTGTCGTACCAACCAGCTGTTCCCTGGGGCGCGGTAGGACCAGAGTGGGCGTGCTACCTTGATGAAGTAAGTTTGCTTTTTGTTTGCAGCATGGAGAACAAGACTTACAGTGTCTTGACAGGATATACCAAAGGTTCTCCTAGACAAAAGGAGTAGAAACATTAAAACAGTATGGTTTCTCACTCAATATTCCTTTTCTCCCTGACTATTGTGGATCACACCTATCAGAGTGTGACAACAGGAGACACCCACCTCAAACAGACCATGTGGCAACTACCAAATTAAAACTAGGTAAAAAAAAACTCTGGGATTGCTATGTGTTTCCCTTTACACACTTGTGTTGTGTGACACCCATGCATAAACTATGATTAAATGTTTTTAAATATCACTGTTTCACATTTGTTGTTGTCTTTTAAGCTAATTTTTTTAATGTATGGGGGCTGTCAATACACAGTCCTCTGCATTTCTCTCATAATGGGAAATTATACCATTATAAGCTTTACAATGATTTTCGAACTGCTACCATTATTATACTTTATCTCTGCATGGTATCTCCCTCTGTATTCCCTTTAGGTTAAATAACCTAGAAACTTCATTAGAGAGGTAGGTGCTCTCTACATACCTTCTATGGGACTCTGCACTGACGTTACTGTGGTGTAAGGACACATAGATTTGGCCCTGATGAATGCCTAAGACCGTTTGTCTTACTATAGGCAGAAACATGTTGGCATGATAGAATTACCAATTCAGTGATGCATATAGGTCATCATAACCGTATATGCCTCCTGATAATACCTTTTGGAGTTTTTAAACAAGCCTATGATACTACCTGAATAAAAGATACTTTGTTGTTTATCCTAAGACTTTTTTAACTTTGAAACTGGATCCAAGTATTTTATCCAGAAACAAAAAACTAATTCTAAGAACTCCCTCAGACCAGCCCCCTCCTGAAGTTGAGTCCGTCCTGGTAGTATCATCTCACCTGAGTGGAACAAGGTGACAAATGATGAAGCATGTCACATTATGTGAGTGAGCCTACCTCGTCCAATTCTTGGAATTAACCTCGCTCTGGGAGTTAGAATAATAGTAGGTAGCTACGAAAACATCAGTATGTGTTTGCTTGTGAACAACCGGGTTTTGAGCACACACAGAGTGTCACACCAATTGTTGTGATTCTATGAGCAAGGGCAGGCATGATCCCATCAGTGCCCCTTTTTCTCTCCTTTTGTGTGCTATGGGTTTAGTAGTTCTCCTTTGGTGGCAGCCGAACCTGAGTCCAAATTCCACAGCTATCTACATCACCAAACCAGGCCATTTTTTATCTCAGAAACGTTGATGTCTCCATGTTGTGTTTTGGGGCCTTTTATCAAGGGCACTAGGCCCAGCCACGAGTGAGGTACTGTTTTCATAAGGAGTACTGTTGGAATCTAAAACATTTTTTATTACTAATTAGATTTCTCTCCATCTTTGGCTTTCGAACGTATGCCAGTGTACAAGAAAGAATACATTTTGCAAAATGCCTTTTGGATCATAATAGAATGGGTAACCCCAAATAATTCAGTGGAGAGGTGTGGTGCAGCGGCCAGGGCAGCTGACTTCGGAGCACAGGGCTCACGGTTCGATCCCCGGCTCCGGCGGCAGCTCAGCTCAGCACCATGTGACTCTGGGCAATAGCTCACTTAATTTCCACGACGGCCCCCAGCGCCTTGAGACCCGTAAGGGTGAGTAGTTCGCGCTTTACAAATACAGGTGTACCAATAACCACTGTTTCGAAATTCAGTATCCTGTGCACATTTCAGAAATACATATGTTTCCTTCATACCCATTTTTCATTAATTAGATATTACAATATAATATGCTGTATGGCCTGTACATAATGAAAAATTATTATAAGCTGCAGCTAATTTTTTGGCTCAGAGTATCTTGTGTTTTTAGACAACCAACACTCTACATCCCTGTGACCAGACATGTCGGATGATGTAATGGTATTATACTTTTGTAAATCAGTCATTTTTCATTCATTAGATGTTACCATATGTAATGCTGCATGGCAGGTACACTATAAAAAATTGTTAACAGCTGCAGCTTGTGTGTGTGTTTTGGACAACCAAGAAACACTATACATGCCTGTGACTAGAAGCATCTTATGATGTACTAGTATTTTACTCTTGTAAATTTTGCCAGGGGACAAGCAACTACAGTAAATGTTGTCACCAATTGCTATTTTATTTCTACTTAATTTAATTATTTTTTATTTCAATGATTAGTTTCTTTGGGAAAACTATTCACAATCTACACAAAAGACCCCTTGCTAAATTTAGAATGTTGTCTAGTTTTTGAAATTGAAGGAGGGTGGGCGGACACGGCCTCACATCCCAGCACTCAGTTTGCCCCGATGCATCATAGTAAATGCAGTGCATGATAACACTAAATTCGGTGACAGGCTTTAGTTTTTCACCCTTGTTGGTGCAGCCAGTGCTGTGTATCTCTAGACACGTGTTTCAGGATAGTTGTCCTTCTTCAGTAGAGAGCAACACATTCTTTTGGGGGTGCTGGAAATGCTGCCCAAAGTCTTCTCAGGTCTCTGTACCACTCCTCCCGATTGAAAAGGCTCCCTTGAGCTAATGAGCTGACGAGCTCTGGTTGATGCACCTGCGCCCGGCGAGTGGTACAGGGACCTGAGAAGACTTTGGGCAGCATTTCCAGCACCCCCAAAAAGAATGTGTTGCTCTCTACTGAAGAAGGACAACTACCCTGAAACACGTGTCTAGAGATACACAGCACTGGCTGCACCAAAAAGGGTGAAAAACTAAAGCCTGTCACCAAAGTAAGTGTTATCTGCACTGCATTTACTATGATGCATCGGGGCAAACTGAGTGCTGGGATGTGAGGCAGTGTGCGCCCACCCTCCTCCTGTTTGAAAAGGCTCCCTTGAGCTAATGAGCTGACGAGCTCTGGTTGATGCACCTGCGCCCAGCGAGTGGTACAGGGACCTGAGAAGACTTTGGGCAGCATTTCCAGCACCCCCAAAAATAATGTGTTGCTCTCTACTGAAGAAGGACAACTATCCTGAAACACGTGTCTAGAGATACACAGCACTGGCTGCACCAACAAGGGTGAAAAACTAATGCCTGTCACCAAAGTAAGTGTTATCTGCACTGCATTTACTATGATGCATCGGGGCAAACTGAGTGCTGGGATGTGAGGCAGTGTGCGCCCACCCTCCTCCTGTTTGAAAAGGTTCCCTTGAGCCAATGAGCTGACGAGCTCTGGTTGATGCACCTGCACCCAGCGAGTGGTACAGGGACCTGAGAAGACTTTGGGCAGCATTTCCAGCACCCCCAAAAAGAATGTGTTGCTCTTTACTGAAGAAGGACAACTATTGTGAAACACGTGTCTAGAGATACACAGCACTGGCTGCACCAACAAGGGTGAAAAACTAAAGCCTGTCACCAAAGTAAGTGTTATCTGCACTGCATTTACTATGATGCATCGGGGCAAACTGAGTGCTGGGATGTGAGGCAGTGTGCGCCCACCCTCCTCCTAGTTTTTGAAATTGTATAGCTTGCCAGGAATCTCCATGCGTTTCACACTTATGAACCCACTAACCGCAGGTAGGTTGATACCACAAGAATTAGGAAAAATGAACTACCACGTAGAAAAATGCAAAAAACTGTGGTATTTGTTTCACAACTCTGCTTGTTGCTGAAAGCTGGAAAGACAGTGATCCTAGCTCAACAGACCTATTGCTGATGCCATTTAAAAAACAAAATGCTTTCTTTCCCAGCATTTTGTTCCAACTTTTTCAATATTTTCTCTCTTCCCTGCTTGTGAATGCACAAACCCTTTATACATTGAGAATCCCCAAGATGTGGCAATAAAGCACACAAATTTGGCCTGGATACCTTTTTGGGAAAAAAGTTATGAAGCCTTACGCACGAATTGCCCCATTTTTTTTTTTTTAAAAGGCGTCAGCATTCTAGGAGGAAAAGGCTTACAAGCCAAATGGTTAATGAAGTGGTGCAGTTGGTGTCACATCCTTACTCCTCAATTTAGGTTTCCCGGTCTGCCATTATTTTTGAGGTGGTCTACTTTGTGAAAGAACGCCATGCAAGCTATGGCAGTCTTGTTCAAAATACTCATCCCAGTAAACATGATGTGCTCCATGAAAACACCCAGCTGATCATGGACTACTCTAATGTGCATTTTAGGAATATACCCCGGACAAGGGCTACATTTTTAGTACCCAGATGTGGAATAGACAATACCAATGTATACTGGAAGAGCACTGTGGAATTGCTGCCAAAGAGTTTTTGTCACAAGGTGGCTCCCACCATGGTGGCAGAAGCCTGTGTGTAAGGAAAAACCTCTGCAGCCTTGGTGGCCATGCTATAATAAAGGAAAAAAATGTCTTCCAGTGTGCCAAAGGTTGTACCTCCACCCAACTGTAACTGGCCTCAATGTCTGTTGTATAAACTCTAAATGAAACCTTTAGTGATCATCTGCTTGGCAATTGGTTATGCATGTTGTATGCCTGTTGATAAGGCAAACGTTTTTTCACTTATGCAGTAAATGAGGAGACAAGTAGTTCCAAAAATCAAACCGAATCTTCTCTAGGCACCCACAAGGTAACAGATTGGACTACTGTATTTATGTAGCACATGATGCTGATATTCAGTCATTTCCTAAGTACTCCCATTATTGTCACTCAAGGTAACTGGGCACATGAAAATTAAGTTAACATCCCAATTTCACACTTTTAGAGTCCATGTCTCCTTCTTGCAAAGTCCACAAATATAAAATACACGCTCATCCTGCTGAGCTAAGGTTCCTTCTGGGGTGTCGAAATCAGGACACTTAAACTGAATGCTTTAATATTTCCTCAACCACTTACAGGTAAGCCTGATTTGTACTTCTGTCTATGATCCACCCACTTCACACATCTTGTACACCTAGTTGGCAATATGCACTCTCCTTAATTGTGCTTGGCTAGATGATGCTCAGTGTTCTCTCTGCATCCACATGTAACTTAGTGGGATATGGTTGACCACTTCACAGGCCCACACCTCCTACTTCTCCTTCATTCTGGTTCGAGGTTGTAGCAGCCCATTTCTCTCCACCTAACGAGAAACATTTGCCCTGGAGTGTATTGTCCTCCTCTTGGGTTTGCTCTCTTTCCCTCCTCTGAAAAATGTCATAAGGAGAAAAAAAGAGACGATGTTGGGGCACCAGGTGGCAAAGCCTCACATCACAAATCTAGGGATTGGTGGCTTTGGGTACCCTCCCTGAGCAACCAGTAGCTGCAGGCATCTTTAGTCACATATCACATTTACCTAATAAAAAACCAGGATCCGGATACAACATATTTCTAACTGTAAAAGTGCCTACTAAACATTGAGAATGGATTGCATGATGAACTGAACAAGGGCTTAGATCGGGGGTGGGGCTAAGGACTTGGTCAGCTTGCATTTTGACAAACCCCTTAGCCGTTTTTGCACCAAAAGTAAAAACGGAATGCAAGCCAATACAATGGATAAGAAACAAATAAGCAATCAAGGACATTTGTGAAGGAAGCCAATTTTGACAGTGGTTACTTGAAACTCTGGAAGAATATAACAAGTAGTTTATTAAAACAGTTTAGGTGGGACACGTAGGTTTAAATAAAATAGTATGGAAATCATGCATTTGGGCCAGAGAGGGCATGAAGGCCCAAGACAAGCGGAGCAACAGGCTGTCCCAACACTGGATAGACATTTTGGAAGCTAACTTGTTAGGAAGTTCACATATATAAAATAACACAACATAAGACCTAAGCTTTAGCACAGTGACTGATGGCACGCATAGAGAGAGGCAAAGACACAGAACAGAGAGATTTTTAACAGAGTTAAAAATCCATTAGAAAACCCGTAGGCAATGACCCGTTTATAAGCATGTGTCACTGTAATTGTTAGACTTGGCTTTTTCAGCGGGTTTACCCCCAGACTTTTTGCTTTTTGGCCTCCTGTTTTTGACCCTGTGTGTGTTTGTTTTAGGACTCTGGGCACTTTACCACTGCTAATCAGTGCTAAAGTGCATATGCTCTCTGTGTAAATTGTGTTATGGATTGGTGTTTCCATGATTGGTCTATTTGATCTATGTGTCAGTCCCTAGTAAAGTGCACTGCGAGTGCCAGGGCCTATAGATCAAATGCTGTTGGTGGGCTGCAGCACTGGATTGTGCCACCCACGCAAACGGCCCGTAAAGTGTAACTCTGGCCTGCCATTGCAGAGCCTGTGTGCAGCCTGGGGCTGCCATGCCGACTTGGCAAGTGCACACACTTGCAAGTCCCTAAACCTTCCCTTTTCTACATGTTAGTCACCCCTAAGGTAGGCCCAAGGTACCCCTGTGGGCAGGGTGCATTGTATGTGAAAGGTAGGACATGCCCTGGGGTGTGTGGCATGTCCTGATAGTGAATTACAGCCTACTTCGTTTTTCACTATTGCAAGGCTACCTGTTCTCCATAGGCCAGAATGGGCAGTTTGATTATTACATTCTATAATCCTAACTGACCCAGGGAACATGGTAGAAATTCGAGTTTATTATGCCTGAACTCAGAATGATAAAATACATCTTTTAGTGAAGTTGGTTTTAACATTCTGTGTTTGAAAATACCACTTTTAGAAAGCAGGTATTTTCTTGTCTAACCCTCCAAGCCTGCCTCTGCTAGGTTGTGTATTCCTTGTCTGGCGTGTGAGTGACAGGGGCTGGGGGATTCCAGGAGACAGGGTGGGTCAGCACAGGGCTGAATAGCAACATCTACCTGCAGATGGGTGGGAGGAGTTGCACCTGGGACCTGAATAGGACAGTGCCTTCCCTCCACAATGCTGGCTCCACCTCCTGTGGTGCGTCTGATGTCCCTGGCCTACTCTCTGAAAGGAAGGAAGGAGACTTGTCAACAAAGTGCTCCAGGACTGACCAGAACTGGTTTGGACCAGGCAAAGGCCCCTCTTCCTCCAGAGGACAAAGAGAAATTGAGGATAAAAAGGGGGACCCAAACCCCAGAACTTTAGATCTCGCTGGAATCAAGGAACCTGCCAAGACGAAGAGCTGGAAGAGCTGCCAGGAGGAGTACTGCCCCTTTGCTGTGTTGTTGCTTTGTTGGGTTGGCCTGCAGCTGCTGCTTCTGCCTTGGGCAGTGAAAGGACTGGACTGAACTTTCTCTACTTGTGCTGAGTATCTCCAAGGGCCTGAACCGAGCTGGCCTCCTGTTAAGAAGTCTCAGGGACTGCAAAGACTTCACCAACCTCTGGGTACCGCTCCTGGAACTGCTGTTTCAGTTGCCACAGAGAAGAGGGAACCGCGACCGACTCTGTCAACCGACTCCGTCGCTGGCCTTGTGTCCCGAAGGCACCGCAAGCCGCACCGACTCGCCCTGCACCGTAAGCCTTGGTCTCACCGACTCCGTCACCGAGCCGCTGCCTGCACCGCATCGAGAGACACCGCGACCTGCATCGCCTCGCTTCACCTCGCTGGCCTGGGCTCACCGACACGGTTGCTGCTGGCTCGACACCCGTGACCGACTCGTCACGCACAGCTGTCCGGCTCGACCAATGCCAATTCCCGCCAACCGGCTCTGTCGCTCGCATCGCAACTTGCCAGCACCGCTTCGAGCACCAACTCACCTTGCACCGCTTCCACCTTGCACCGTGACCGCGACGAACGCCACAACCGGCTCTGTCACCCGCACCGCAACCTGCCTGCACCGCATCGAGCACCGACTCACCCTGCACCGCCAGCCTTGGTCTCACCGACGCCGTCTGCACGATCGTCACCGAGCCGCTGCTCGCACCACATCGAGGGACATCGCACCTTGCACCGCTTCCATTTTGCATCGCGACCGCGACGGATGCCAAGACCGACTCGCACGCCTGTGTGAGCCACACTAAGAAAGGTACTGTGAACGAATCTGTCCCGCTGTTGCTGGCCCGTACCGACGCGGTCAGCGGGAACTGCGAGACTCTGTTGTTTTCAGCATCGCGGTAGGCTCGGACCGAGCTACTGACTCGTACGAACTGTGTTTTTCAACGTATTTTGCAACTTAAAGACAGTTTGAGAAGTAACTATTTTTGAAGTACTGTATAGTGGATTTTTATTGTATTTGGTCTTGTTTTAAGTATATAAAAATATTGGATATTTTTCTAAACTGGTGGGGTGTCCGTTTGTAGTGCTTACATTGTATTACTGTTGGTTTTGTGCAAATGCTTTACACACTGCCTCTAGAATAAGCCTGACTGCTCGTGCCAAGCTACCAAGGGGGTGAGCAGGGGTTATTTTAGGAGTGTAACTCCCTTATCCTGACTAGGAAGAAGGGTCCCTACTTGGACAAAGGTGCAAGCCCTTGCCAACTAGAGACCCCCATTTCTAACATTGGTTGTCAGCGGTGAGGATAGGACTTGTGTTTGCACTTGACTTACAGTGATTGGTGTGCACTACTACCATATCGCAGACCATTACGTACCACATACAAGTTCTTTTTCGTTTTGGCCTATTTTTGATCTTGCCAGTTTGAACTTGCTACTTCAACATGCCTGAATCTATAGTATCATCAATTGCATCAGTAGAAATTGCCTTTGAGGAGGATTGATTGGAAGCCTACAATGTCAAGGAGTTAAAATCGATTTGCAAGAACCTGAAAGTCCAGGTCAGAGGCCTCACCAGGAAGGATGAGCTACAAAAGGCGCTGAGGGCCTGGGTAGCAGCCAGACATGCCAGTGGGCAATCTGGTGATCTCACTGGAGAGGTGGAGGAGCCTGTTCCTAGGGTGGATGTGCTTTTCGGAGGGGGAGCCCTCCAGGCCAGGCAGCAGTAGCTTGTCCCCAGAGGAGCTGGAGGACAGGCGGGAAGTAAGGAGGTTTGAATTAGAGAAACTCAGGATGGAAAGTGAGAGGGAAGACAAAAGAATAGCCATGGAGGAAAAGAAGATGATTTTAGATCATGAGCTTAAAATGAGAGAGCTGGAGCTGGATTGGTAAGCCGGTAGGGCTTTGTCCAGCCCAGATGGTGGCAGCAAAAATGTAGTGTCTAGTACTGAGGGGGAGGTACACGCACACACAGATTTGGGGCCCTGCTTCAAGGAGGGGGTTGACATACGCCAGGGGGTTCAGGATTGTGAGGTTACTCCTGTGGTACGCAGTGTCCCTGAGGTGGATTGGGGAACTGGCACAGGGGATCATATTCCTGGTAGTGGGAGGGACACTGTACTGACTCTAGAGGAGAGGTGCAGGGAGAGGGGTTCCCCCATGATAGAAGACCTGGTAAGTGAGTATGGAGACCAGCCAGAAGAGTATGGGTTGAGAGACAGCAACAGTCAGACACTGTCTCACCAGTCTTGTGAGAATGATGTAGGGTACTTTTCTGAGGCACTGGATGGTTGGGTGAAGGGTAGTTTGGTTAACACCTGTGTGGGGCTGTGTGATTCAATTGTTGGAGAGCATATTTTAAGTCCCTGTTTTCCAGAGCTAGGCCAACACCCAGTGGAGTGTGAGTTCTCTGACCCCAGGGAGCTTGCACTGGAGGCAGACCTTGTGGTGGATTCCAGAGGGTCTGGAGAAGCATCTGGGGGTGACCCAGAAGGAAGTGGCTTAGGTATTTCCCAACCAAGGGTGGTGGGAAAAATTTGTGGTAGCCCAGATAGGTCCCGGTGCCATGGGAAAGGTGTAGGGACTCACGTCCTGTCTCCGCGGAGAAGGAGTGGGAAGGGGCTGAGGCCCAAGGTGCCCGAAACCCGGTCCTGGAGCCTGGGTGGTTCCATGAGGGAACACCAGGTGGGGAGCCTAGGCTGTACTGGAAGGCCACCCATTGAGGGGGATCCCCTAGTGTCTGGGGAACTGGGGGGACTGCTGTAACGAGCATCCCACCGGTTCTGGTGTCTGGCAACACCGCTCCAGTTGGGAGGGTGCAGAAGTCCAGATGGAGGGGTGAGAGGGGGATGCGTTCCCCAGTGGGAGAACCAGTGGGTCAGGGGCCAGCCAGAAGGGCTGAGCCTCCTAGCAGTGACCATGGTGACACCACTTCTGTCCTGGGGGATCTTCGCGCACTGTCAAATGGACAGAGATCGGGAGATCTGCGCCAGGCAGACTGTCACACAACGCATGAGTCATGTGTTACCCTCAGGGAGGGCATGCGTGCTCCCAAGGAAGTCCTGGTGCGCCGGGCTGGTGCTCAGCTGCAGGGTTTAGTCCCTGGGTTGGGAAGCCAGGTTCAGGTCCTGCCTGACCTGGAGGGAAGGACGACTGTAAGCAGTGTCCTGACCGGTTTGTCTTCTAGGGGTACCACTCCAGGTGGGAGGGTGCAGAACTCTGGAAGGGGGGGCAGAGGGAGGGAGTCCTCGCCTCTGAGCCCGGTTCAACTTGAGGGTTTAGATCCTAGGTTGGGAGACCAGTTGCTGGAGGGAGGTCCTGAACTGGTGGGCGAGTTGGGCAGGACTCCTGCCACAGGTGCCCTGACAATTTTGGAAGGACCAGTAGGTCAGGGGTTGCCAGCTCTGAGGTCAGAGCACCCCAGGACTGACCCTGGTGAGGCCACTTCTGGCCTGGGGGGTCTTCATGCTCTGTCAGGTGGACAGGAGGCTGGAGACCTGCGCCAGGCGGATTCTGGCACAACTCATGAGGGGTGTTTTTCCCTTGGGGGGGATTGGTGTACTCCCCCGGAAGTCCTGTGTTGCCAGGCACAGGTCCAGCCTAAGGGTACAGGCCCTGGGTTGGAGGACCAGGTTCAGGGTGTCCCCCCTGACCTGCGGGAAGGGGCAACTGCTAACAGTGCCACTACCAGTTTGTCTTCTGGGGGTGCCGCTCCCGGTGGGAAGGTACAGTGCCCCAGGGAGGAGGACCAGGTATGGGAGAGCCTACCCCAGTCCCTTGTTCAGCCTCAGGGTACAGACCCTGGGCTGGTGTACCAGTTGCAGGATAGCACCCCTGAACTGGTGGGTGAATTGTGCAGAACGCCTGCCACAGGTGGCCTGACAATTCTGGAGTTGAGGGGGACTGCTCCCGGTGGGGGGATGCAGTGCCCCAGGGAGGAAGACAGGGTGTGGGAGAGGCCACCCAAGTCCTGTGTCCAGTCTCAGGGTACAGACCCTGGGCTGGTGTACCAGTTGCAGGATAGCACACCTGAACTGGTGGGTGAATTGTGCAGAACGCCTGCCACAGGTGCCCTGACAACTCTGGAAGGGGGTACCACTCCAGGTGGGAGGGTACGGAGCCCCTGGGAGGAAGACCGGGGGTGGGAGAGCCTACCCCAGTCTCCTGTCCAGCCGCCGGGTACAGACCCTAGGCTGGTGGGTCAGTGCCAGGATGTCATCCCTGGCCTGACAAGAGGGAGAGTGGACAAAGGGTGCCAGGCACCTGGGGCTACCGCCCCCCACTCTCTGACGCCATAGAGGTTAGAGAGCCCTGAGAGGCATAAGGCCTGGGTCTCCCCACTGACAACTGTCCGTAGCCGCTGTGGCTTACTGTCCTGGTGGACAGCGTTTCCCCTGGGAGGGGAACAGGAGTCACACCCCGGGGGAGGACTGGGCCACACCACTGTGTTGGCCATGTGGGCACTGTCGGCCTGTTGGGACACATCTGTGAGCAAAGTAAGTTTAGGCGCTGCACAGATGGGGCTCACAGGTGAAGAGACGGGTACCCCATGGGTCAGCTTGGTGGGCCCTGAGAGTAGGGACAGAGGGATCCAACTGGGTTTGGAAAGGCGTAGAACCAGAACGTGCCCCGCTGTTGTGGGCCAGGTCTATGTTCTATCACCCCAAGCAGGGAAGTCCATCAAGGGATTGATTAGTCTACCCTGGCTTTAGGCTGGGAGGGGGTTGTGTTAGACTTGGCTTTTTCAGCGGATTTACCCCCAGACTTTTTGCTTTTTGGCCTCCTGTTTTTGACCCTGTGTGTGTTGGTTTTAGGACTCTGGGCACTTTACCACTGCTCATCAGTGCTAAAGTGCATATGCTCTCTGTGTAAATTGTGTTATGGATTGGTGTTTCCATGATTGGTCTATTTGATCTATGTGTCAGTCCCTAGTAAAGTGCACTGCGAGTGCCAGGGCCTATAGATCAAATGCTGTTGGTGGGCTGCAGCACTGGATTGTGCCACCCACGCAAACGGCCCAAAAAGGTAACTCTGGCCTGCCATTGCGGAGCCTGTGTGCAGCCTGGGGCTGTCATGCCGACTTGGCAAGTGCACACACTTGCAAGTCCCTAAACCTTCCCTTTTCTACATGTTAGTCACCCCTAAGGTAGGCCCAAGGTACCCCTGTGGGCAGGGTGCATTGTATGTGAAAGGTAGGACATGCCCTGGGGTGTGTGGCATGTCCTGATAGTGAATTACAGCCTACTTCGTTTTTCACTATTGCAAGGCTACCTGTTCTCCATAGGCCAGAATGGGCAGTTTGATTATTACATCCTATAATCCTAACTGACCCAGGGAACATGGTAGAAATTCGAGTTTATTATGCCTGAACTCAGAATGATAAAATACATCTTTTAGTGAAGTTGGTTTTAACATTCTGTGTTTGAAAATACCACTTTTAGAAAGCAGGTATTTTCTTGTCTAACCCTCCAAGCTTGCCTCTGCTAGGTTGTGTATTCCTTGTCTGGAGTGTGAGTGACAGGGGCTGGGGGATTCCAGGAGACAGGGTGGGTCAGCACAGGGCTGAATAGCAACATCTACATGCAGATGGGTGGGAGGAGTTGCACCTGGGACCTGAATAGGACAGTGCCTTCCCTCCACAATGCTGGCTCCACCTCCTGTGGTGCGTCTGATGTCCCTGGCCTACTCTCTGAAAGGAAGGAAGGAGACTTGTCAACAAAGTGCTCCAGGACTGACCAGAACTGTTTTGGACCAGGCAAAGGCCCCTCTGCCTCCAGAGGACAAAGAGAAATTGAGGATAAAAAGGGGGACCCAAACCCCAGAACTTTAGATCTCGCTGGAATCAAGGAACCTGCCAAGACGAAGAGCTGGAAGAGCTGCCAGGAGGAGTATTGCCCCTTTGCTGTGTTGTTGCTTTGTTGGGTTGGCCTGCAGCTGCTGCTTCTGCCTTGGGCAGTGAAAGGACTGGACTGAACTTTCTCTACTTGTGCTGAGTATCTCCAAGGGCCTGAACCGAGCTGGCCTCCTGTTAAGAAGTCTCAGGGACTGCAAAGACTTCACCAACCTCTGGGTACCGCTCCTGGAACTGCTGTTTCAGTTGCCACAGAGAAGAGGGAACCGCGACCGACTCTGTCAACCGACTCCGTCGCTGGCCTTGTGTCCCGAAGGCACCGCAAGCCGCACCGACTCGCCCTGCACCGTAAGCCTTGGTCTCACCGACTCCGTCACCGAGCCGCTGCCTGCACCGCATCGAGAGACACCGCGACCTGCATCGCCTCGCTTCACCTCGCTGGCCTGGGCTCACCGACACGGTCGCTGCTGGCTCGACACCCGTGACCGACTCGTCACGTACAGCTGTCCGGCTCGACCAATGCCAATTCCCGCCAACCGGCTCTGTCGCTCGCATCGCAACTTGCCAGCACCGCTTCGAGCACCAACTCACCTTGCACCGCTTCCACCTTGCACCGTGACCGCGACGAACGCCACAACCGGCTCTGTCACCCGCACCGCAACCTGCCAGCACCGCATCGAGCACCGACTCGCCCTGCACCGCCAGCCTTGGTCTCACCGACGCCGTCTGCACGATGGTCACCGAGCCGCTGCTCGCACCACATCGAGGGACACCGCACCTTGCACCGCTTCCATTTTGCATCGCGACCGCGACGGATGCCAAGACCGACTCGCTCGCCTGTGTGAGCCGCACTAAGAAAGATACTGTGAACGAATCTGTCCCGCTGTTGCTGGCCCGTACCGACGCGGTCAGCGGGAACTGCGAGACTCTGTTGTTTTCAGCATCGCGGTAGGCTCGGACCGAGCTACCGACTCGTACGAACTGTGTTTTTCAACGTATTTTGCAACTTAAAGACAGTTTGAGAAGTAACTATTTTTGAAGTACTGTATAGTGGATTTTTATCGTATTTGGTCTTGTTTTAAGTATATAAAAATATTGGATATTTTTCTAAACTGGTGTGGTGTCCGTTTGTAGTGCTTACATTGTATTACTGTTGGTTTTGTGCAAATGCTTTACACACTGCCTCTAGAATAAGCCTGACTGCTCGTGCCAAGCTACCAAGGGGATGAGCAGGGGTTATTTTAGGAGTGTAACTCCCTTATCCTGACTAGGAAGAAGGGTCCCTACTTGGACAAAGGTGCAAGCCCTTGCCAACTAGAGACCCCCATTTCTAACATTGGTTATCAGCGGTGAGGATAGGACTTGTGTTTGCACTTGACTTACAGTGATTGGTGTGCACTACTACCATATCGCAGACCATTACGTACCACATACAAGTTCTTTTTCGTTTTGGCCTATTTTTGATCTTGCCAGTTTGAACTTGCTACTTCAACATGCCTGAATCTATAGTATCATCAATTGCATCAGTAGAAATTGCCTTTGAGGAGGATTGATTGGAAGCCTACAATGTCAAGGAGTTAAAATCGATTTGCAAGAACCTGAAAGTCCAGGTCAGAGGCCTCACCAGGAAGGATGAGCTACAAAAGGCGCTGAGGGCCTGGGTAGCAGCCAGACATGCCAGTGGGCAATCTGGTGATCTCACTGGAGAGGTGGAGGAGCCTGTTCCTAGGGTGGATGTGCTTTTCGGAGGGGGAGCCCTCCAGGCCAGGCAGCAGTAGCTTGTCCCCAGAGGAGCTGGAGGACAGGCGGGAAGTAAGGAGGTTTGAATTAGAGAAACTCAGGATGGAAAGTGAGAGGGAAGACAAAAGAATAGCCATGGAGGAAAAGAAGATGATTTTAGATCATGAGCTTAAAATGAGAGAGCCGGAGCTGGATTGGGAAGCCGGTAGGGCTTTGTCCAGCCCAGATGGTGGCAGCAAAAATGTAGTGTCTAGTACTGAGGGGGAGGTACACGCACACACAGATTTGGGGCCCTGCTTCAAGGAGGGGTTGACATACGCCAGGGGGTTCAGGATTGTGAGGTTACTCCTGTGGTACGCAGTGTCCCTGAGGTGGATTGGGGAACTGGCACAGGGGATCATATTCCTGGTAGTGGGAGGGACACTGTACTGACTCTAGAGGAGAGGTGCAGGGAGAGGGGTTCCCCCATGATAGAAGACCTGGTAAGTGAGTATGGAGACCAGCCAGAAGAGTATGGGTTGAGAGACAGCAACAGTCAGACACTGTCTCACCAGTCTTGTGAGAATGATGTAGGGTACTTTTCTGAGGCACTGGATGGTTTGGTGAAGGGTAGTTTGGTTAACACCTGTGTGGGGCTGTGTGATTCAATTGTTGGAGAGCATATTTTAAGTCCCTGTTTTCCAGAGCTAGGCCAACACCCAGTGGAGTGTGAGTTCTCTGACCCCAGGGAGCTTGCACTGGAGGCAGACCTTGTGGTGGATTCCAGAGGGTCTGGAGAAGCATCTGGGGGTGACCCAGAAGGAAGTGGCTTAGGTATTTCCCAACCAAGGGTGGTGGGAAAAATTCATGGTAGCCCAGATAGGTCCCGGTGCCATGGGAAAGGTGTAGGGACTCACGTCCTGTCTCCGCGGAGAAGGAGTGGGAAGGGGCTGAGGCCCAAGGTGCCCGAAACCCGGTCCTGGAGCCTGGGTGGTTCCATGAGGGAACACCAGGTGGGGAGCCTAGGCTGTACTGGAAGGCCACCCATTGAGGGGGATCCCCTAGTGTCTGGGGAACTGGGGGGACTGCTGTAACGAGCATCCCACCGGTTCTGGTGTCTGGCAACACCGCTCCAGTTGGGAGGGTGCAGAAGTCCAGATGGAGGGGTGAGAGGGGGATGCGTTCCCCAGTGGGAGAACCAGTGGGTCAGGGGCCAGCCAGAAGGGCTGAGCCTCCTAGCAGTGACCATGGTGACACCACTTCTGTCCTGGGGGATCTTCGCGCACTGTCAAATGGACAGAGATCGGGAGATCTGCGCCAGGCAGACTGTCACACAACGCATGAGTCATGTGTTACCCTCAGGGAGGGCATGCGTGCTCCCAAGGAAGTCCTGGTGCGCCGGGCTGGTGCTCAGCTGCAGGGATTAGTCCCTGGGTTGGGAAGCCAGGTTCAGGTCCTGCCTGACCTGGAGGGAAGGACGACTGTAAGCAGTGTCCTGACCGGTTTGTCTTCTAGGGGTACCACTCCAGGTGGGAGGGTGCAGAACTCTGGAAGGGGGGGCAGAGGGAGGGAGTCCTCGCCTCTGAGCCCGGTTCAACTTGGAGGGTTTAGACCCTAGGTTGGGAGACCAGTTGCTGGAGGGAGGTCCTGAACTGGTGGGCGAGTTGGGCAGGACTCCTGCCACAGGTGCCCTGACAATTTTGGAAGGACCAGTAGGTCAGGGGTTGCCAGCTCTGAGGTCAGAGCACCCCAGGACTGACCCTGGTGAGGCCACTTCTGGCCTGGGGGTCTTCATGCTCTGTCAGGTGGACAGGAGGCTGGAGACCTGCGCCAGGCGGATTCTGGCACAACTCATGAGGGGTGTTTTTCCCTTGGGGGGATTGGTGTACTCCCCGGAAGTCCTGTGTTGCCAGGCACAGGTCCAGCCTAAGGGTACAGGCCCTGGGTTGGAGGACCAGGTTCAGGGTGTCCCCCTGACCTGCGGGAAGGGGCAACTGCTAACAGTGCCACTACCAGTTTGTCTTCTGGGGTGCCGCTCCCGGTGGGAAGGTACAGTGCCCCAGGGAGGAGGACCAGGTATGGGAGAGCCTACCCCAGTCCCTTGTTCAGCCTCAGGGTACAGACCCTGGGCTGGTGTACCAGTTGCAGGATAGCACCCCTGAACTGGTGGGTGAATTGTGCAGAACGCCTGCCACAGGTGGCCTGACAATTCTGGAGTTGAGGGGGACTGCTCCCGGTGGGGGGATGCAGTGCCCCAGGGAGGAAGACAGGGTGTGGGAGAGGCCACCCCAGTCCTGTGTCCAGTCTCAGGGTACAGACCCTGGGCTGGTGTACCAGTTGCAGGATAGCACCCCTGAACTGGTGGGTGAATTGTGCAGGACGCCTGCCACAGGTGCCCTGACAATTCTGGAAGGGGGTACCACTCCAGGTGGGAGGGTACGGAGCCCCTGGGAGGAAGACCGGGGGTGGGAGAGCCTACCCCAGTCTCCTGTCCAGCCGCCGGGTACAGACCCTAGGCTGGTGGGTCAGTGCCAGGATGTCATCCCTGGCCTGACAAGAGGGAGAGTGGACAAAGGGTGCCAGGCACCTGGGGCTACCGCCCCCCACTCTCTGACGCCATAGAGGTTAGAGAGCCCTGAGAGGCATAAGGCCTGGGTCTCCCCACTGACAACTGTCCGTAGCCGCTGTGGCTTACTGTCCTGGTGGACAGCGTTTCCCCTGGGAGGGGAACAGGAGTCACACCCCGGGGGTGGACTGGGCCACACCACTGTGTTGGCCATGTGGGCACGGTCGGCCTGTTGGGACACATCTGTGAGCAAAGTAAGTTTAGGCGCTGCACAGATGGGGTTCACAAGTGAAGAGACGGGTACCCCATGGGTCAGCTTGGTGGGCCCTGAGAGTAGGGATAGAGGGATCCAACTGGGTTTGGAAAGGCGTAGAACCAGAACGTGCCCCCGCTGTTGTGGGCCAGGTCTATGTTCTATCACCCCAAGCAGGGAAGTCCATCAAGGGATTGATTAGTCTACCCTGGCTTTAGGCTGGGAGGGGGTTGTGTTAGACTTGGCTTTTTCAGCGGATTTACCCCCAGACTTTTTGCTTTTTGGCCTCCTGTTTTTGACCCTGTGTGTGTTGGTTTTAGGACTCTGGGCACTTTACCACTGCTCATCAGTGCTAAAGTGCATATGCTCTCTGTGTAAATTGTGTTATGGATTGGTGTTTCCATGATTGGTCTATTTGATCTATGTGTCAGTCCCTAGTAAAGTGCACTGCGAGTGCCAGGGCCTATAGATCAAATGCTGTTGGTGGGCTGCAGCACTGGATTGTGCCACCCACGCAAACGGCCCAAAAAGTGTAACTCTGGCCTGCCATTGCAGAGCCTGTGTGCAGCCTGGGGCTGCCATGCCGACTTGGCAAGTGCACACACTTGCAAGTCCCTAAACCTTCCCTTTTCTACATGTTAGTCACCCCTAAGGTAGGCCCAAGGTACCCCTGTGGGCAGGGTGCATTGTATGTGAAAGGTAGGACATGCCCTGGGGTGTGTGGCATGTCCTGATAGTGAATTACAGCCTACTTCGTTTTTCACTATTGCAAGGCTACCTGTTCTCCATAGGCCAGAATGGGCAGTTTGATTATTACATCCTATAATCCTAACTGACCCAGGGAACATGGTAGAAATTCGAGTTTATTATGCCTGAACTCAGAATGATAAAATACATCTTTTAGTGAAGTTGGTTTTAACATTCTGTGTTTGAAAATACCACTTTTAGAAAGCAGGTATTTTCTTGTCTAACCCTCCAAGCCTGCCTCTGCTAGGTTGTGTATTCCTTGTCTGGAGTGTGAGTGACAGGGGCTGGGGGATTCCAGGAGACAGGGTGGGTCAGCACAGGGCTGAATAGCAACATCTACATGCAGATGGGTGGGAGGAGTTGCACATGGGACCTGAATAGGACAGTGCCTTCCCTCCACAATGCTGGCTCCACCTCCTGTGGTGCGTCTGATGTCCCTGGCCTACTCTCTGAAAGGAAGGAAGGAGACCTGTCAACAAAGTGCTCCAGGACTGACCAGAACTGTTTTGGACCAGGCAAAGGCCCCTCTGCCTCCAGAGGACAAAGAGAAATTGAGGATAAAAGGGGGACCCAAACCCCAGAACTTTAGATCTCGCTGGAATCAAGGAACCTGCCAAGACGAAGAGCTGGAAGAGCTGCCAGGAGGAGTACTGCCCCTTTGCTGTGTTGTTGCTTTGTTGGGTTGGCCTGCAGCTGCTGCTTCTGCCTTGGGCAGTGAAAGGACTGGACTGAACTTTCTCTACTTGTGCTGAGTATCTCCAAGGGCCTGAACCGAGCTGGCCTCCTGTTAAGAAGTCTCAGGGACTGCAAAGACTTCACCAACCTCTGGGTACCGCTCCTGGAACTGCTGTTTCAGTTGCCACAGAGAAGAGGGAACCGCGACTGACTCTGTCAACCGACTCCATCGCTGGCCTTGTGTCCCGAAGGCACCGCAAGCCGCACCGACTCGCCCTGCACCGTAAGCCTTGGTCTCACCGACTCCGTCACCGAGCCGCTGCCTGCACCGCATCGAGAGACACCGCGACCTGCATCGCCTCGCTTCACCTCGCTGGCCTGGGCTCACCGACACGGTCGCTGCTAGCTCGACACCCGTGACCGACTCGTCACGCACAGCTGTCCGGCTCGACCAATGCCAATTCCCGCCAACCGGCTCTGTCGCTCGCATCGCAACTTGCCAGCACCGCTTCGAGCTCCAACTCACCTTGCACCGCTTCCACCTTGCACCGTGACCGCGACGAACGCCACAACCGGCTCTGTCACCCGCACCGCAACCTGCCAGCACCGCATCGAGCACCGACTCGCCCTGCACCGCCAGCCTTGGTCTCACCGACGCCGTCTGCACGATCGTCACCGAGCCGCTGCTCGCACCACATCGAGGGACACCGCACCTTGCACCGCTTCCATTTTGCATCGCGACCGCGACGGATGCCAAGACCGACTCGCACGCCTGTGTGAGCCGCACTAAGAAAGGTACTGTGAACGAATCTGTCCCGCTGTTGCTGGCCCGTACCGACGCGGTCAGCGGGAACTGCGAGACTCTGTTGTTTTCAGCATCGCGGTAGGCTCGGACCGAGCTCCCGACTCGTACGAACTGTGTTTTTCAACGTATTTTGCAACTTAAAGACAGTTTGAGAAGTAACTATTTTTGAAGTACTGTATAGTGGATTTTTATCGTATTTGGTCTTGTTTTAAGTATATAAAAATATTGGATATTTTTCTAAACTGGTGTGGTGTCCGTTTGAAGTGCTTACATTGTATTACTGTTGGTTTTGTGCAAATGCTTTACACACTGCCTCTAGAATAAGCATGACTGCTCGTGCCAAGCTACCAAGGGGGTGAGCAGGGGTTATTTTAGGAGTGTAACTCCCTTATCCTGACTAGGAAGAAGGGTCCCTACTTGGACAAAGGTGCAAGCCCTTGCCAACTAGAGACCCCCATTTCTAACATTGGTTGTCAGCGGTGAGGATAGGACTTGTGTTTGCAGTTGACTTACAGTGATTGGTGTGCACTACTACCATATCGCAGACCATTACGTACCACATACAAGTTCTTTTTCGTTTTGGCCTATTTTTGATCTTGCCAGTTTGAACTTGCTACTTCAACATGCCTGAATCTATAGTATCATCAATTGCATCAGTAGAAATTGCCTTTGAGGAGGATTGATTGGAAGCCTACAATGTCAAGGAGTTAAAATCGATTTGCAAGAACCTGAAAGTCCAGGTCAGAGGCCTCACCAGGAAGGATGAGCTACAAAAGGCGCTGAGGGCCTGGGTAGCAGCCAGACATGCCAGTGGGCAATCTGGTGATCTCACTGGAGAGGTGGAGGAGCCTGTTCCTAGGGTGGATGTGCTTTTCGGAGGGGGAGCCCTCCAGGCCAGGCAGCAGTAGCTTGTCCCCAGAGGAGCTGGAGGACAGGCGGGAAGTAAGGAGGTTTGAATTAGAGAAACTCAGGATGGAAAGTGAGAGGGAAGACAAAAGAATAGCCATGGAGGAAAAGAAGATGATTTTAGATCATGAGCTTAAAATGAGAGAGCTGGAGCTGGATTGGGAAGCCGGTAGGGCTTTGTCCAGCCCAGATGGTGGCAGCAAAAATGTAGTGTCTAGTACTGAGGGGGAGGTACACGCACACACAGATTTGGGGCCCTGCTTCAAGGAGGGGGTTGACATACGCCAGGGGGTTCAGGATTGTGAGGTTACTCCTGTGGTACGCAGTGTCCCTGAGGTGGATTGGGGAACTGGCACAGGGGATCATATTCCTGGTAGTGGGAGGGACACTGTACTAACTCTAGAGGAGAGGTGCAGGGAGAGGGGTTCCCCATGATAGAAGACCTGGTAAGTGAGTATGGAGACCAGCCAGAAGAGTATGGGTTGAGAGACAGCAACAGTCAGACACTGTCTCACCAGTCTTGTGAGAATGATGTAGGGTACTTTTCTGAGGCACTGGATGGTTGGGTGAAGGGTAGTTTGGTTAACACCTGTGTGGGGCTGTGTGATTCAATTGTTGGAGAGCATATTTTAAGTCCCTGTTTTCCAGAGCTAGGCCAACACCCAGTGGAGTGTGAGTTCTCTGACCCCAGGGAGCTTGCACTGGAGGCAGACCTTGTGGTGGATTCCAGAGGGTCTGGAGAAGCATCTGGGGGTGACCCAGAAGGAAGTGGCTTAGGTATTTCCCAACCAAGGGTGGTGGGAAAAATTCGTGGTAGCCCAGATAGGTCCCGGTGCCATGGGAAAGGTGTTGGGACTCACGTCCTGTCTCCGCGGAGAAGGAGTGGGAAGGGGCTGAGGCCCAAGGTGCCCAAAACCCGGTCCTGGAGCCTGGGTGGTTCCATGAGGGAACACCAGGTGGGGAGCCTAGGCTGTACTGGAAGGCCACCCATTGAGGGGGATCCCCTAGTGTCTGGGGAACTGGGGGGGACTGCTGTAACGAGCATCCCACCGGTTCTGGTGTCTGGCAACACCGCTCCAGTTGGGAGGGTGCAGAAGTCCAGATGGAGGGGTGAGAGGGGGATGCGTTCCCCAGTGGGAGAACCAGTGGGTCAGGGGCCAGCCAGAAGGGCTGAGCCTCCTAGCAGTGACCATGGTGACACCACTTCTGTCCTGGGGGATCTTTGCGCACTGTCAAATGGACAGAGATCGGGAGATCTGCGCCAGGCAGACTGTCACACAACGCATGAGTCATGTGTTACCCTCAGGGAGGGCATGCGTGCTCCCAAGGAAGTCCTGGTGTGCCGGGCTGGTGCTCAGCTGCAGGGTTTAGTCCCTGGGTTGGGAAGCCAGGTTCAGGTCCTGCCTGACCTGGAGGGAAGGACGACTGTAAGCAGTGTCCTGACCGGTTTGTCTTCTAGGGGTACCACTCCAGGTGGGAGGGTGCAGAACTCTGGAAGGGGAGGCAGAGGGAGGGAGTCCTCGCCTCTGAGCCCGGTTCAACTTGAGGGTTTAGACCCTAGGTTGGGAGACCAGTTGCTGGAGGGAGGTCCTGAACTGGTGGGCGAGTTGGGCAGGACTCCTGCCACAGGTGCCCTGACAATTTTGGAAGGACCAGTAGGTCAGGGGTTGCCAGCTCTGAGGTCAGAGCACCCCAGGACTGACCCTGGTGAGGCCACTTCTGGCCTGGGGGGTCTTCATGCTCTGTCAGGTGGACAGGAGGCTGGAGACCTGCGCCAGGCGGATTCTGGCACAACTCATGAGGGGTGTTTTTCCCTTGGGGGGATTGGTGTACTCCCCGGAAGTCCTGTGTTGCCAGGCACAGGTCCAGCCTAAGGGTACAGGCCCTGGGTTGGAGGACCAGGTTCAGGGTGTCCCCCCTGACCTGCGGGAAGGGGCAACTGCTAACAGTGCCACTACCAGTTTGTCTTCTGGGGGTGCCGCTCCTGGTGGGAAGGTACAGTTCCCCAGGGAGGAGGACCAGGTATGGGAGAGCCTACCCCAGTCCCTTGTTCAGCCTCAGGGTACAGACCCTGGGCTGGTGTACCAGTTGCAGGATAGCACCCCTGAACTGGTGGGTGAATTGTGCAGAACGCCTGCCACAGGTGGCCTGACAATTCTGGAGTTGAGGGGGACTGCTCCCGGTGGGGGGATGCAGTGCCCCAGGGAGGAAGACAGGGTGTGGGAGAGGCCACCCCAGTCCTGTGTCCAGTCTCAGGGTACAGACCCTGGGCTGGTGTACCAGTTGCAGGATAGCACCCCTGAACTGGTGGGTGAATTGTGCAGAACGCCTGCCACAGGTGCCCTGACAATTCTGGAAGGGGTACCACTCCAGGTGGGAGGGTACGGAGCCCCTGGGAGGAAGACCGGGGGTGGGAGAGCCTACCCCAGTCTCCTGTCCAGCCGCCGGGTACAGACCCTAGGCTGGTGGGTCAGTGCCAGGATGTCATCCCTGGCCTGACAAGAGGGAGAGTGGACAAAGGGTGCCAGGCACCTGGGGCTACCGCCCCCCACTCTCTGACGCCATAGAGGTTAGAGAGCCCTGAGAGGCATAAGGCCTGGGTCTCCCCACTGACAACTGTCCGTAGCCGCTGTGGCTTACTGTCCTGGTGGACAGCGTTTCCCCTGGGAGGGAACAGGAGTCACACCCCGGGGGTGGACTGGGCCACACCACTGTGTTGGCCATGTGGGCACTGTCGGCCTGTTGGGACACATCTGTGAGCAAAGTAAGTTTAGGCGCTGCACAGATGGGGTTCACAGGTGAAGAGACGGGTACCCCATGGGTCAGCTTGGTGGGCCCTGAGAGTAGGGATAGAGGGATCCAACTGGGTTTGGAAAGGCGTAGAACCAGAACGTGCCCCCGCTGTTGTGGGCCAGGTCTATGTTCTATCACCCCAAGCAGGGAAGTCCATCAAGGGATTGATTAGTCTACCCTGGCTTTAGGCTGGGAGGGGTTGTGTTAGACTTGGCTTTTTCAGCGGATTTACCCCCAGACTTTTTGCTTTTGGCCTCCTGTTTTTGACCCTGTGTGTGTTGGTTTTAGGACTCTGGGCACTTTACCACTGCTCATCAGTGCTAAAGTGCATATGCTCTCTGTGTAAATTGTGTTATGGATTGGTGTTTCCATGATTGGTCTATTTGATCTATGTGTCAGTCCCTAGTAAAGTGCACTGCGAGTGCCAGGGCCTATAGATCAAATGCTGTTGGTGGGCTGCAGCACTGGATTGTGCCACCCACGCAAACGGCCCGAAAAGTGTAACTCTGGCCTGCCATTGCAGAGCCTGTGTGCAGCCTGGGGCTGCCATGCCGACTTGGCAAGTGCACACACTTGCAAGTCCCTAAACCTTCCCTTTTCTACATGTTAGTCACCCCTAAGGTAGGCCCAAGGTACCCCTGTGGGCAGGGTGCATTGTATGTGAAAGGTAGGACATGCCCTGGGGTGTGTGGCATGTCCTGATAGTGAATTACAGCCTACTTCATTTTTCACTATTGCAAGGCTACCTGTTCTCCATAGGCCAGAATGGGCAGTTTGATTATTACATCCTATAATCCTAACTGACCCAGGGAACATGGTAGAAATTCGAGTTTATTATGCCCGAACTCAGAATGATAAAATACATCTTTTAGTGAAGTTGGTTTTAACATTCTGTGTTTGAAAATACCACTTTTAGAAAGCAGGTATTTTCTTGTCTAACCCTCCAAGCCTGCCTCTGCTAGGTTGTGTATTCCTTGTCTGGAGTGTGAGTGACAGGGGCTGGGGGATTCCAGGAGACAGGGTGGGTCAGCACAGGGCTGAATAGCAACATCTACATGCAGATGGGTGGGAGGAGTTGCACCTGGGACCTGAATAGGACAGTGCCTTCCCTCCACAATGCTGGCTCCACCTCCTGTGGTGCGTCTGATGTCCCTGGCCTACTCTCTGAAAGGAAGGAAGGAGACTTGTCAACAAAGTGCTCCAGGACTGACCAGAACTGGTTTGGACCAGGCAAAGGCCCCTCTGCCTCCAGAGGACAAAGAGAAATTGAGGATAAAAAGGGGGACCCAAACCCCAGAACTTTAGATCTCGCTGGAATCAAGGAACCTGCCAAGACGAAGAGCTGGAAGAGCTGCCAGGAGGAGTACTGCCCCTTTGCTGTGTTGTTGCTTTGTTGGGTTGGCCTGCAGCTGCTGCTTCTGCCTTGGGCAGTGAAAGGACTGGACTGAACTTTCTCTACTTGTGCTGAGTATCTCCAAGTGCCTGAACCGAGCTGGCCTCCTGTTAAGAAGTCTCAGGGACTGCAAAGACTTCACCAACCTCTGGGTACCGCTCCTGGAACTGCTGTTTCAGTTGCCACAGAGAAGAGGGAACCGCGACCGACTCTGTCAACCGACTCCGTCGCTGGCCTTGTGTCCCGAAGGCACCGCAAGCCGCACCGACTCGCCCTGCACCGTAAGCCTTGGTCTCACCGACTCCGTCACCGAGCCGCTGCCTGCACCGCATCGAGAGACACCGCGACCTGCATCGCCTCGCTTCACCTCGCTGGCCTGGGCTCACCGACACGGTCGCTGCTGGCTCGACACCCGTGACCGACTCGTCACGCACAGCTGTCCGGCTCGGCCAGCGCCAATTCCCGCCAACCGGCTCTGTCGCTCGCATCGCAACTTGCCAGCACCGCATCGAGCACCGACTCACCTTGCACCGCTTCCACCTTGCACCGTGACCCCGACGAACGCCACAACCAGCTCTGTCACCCGCACCGCAACCTGCCAGCACCGCATCGAGCACCGACTCGCCCTGCACCGCCAGCCTTGGTCTCACCGACGCCGTCTGCACGATCGTCACCGAGCCGCTGCTCGCACCGCATCGAGGGACACCGCACCTTGCACCGCTTCCATTTTGCATTGCGACCGCGACGGATGCCAAGACCGACTCGCACGCCTGTGTGAGCCGCACTAAGAAAGGTACTGTGAATGAATCTGTCCCGCTGTTGCTGGCCCGTACCGACGCGATCAGCGGGAACTGCGAGACTCTGTTGTTTTCAGCATCGCGGTAGGCTCGGACCGAGCTACCGACTCGTACGAACTGTGTTTTTCAACGTATTTTGCAACTTAAAGACAGTTTGAGAAGTAACTATTTTTGAAGTACTGTATAGTGGATTTTTATCCTATTTGGTCTTGTGTTAAGTATATAAAAATATTGGATATTTTTCTAAACTGGTGTGGTGTCCGTTTGTAGTGCTTACATTGTATTACTGTTGGTTTTGTGCAAATGCTTTACACACTGCCTCTAGAATAAGCCTGACTGCTCGTGCCAAGCTACCAAGGGGGTGACCAGGGGTTATTTTAGGAGTGTAACACCCTTATCCTGACTAGGAAGAAGGGTCCCTACTTGGACAAAGGTGCAAGCCCTTGCCAACTAGAGACCCCCATTTCTAACAGTAATGAGTACCTCAACAGAGACATGGGTAAGTGAAAACAATCAATGGACAACTACAAAATAGTGCAGAGTCTTTATAGGAGCTGCTACAATTGGAAATAAATTGGCCTTAAGATGTACTCCTTGATAGCAGGAAAGCAAGATCAAAATGGGTTGCCAATTTTGAACAAGGACCTACCTACAAGTATGACAGAATGTTGTGAGGTATTTCAGAGGAACTGTCGTGTAGTTCCCATATTACCCATACAGGACCTGCGCGTTCGGATAGCATAAACTGTGGGTTTGGTGGCAGACTAACTCTGAGCACCCCCACCAAGAAATGTTAGCCTGTTTGCATAAGCTAGCTCACAGTGCCACTAGTGTCTCCTCTTATCGGGGAGAGATTAGTTTCTGGCAACCTCAAAACATGACAACCCTGATCCCTCAAGATCGTGGAAACAATGTACTACTTTTCGCTCAGTCTCAGAGATACACAGAATAAACAGCCTGGGCGTTTCAATAAGGGTTTATTGAACAGTTGTTATTCTTGTGTAGAATATATGAGCTGCAACAACCATTAGACAGTAGCAGAGATATATGATTAGCAGTACAATGAATATAAATGGATAGTACAGTTCTACCATCTTGCAATACGCATGAATAAATACATGAATATAAAATGCATTGATAAAGAAAGCGCGTACTCCTACGATGCCTATCTAGATGAACCTAAGTGTACCTAGCATGTGAGTAGGTGTGAAGCCAAGAATCCCTCTAGGATTTAGTAGAACCCCATTACCTGAAGGGTGAGAATGTAGGAGCCCTTCTTGGTCCCGAGTTGGACACGCCGCGAGGGATGTTCAGACCACTGTCAGCTGGAGCGTCTGCATGCAGGAGCCTCAGCGTCTCTGGTCAGTGTGTCGGCTTGGAAGTCTCGGTTCCCTCTCACTAACACTAGCAAGAGGTGCTATATTTATACAGAAAGTATCTAGGGCTCCTTTGTCCCTTGTTGCTTGTATTAGCCATTGTTGGATTTGAGGATGACGTATGGGATGACCCGTGTACGTAGATATGGGAAGTAAGGTGGTGTAGCCCCAGCCTGGTTTCTAAGAACCCTTATGAATATTCATTCATACTGTGTGAGTCTATTGATGGAGTTATAGGATTCTATTGTTTGGGAGAAACCCTCCTTCTGCACCCAGGACTAGAACTAGGTAAAGGTTCAATCCTAAAAGGCTTGTTACAGTGTGGTGTAGGGGAGGTAATGTAGGTGAAGGGGTATGATGTTACCCGGGCCTATATTAGGGTACCTATATGAAACATAACACCCACTCCTCTTCCGAACAGTCAACAATGATAAAAATGCTAGTGAACTCTACTCTTTACTAGATAGTAGTGCATAAAACATTTTTCAGTGAGTTCTGTAAAACCTTGTTCTAAAATCATTTTAAAAACAGTTTAAAAAAGGTTAAAAAATTAAACATTTACTACGAAAATCATTTTTTGGAATGGTCACTTAAGTCACAGACCTAATTGCGTTCGTTTATATAAGTTGACGTTCTACAAGCGTCAAAAGGCCATGCTTTTTAGCGAGAAAGTGTCAATTTTTATAGGAAATGTTCCAAATTTAGTTAAGTTTAGAGAAAACGAAAATCCGAATTCTTTCCCAGCACACGATGAGCCAATTACAGATTAAATGTCCTGGCTGGGAGACTCAACATCATCGCTGCTTGCTGCTGCAGGGGACGGTTCTTGTAACACCTCGCAGAGTACGTCAATGGAGCACAGATGATATTCAGTACTGTCAATAGCTGGTGTAGAGGCAGCCGGTGCTGTAGTCGATACCTGGGTGCTAGTGGTGGAGCTAAAGCTCACCCCAGTTGTAAAAGGCACCTGCGGATTCTCGAGCAATACAGCCATCAAGATGGGAATACGCTGGGGACATTACCGAGCATGGGCCCTCAGGGGTTCCAGCCTGGTATTCAAGTCCGCAGGCGTGTCCGTTGCAAGTGTCAGAGAAGAGGTCCAACACGCATTCTTCACCGCAAAACAGGCATCGAAGAACAGGTAAGATGCGGTCCATCCAGACTGGTCTAAACGATAGGAACCAAGAGGCGCTTAGCTCCCTTAGGCGAGGTGTGCCCAGATGTTGTACCATGCGTTCACGGTATTTCCGCTCCAGGAGCGCTTTTGCCATCTCGTTGGTAATTGGGCCATCCATTGCATAGCAGATAAATGACAATCAGGATTCCTGCTATTGATAGCAGGATCAGAGGTAGACCTCCAAAAATGCTTCCAAATACGGAGTGTATAAAGTTCGGGATAGCTCCGAGGATTGTCTGAAAGGTGCTAAGAAGTCCTGACCCTATGGTCTTAAATAGGTGTACAATACCACTCGTATCAGACATATTAAAGATACGACCCACCATTTCTGCGAAATGAATGGGGCAGTTTGTACGTATAAGTGCCTGTATCTCAGTCGAGGTCCTTGCGATTTGAAGATCAAAGGTCTCTCGAGCGGAGGTTAAGGGTACTGTTTGCTGTAAAAGCATGGCTTTCAGTCTGCTCAAAGTATCAAATTGTATAAAAGAAACATTCAATGAAGGCCATAACGGCACCTCCCTGACTGTATTGTTGGGGTAAACAGAACTTGCATACAGCAAGTAACCCTGGAGTTCACAGTGACCAGATAGGCAATGCCCGGAAGCATACCATAGCAACCTTGATCGTTCAGCATCAAGTAACTCCCATTCAAGAGCAGCTCGAACAATGGTTTAATCACGGCAGCTGGAGTCCCTTTCATGTGGCAGGACAAGTTTGCTATCGACCCATTACACGCTCCGTGCAATGAAATGTCCCGGCACATGAGAGAACCGCTCAAAGCGCTCTTGCAGTTTGTACCACTTAGAAACACTTCTCGATCCCCACTCCGGCATCGAAATCTATATGGTAAATCCCAGGATTCCTTAATGTATTCCTTACCCATTTTTTCATATTTGCCCGCCTGCCTTTGTTCAAGGCAATATTGAAACTGAAAAGTAGTGACCGGCAGAGTTATGTGGCCATGGATTAGCCATTCAGTAGACGGAGCTTCCGCTACTGTAAATGGTAGTCGGTCCAGTTTTTCAATACGCAGCATTGTATATTTAGCTCCCCTTTGTGCCATTTCAACCTGTTTATCTGTTAGATTATATTCAGAAAACAGAGACGTACTGTTTATAAAACGCCAAGGCACAAAGCCTGCACACAAAGATTGTAGCGTCCAGCTCAATAACATGATAGAACGTAATTGAGATTGCCCGTGTTCTAGTATGGCCAAATCTTGTTCTAGGATATCTATCGCAGAAGATACAATGTTGCCCAAAGAATATATTCTGGAGGACAAAGTTGTTAACCCATTGTCTACCACAGCCAACGATTTTTCTAAGTTAATACGGTCTATTTCCCGTATTCTCTCTTGCGGCCTCTTGTTGGGATATTTTCCAATTTTCATTATAGGCAGCATAAATACTGGCATATATGAAACGTTTCTGACGTTGTTTCTTGGGACCTTGTAAAAAATCCCTAAGATCCATGTCTTGTGAGAGTAAGGCTAAGTGTTGTTTCACTTCTTTTAGTGTTGAGGTTTCTAGCCAATCAAGGCACAACTTCCCAACACTGTAGGATGTCACTACCCCTGGGTGTTCTCTTTGTACATAACGTGGGTCTGGCCTATGGATATTGAATCCTTCGGTGATACCCAAGAATCGTTTATGACATATGTTTGTGTCTAAGGGCCAAACCACCCATTTTTCCCAATTAGGGTCTGATCTATTGTACTGTAAAATGTCATCTACTGTTGCCCCTTCCTGTGAAGTCGAATTTTGCCACCCTCCCATCTGTGATGGTGTTGGAGATCGAGGTGTGTTCAAGTCCTTGATCTTGGCTAATCCAAGACAGGATGTCTGTTGCACAGTTTCGTTTAGAAATATCATCTGCTGTGGAATGAGGCATGCTCTAAATAATGCTTCTGTTCCCTGGACTTGCCAGTCCCTAAAACCCCAGATTGATTTTAAGTCTATTGTGTCCTTCCATAGGTCAAAACCCTGTTCAGACAGTTGGGCAATAAAGGAAGCAGAATAAATCTGTTTGGTGTTTGTCAACATAATTTTCAGTGCTGATGTTAGTGTAACCGTATAATAATATGAGTTCGGGTCAGTGGTGTTAAAGCCTGAAAAGTATGAAAATTTCTGTGCAAATGTGTGCGAACTACTTTTTGGTGGTGTAGGGAAATGTTCCCACTGTTGGTACTCAAAAACATTTCTAGGTGAAATTGATTTGTGCAGGAAATGATGACCATAATGTTGGTAACAGTACAAAGTGTCATAGTCTGAATTACTTTCTAACATTTCAGTGTTCGGAAATGCAGCAGTTTTTTCTAAATCAGACAACATGCTATTAACAGTTTCAGAGTCCCAATCATCAGAAAATGTACTGGAGGTAATGATATCACTTAATGAAATTTTAAATAAATGAGAAATTTTTAAAAGTTCAGTCGGACCGAATATTTAGAAATCAACCTTGTCCCAAACTATACCATCCGGTATAGGAACCGCTGTGATGTTCACTGATAACAAGTCTCTCTGTTCACGATGAGATGATTGATGTGGTTTTAAAATCAAATTAACTTTTGGGGCTGTAGAGCTTTGCTGAAGATACCGTCCATTAATAAGCATGCTAAAAGTTATAACTAAGCCTAGCCAGAAAAGAAAAAATAGAATCCTAGTAATTACCCAGAGTTCTAACCTAGGCGATACCAGGTAAGTCTTTTTAAGAAAGTTCAGAAAGTCTTTAGCTTGCTGTTTGCGTGATTTTTGGGCTGGCGTCCTTTCCGGTTCACTTGGATCCAAAGAAAACGTATCAAAGTTCATGAAGTAGCCAGAAGCAGTTTGATCAATTATAGGAATTGCATCGGGATTTGTTGAAATCGCATTTTGCTCTCGTCGAGGCATGCTGACGTAGACGTCTGTATTTGGTCTGATTGCAACTTGAGTGTTGTTCTGAGTTTCATTTTGTAGAACTTCGGGTTCAAGGGGAACGAGTTCCATAGCATTGTTGCTTAGTCCTTCATTCCGTACAGGAGGTTCTTCAAACGTGATGAGTCTTTCTGTTTGAACTTCTCTGATTGTAGCGAGAGGCGGGCGTCTGCTACTGTGGAGTCCACGAGGCCTACTGTTCAGTATCGGCCACATAGTGTGGTTTGATTAAGTCAATTGAGACAAATCTTTTCTCCTTTTTCCAGGCAAGAGGCGGCAGAAGTACAGTTCTTGTTCCTTGTACTGCTAGGACCTGTACCGGCAGATGCCACATTTCAATACGTAATCTTTAGTTTGTTTTGCTAGACCTGGCCACCAATAGCGCTGTTTCAGTAGTGAAATAGTCGCTGTAACGCCTGTATGTGCAGAACCCAAACCCTCGTGTGCTGCAACAATCAAACCTTGCCTATGATCCATATTTGGTATCACTCTATCCCCTACTCCAGGAATCTGAGCATATGGAATGTTTTGTGCATCTAATTTGTAGGAGTACTTGAATGGAAATTTTTTCGGTACTACTGAGCTGCCGTTGCATGAAGCAATGACAGCCACCATTATCTCGCCGTCTATTCTCGTTTTTGAACGAGTGATTGCAGCTACGGAAGCCGTTCGCACAGCCCCCTTGCAGCTTCTTCAGACAATGAATTCTCTTCAACGTGAACGCCATCACGCTGATGACTCAGTGTGTGTATCACGTGAGCCCTTGGTAGTTCGTTTTTTAACTCTACTACATGTTCCCATATCATTTTATGCTTAATTGTGCCACCTTTTGCATCTTTAAACCCGTTTAGTTCCCTTTGTTGTAAGTACTCATTGTATGACTGTACACAGTAAAAGGAATCACACACAATTAGTGTGGGGAATTCGTGATCCGTATTTACAAGTGCCAGTATCAGTGCTTTTAACTCTGCCAACTGAGCTGTGCAGTCTCCTAGAAATTGCGATTTTGTGCAACTTGTATGGAACTTTCCATCCTGCATGCGACCTTTAACGATAGCACACGCTGCGCTGTATTGTTGCTTACTTCCTATGGCCGGTTGAGCAGTTCCGTCAGTGTAAATAATATATTCATACTGATCTAGAGGCAAAATCTCATTTGGTAGAGGATATTCTTGTTCGTATTTCAGGAATGCTTGTGTTTTTAGACTTGGATCTAATCTGTATTCAACGTCCGTTGCAGTAAGAGAATTAGCCCATTGTATCCATCTCGGTTGTAAGGCTTTTGCATTTTGAATGCTTGCCTTTGTAACAGCTTCTAAAGCTGGTACTGGGGTTACGACAATTATTCGTTTCCCCTGAGCCAGTGCTCTTTCTCTTGCTACAGCGGCCTGAACTGCTGTCAGGATTTTTTCTGTTGAAGTGAAACGTATTTCTGCGCTTGTGTACAGGTGTGATTTGTATGCCATTGGTACCGTTTCTCCTTCGTTGAAGGTTAAGTAAGTGTACCCGCATTAACCCGCTATTACACGGATCACTAAGTTGCGTACGTTTACGTGTGTCTGTAAGTGTTTGGAAGCAATCATGTCTTCTTGTAATGAACGTAGGATATTTGAATGTTCCTGTGTCCAATGTCTAACTGAAAAGTCAGGTTTTATTAAGTCGTAGAAAGGTTTTACTCTTTCTGCGTAATCCAAAATGTTTGTTCTGCCGATATTTAGGAATCCCAGTATTGATTGCAAGTTTTTTAATGTTTTTGGAAGTTGGAGCAGCACACATTTTTCTAAAAAGTTAGCTGCCAGGCTTTTCCCTTCACTTGAAAGCTCATATCCCAAAAATAGGACATTGAGGTGGGCTATTTTAGATTTCTTAAAATTAAATTGTAGCCCTCAGAGGCGAATCCCATAATAATGGTGCTCACCCTGGTCAAGTGCCTTTTTAAGTCATCGTCCGTCAGATAAATATCATCCACATAGGACAATGCTTCTTCATCAAAATTTTGGAGTAACTCAGTTACTCTTGCTGAGAATACCCCCGGGCTGTTCTTATACCCCTGGGGGAGGCGACAAAATTGTCGCTGGGACCCCAACACTGGGAATGCCGTCAAATACCTGCTTTCAGGCGCTATATTTTGGCAGAAGAATCCATTTGAGATATCTAGTGTTGTTTTGTATTTTGTCCGCACAATGTTATTCATTAATGCGGCACTATGTGCGTTTTGGACAGCGAATGTTTTTGTGCAAGTGTTTAAATGTCTGTAATCTAAAACTAGACGATATGAGTTGTCCGGTTTTGATACTGGAAACAAAGGGTTGTTCATTGGTGAGGTGCATGTTTCAATCACCCCCTGATATTCAAGTTGATCTAAGATCTCCCTGACCTGTTTTTTAGCTTCTTGCTTTATTGGATATTGCCTTTGAGCATTTGGTGAAACTTTTAACGGGATCACGCGGTGTGTTGACCCCTCATCCCACCCTGCATGATTTTTATACAATGCTGGAGCTAGGGTTACTGCCCACTCCCATGCATATGCATGTTTAAGGTGTTTGGGAACGTGGTCGGAGAATGCTGGAAAAATTATGTTTTCCCCCCTAGGGCACTCCATAACGAATGCTGGCGGGCAATCTTGTTCTGCTAATAGGATGTCATACCCAGATGACTGATTTTCCCAAAAGAGACCGTTAACTTACCTGGGCTTGTCCCCCTCCATTTGGAGTGTTATCTTGTGTAACTTATGTGGAACGCTCACCCTGGTGTCTGGTGTTTCCACCGTGATGTAATCATTCAAGTCCGCTGTCACCAGAAATTCCTTCAGGTTCTGGCGAGCTATTGCTACCTCTGCCGCACTGTCTAGCATCGTCTGAGCCCATTCCCCGTTCAGAAGTTGCGTCCTCAGATTTCTGGGCATGTCTGGTCTTTATGCCTGCAACTTTCTTTTTGTTAAATTGAGGTTTTGATTTTGGCTTGTCTTCTTTTTTGGAAGTATAGTCTTGAGTGTGCTGCTTGTCTGTGGACTTTGTACGCTCTTCTTTGTGCTCTGACCGTCCTTCTCTCTCGGAAGTTTTCGTCGAGCCCTGAAAGGAACGTGTATCAGTATCCTGATACCTGTCAGGTTTCCTAATATTATCCCTATTCCTGAGATTATACCTCTTTTCAGAGGGCTCCTGTGTAGGAGGTCTACCTCGGGATTGAGATCTCTTTTCTGAAACGTTTTGTTGTTTTTTATTATCCCACTTCTTTTTAGAAGAAGCAGGTGTCTGCTTGGAAGTGTCCTTTTCAGGACTGCCCATCAGTTGTGGTTTGAAAGCTTTCCCACCCAAACTGTCTCTGCCTAATTCTGCATATGCAGTTTCGATTATTTTGGGTAGTTCGTGTGGTTGGTCTAGCGGACTGAACTCCCTTATTCATTGGCGGATTGCCACTGAAGCTGCTTCCCCTTTAATATTAGCTAGTACTATGGCTGATACCTGGTCATCGTTATTTAATTAATTTCATCCCTAAGTTCAGGGCAGGCTCTGCTCCGTACTTGTTTTGTATTTGTCTTAATACATCTGGTACTACCGCTAATGAAGGAATACCATGAGTTCTGGTATATATGGCAGCAAAGACTTTACCCCAAGTGGTACAATCCTCTAACTGTGGTGTTATCCCCACGGGCAAGCAGATTGGTAGCATTCTGTGTTTTTCAAAAGTGGTAGTATTTGGAAATACTGCCTCGAGCTGAGTTATTTTCATAGCTACCCAGAATGGTATTTATTCACGTTTGGTGGGCATTTTGCCCATTACTGCATGTAATGTTTGTGGAGTTATTTTAGTTGCTGTACCCTGAGATTGAGTTCCATTTGTTGCAACTGTTGTTGGTTGGACTGTGACAGTCCTCATGACGTATTGCGTCAGGTTTCTATAGATTCTAATTAAATCTTTATGTTCTTTGAGTAAGTCCGGCTGTGGCATTGTTTCAATGTCAGGATGTGGTGTGTATGCCGCTAATATCGGCCATGTTGCCCCGTCTCCTCCGAGCGGGCCTAATCTTACTCTGTGTCTTATATGGGGTAGGGTGCCTTTAAACCAGTATAAATGTTCCTGGTACGTGAGTGGAACTTCTATGTCCTCGCAAGGACCATATTCCGTTGGTGCATCTCCTTCTGTATAGAAGTGAAATGTGTGTTCTTGCATCTGCTTCTGGGAATGTAACCCATGAATAGAATACCTGTTTTGTTTGATTTGTGTGCCTCAATTACGAAGGCTACTAAGCCACCCCTAGCTGGTACTCCATACTCTAGTAATTTTAGGGTGATAGTACGTCTGAATTTAGGTGCAATGAGTACTCCATCCACCTCTTCATCTTCTACTGAGATGCGTCTATCCACCACCGGGTTATCTTGGTTGGTTGTGTCCTCAGTCATTTTGGATAGTAGTTTGTTCAAGGGAACTAAGATAAGGTGTTATGCACAATTTTAGGAACAAAATGTCCTTCAAGCTTGATTAACCAGCAGCCAATCAATAGGATATTTCGCCTACTCAGCTGTGGCGGAGTTTGTGCCCACCCACTCAATACGTCTCTGGTGTTTTTTTGAGTAGACGTCTCTGAGAAATAGCACGACTGAACTACTCACATTCTACTGTTAAATAAGTACCTAACCAACGTTGGCGGCGCCATGTCGTGTAGTTCCTATATTACCCGTACAGGACCTGCACGTTCGGATAACATAAACTGTGGGTTTGGTGGCACACTAACTCTGAGCACTCCCACCGAGAAATGTTAGCCTGTTTGCATAAGCTAGCTCACAGTGCCACTAGTGTCTCCTCTTATCGGGGAGAGATTAGTTTCTGGCAACCTCAGAGCATGACAACCCTGATCCCTCAAGATCGTGGAAACAATGTACTACTTTTCGCTCAGTCACTCGTGCTCACTTATTATGTCTCAGAGATACACAGAATAAACAGCCTGGGCGTTTCAAGAAGGGTTTATTGAACAGCTGTTATTCTTGTGTAGAATATATGAGCTGCAACAACCATTAGACAGTAGCAGAGATATATGATTGGCAGTACAATGAATATAAATGGATAGTACAGTTCTACCATCTTGCAATACGCATGAATAAATACATGAATATAAAATGCATTGATAAAAGAAAGCGCGTACTCCTACGATGCCTATCTAGATGTACCTAAGTGTACCTAGCATGTGAGTAGGTGTGAAGCCAAGAATCCCTCTAGGATTTAGTCGAACCCCATTACCTGAAGTGTGAGAATGTAGGAGCCCTTCTTGGTCCCGAGTTGGACACCCCGCGAGGGATGTTCAGACCACTGTCAGCTGGAGCGTCTGCATGCAGGAGCCTCAGCGTCTCTGGTCAGTGTGTCGGCTTGGAAGTCTCGGTTCCCTCTCACTAACACTAGCAAGAGGTGCTATGTTTATACAGAAAGTATCTAGGGCTCCTTTGTCCCTTGTTGCTTGTATTAGCCATTGTTGGATTTGAGGATGACGTATGGAATGAACCGTGTACGTAGATATGGGGAGGAAGGTGGTGTAGCCCCAGCCTGGTTTCTAAGAACCCTTATGAATATTCATTCAATACTGTGTGAGTCTATTGATGGAGTTATAGGACTCTATTGTTTAGGAGAAACCCTCCTTCTGCACCCAGGACTAGAACTAGGTAAAGGTTCAATCCTAAAAGGCTTGTTACAGTGTGGTGTAGAGGAGGTAATGTAGGTGAAGGGGTAAGATGTTACCCGGGCCTATATTAGGGTACCTATATGAAACATAACACCCACTCCTCTTCCGAACAGTCAACAATGATAAAAATGCTAGTGAACTCTACTCTTTACTAGATAGTAGTGCATAAAACATTTTTCAGTGAGTTCTGTAAAACCTTGTTCTAAAATCATTTTAAAAACAGTTTAAAAAAGGTTAAAAAAAAACATTTACTACAAAAATCATTTTTTGGAATGGTCACTTAAGTCACAGTCCTAATTGAGTTAGTTTATATAAGTTGACGTTCTACAAGCGTCAAAAGGCCATGCTTTTTAGCGAGAAAGTGTCAATTTCTTAGAAAATGTTCCAAATTTAGTTAAGTTTAGAGAAAACGAAAATCCAAATTCTTTCCCAGCACACGATGAGCCAATTGCAGATTAAATGTCCTGGCTGGGAGACGCAACATCATCGCTGCTTGCTGCTGCAGGGGACGGTTCTTGTAACACCTCGCAGAGTACGTCAATGGAGCACAGATGATATTCAGTACTGCCAATAGCTGGTGTAGAGGCAGCCGGTGCTGTAGTCGATACCTGGGTGCTAGTGGTGCTATTGGTGGAGCTAAAGCTCACCCCAGTTGTATAAGGCACCTGCGGATTCTCGAGGAATGCAGCCATCAAGATGGGAATACGCTGGGGACATTGCCGAGCATGGGCACTCAGGGGTTCCAGCCTGGTATTCAAGTCCGCAGGCGTGTCCGTTGCAAGTGTCAGACAGAGGTCCAACACGCATTCTTCACCGCAAAACAGGCATCGAAGAACAGGTAAGATGCAGTCCATCCAGACTGGTCTAAATGATAGGAACCAAGAGGCGCTTAGTTCCCTTAAGCGAGGTGAGCCCAGATGTTGTACCATGCGTTCACGGTATTTCCGCTCCAGGAGCGCTTTTGCCATCTCGTTGGTAATTGTGCCGTCCATTGCATAGCAGGTAAATGACAATCAGGATTCCCGCTATTGATAGCAGGATCAGAGGTAGACCTCCAAAAATGCTTCCAAATACTGAGTGTATACAGTTCGGGATAGCTCCGAGGATTGTCTGAAAGGTGCTAAGAAGTCCTGACCCTATGGTCTTAAATAGGTGTACAATACCACCCGTATCAGACATATTAAAGATACGACCCACCATTTCTGCAAAATGAATGGGGCAGTTTCTACGTATAAGTGCCTGTTTCTCAGTCGAGGTCCTTGCGATTTGAAGATCAAAGGTCTCTCGAGCGGAGGTTAAAGGTACTGTTTGCTGTAAAAGCATGACTTTTAGTCTGCTCAAAGAATCAAATTGTATAAAGGAAACATTCAATGAAGGCCATAACGGCACCTCCCTGACTGTATTGTTGGGGTAAACAGTACTTGCATACTGCAAGTAACCCTGGAGTTCACAGTGACCAGATAGGCATTGCCCGGAAGCATACCACAGCAACCTTGATCGTTCAGCATCAAGTAACTCCCATTCGAGAGCAGCTCGAACACTGGTTTAATCACGGAAGCTGGAGTCCCTTTCATGTGGCAGGACAAGTTTGCTATCGACCGATTACACGCTCCGTGCAATGAAATGTCCCGGCACATGAGAGAACCGCTCAAAGCGCTCTTGCAGTTTGTACCACTTAGAAACACTTCTCGATCCCCACTCCGGCATCGAAATCTATATGGTAAATCCCAGGATTCCTTAATGTATTCCTTACCCATTTTTTCATATTTGCCCGCCTGCCTTTGTTCAAGGCAATATTGAAACTGAAAAGTAGTGACCGGCAGAGTTATGTGGCCATGGATTAGCCATTCAGTAGACGGAGCTTCCGCTACTGTAAATGGTAGTCGGTCCAGTTTTTCAATATGCAGCATTGTATATTTAGCTCCCCTTTGTGCCATTTCAACCTGTTTATCTGTTAGATTATATTCAGAAAACAGAGACGTACTGTTTATAAAACGCCAAGGCACAAAGCCTGCACACAAAGATTGTAGCGTCCAGCTCAATAACATGATAGAACGTAATTGAGATTGCCCGTGTTCTAGTATGGTCAAATCTTGTTCTAGGATATCTATCGCAGAAGATACAATGTTGCCCAAAGAATATATTCTGGAGGACAAAGTTGTTAACCCATTGTCTACCACAGCCAACGATTTTTCTAAATTAATACGGTCTATTTCCCGTATTCTCTTTTGCGGCCTCTTGTTGGGATATTTTCCAATTTTCATTATAGGCAGCATAAATACCGGCATATATGAAATGTTTCTGACGTTGTTTCTTGGGACCTTGTAAAAAATCCCTAAGATCCATGTCTTGTGAGAGTAAGGCTAAGTGTTGTTTCACTTCTGTTAGTGTTGAGGTTTCTAGCCAATCAAGGCACAACTTCCCAACACTGTAGGATGTCACTACCCCTGGGCGTTCTCTTTGTACATAACGTGGGTCTGGCCTATGGATATTGAACCCTTCGGTCATACCCAAGAATCGTTTATGACATATGTTTGTGTCTAAGGGCCAAACCACACATTTTTCCCAATTAGGGTCTGATCTATTGTACTGTAAAATGTCATCTACTGTTGCCCCTTCCTGTGAAGTCGAATTTTGCCACCCTCCCATCTGTGATGGTGTTGGAGATCGAGGTGTTTTCAAGTTCTTGATCTTGGCTAATCCAAGACAGGATGTCTGTTGCACAGTTTCGTTTAGAAATATCATCTGCTGTGGAATGAGGCATGCTCTAAATAATGCTTCTGTTCCCTGGACTTGCCAGTCCCTAGAACCCCAGATTGATTTTAAGTCTATTGTGTCCTTCCATAGGTCAAAACCCTGTTCAGACAGTTGGGCAATAAAGGAAGCAGAATAAATCTGTTTGGTGTTTGTCAACATAATTTTCAGTGCTGATGTTGGTGTAACCGTATAATAATATGAGTTCGGGTCAGTGGTGTTAAAGCCTGAAAAGTATGAAAATTTCTGTGCAAATGTGTGCGAACTACTTTTTGGTGGTGTAGGGCAATGTTCCCACTGTTGGTACTCAAAAACATTTCTAGGTGAAATAGATCTGTGCAGGAAATGATGACCATAATGCTGGTAACAGTACAAAGTGTCATAGTCTGAATTACTTTCTAACATTTCAGTGTTCGGAAATGCAGCAGTTTTTTCTAAATCAGACAACATGTTATTAACAGTTTCAGAGTCCCAATCATCAGAAAATGTATTGGAGGTAATGATATCACTTAATAAAATTTTAAATAAATGAAACATTTTTAAAAGTTCAGTCGGACCGAATATTTCGAAATCAACCTTGTCCCAAACTATACCATCCGGTATAGGAACCGCTGTGATGTTCACTGATAACAAGTCTCTCTGTTCACGATGAGATGATTGATGTGGTTTTAAAATCAAATTAACTTTCGGGGCTGTAGAGCTTTGCTGAAGATACCGTCCATTAATAAGCATGCTAAAAGTTATAACTAAGCCTAGCCAGAAAAGAAAAAATAGAATTCCAGAGTTCTAACCAAGGCGATACCAGGTAAGTCTTTTTAAGAAAGTTCAGAAAGTCTTTAGCTTGCTGTTTGCGTGATTTTTGGGCTGGCGTCCTTTTCGGTTCACTTGGATCCAAAGAAAACGTATCAAAGTTCATGAAGTAGCCAGAAGCAGTTCGATCAATTGTAGGAATTGCATCGGGATTTGTTGAAATCGCATTTTGCTCTCGTCGAGGCATGTTGACGTAGACGTCTGTATTTGGTCTGATTGCAACTTGAGTGTTGTTCTGAGTTTCATTTTGTAGATGAACTTCGGGTTCAAGGGGAACGAGTTCCATAGCATTGTTGCTTAGTCCTTCATTCCGTACAGGAGGCTCTTCAAACGTGATGAGTCTTTCTGTTTGAACATCTTGGATTGTAGCGAGAGGAGGGCGTCCGCTACTGTGGAGTCCACGAGGCCTTCTGTTCAGTATCGGCCACATAGGTGTGGTTTGATTAAGTCAATTGAGACAAATCTTTTCTCCTTTTTCACGGCAAGAGGAGGCAAAAGTACAGTTCTTGTTCCTTGTACTGCTAGGACCGGTACTGGCTTTCTGTAGGATGGCCCGAATTCTTTCTTGTCCGCTATTTTCTCTCTGACCAGATCCCCGACTTTTGGGATCCAGACAGATCTTGCCGTGACTGCCTTGACTTCCCCAGTGGCGGTTTGTTTGGTGTTGACGTTACTTTGTCTTGTCCTGGATTCATTTAGATCCTATAAAACAGCCAAACGATCATGGATATCAAATGGTTTCTCATCCGCCACTGTGCCTTCCCAATCAAGATCAGGTACCAACATTCTCATCCCGAATAGGACCTCATATGGAGTGACACCCCCTAGAGAACTTCTTGGCTGATTGCTGAGTGCTCTCTGAACCCCATATAAGTGATTGACCCAACTACCGCCCTTGCCTAATACCCTAGCTGTTAAAGATTGCTTTAAGTCCCGGTTTTTCCTTTCAACGACCGAATTTCCCTCAGGATGGTACAGAGAGGAGTACCGCAATGCTACGCCCATACTTTCCATGGCCTCTTAGTAAGCCCGAGAGCTAAACGCCGGGCCACGGTCAGAATATAACGTGCCAACTGCGTATGTCCCTATAAAGACTCGCAAATCTTTTATAACAGTTCGGGCGTCAGCCGAGCACTGAGGCCAAACCCATAGGAATCTGGAACAAGAATCCACTGCCACCAAGATATACTTGTAAGCCCCATCAGATTGTAAAGGACCGCAGTGATCCAGATACACACATGCAAGAGGTTTGTCAGATATTAGTAGTGGTGTCTGCGCCGGGCGTTTTATGGTGGAGCCCTTCATCTGCTGGCAGATGTCACATTTCAAGACGTAATCTTTAGTTTGTTTTGCTAGACCTGGCCACCAATAGCGCTGTTTCAGTAGTGAAATAGTCGCTGTAACGCCTGTATGTGCAGAACCCAAACCCTCGTGTGCTGCAACAATCAAACCTTGCCTACGATCCATATTTGGTATCAGTCTATCCCCTACTCCAGGAATCTGAGCATATGGAATGTTTTGTGCATCTAATTTGTAGGAGTACTTGAGTGGAAATTTTTTCGGTACTGCTGAGCTGCCCTTGCGTGAATCAATGACAGCCACCATTATCTCGCCGTCTATTCTCATTTTTGAACGAGTGATTGCAGCTACGGAAGCCGTTCGCACAGCCCCCTTGCGGCTTCATCAGCCAATGAATTCTCTTCAATGTGAACGCCATCACGCTGATGACTCACGTGAGCCCTTGGTAGTTTGTTTTTTAACTCTACTACCTGTTCCCATATCATTTTATGCTTAATTGTGCCACCTTTTGCATCTTTAAACCCGTTTAGTTGCCAATGTTGTAAGTACTCATTGTATGACTGTACACAGTAAAAGGAATTACACACATTTAGTGTGGGGAATTTGTGATCCGTATTTACAAGTGCCAGTATCAGTGCTTTTAACTCTGCCAACTGAGCCGTGCAGTCTCCTAGAGATTGCGTTTTTGTGCAACTCGGATGGAACTTTCCATCCCGCATGCAACCTTTAACGATAGCACACGCTGCGCTGTATTGTTGCTTACTCCCTATGGCCGGTTGAGCAGATCCGTCAGTGTAAATAATATATTCATACTGATCTAGAGGCAAAATCTCATTTGGTAGAGGATATTCTTGTTCGTATTGCAGGAATGCTTGTGTTTTTAGACTTGGATCAAATCTGTATTCAACATCCGTTGCAGTAAGAGAATTAGCCCATTGTATCCATCTCGGATGAAAGGCTTTTGCATTCGGAATGCTTGCCTTTGTAACAGCTTCTAAAGCTGGTACTGGGGTTACGACTATTATGCGTTTCCCCTGAGCCAGTGCTCTTTCTCTTGCTACAGCGGTCTGAACTGCTGTCAGGATTTTTTCAGTTGAAGTGAAACGCATTTCTGCGCTTGTGTACAGGTGTGATTTGTATGCGATTGGTACCGTTTCTCCTTCATTGAAGGTTAAGTAAGTGTACCCGCATTGACCCGCTATTACACGGATCACTAAGTTGCGTACGTTTACGTGTGTCTCTAAGTGTTTGGAAGCAATCATGTCTTCTTTTAATGAACGTAGGATATTTGAATGTTCCTGTGTCCAATGTCTAACTGAAAAGTCAGGTTTTATTAAGTCGTAGAAAGGTTTTACTCTTTCTGCGCAATCCAAAATGTATGTTCTGCCGATATTTAGGAATCCCAGTATTGATTGCAAGTTTTTTAATGTTTTTGGAGGTTGGAGCAGCGCACATTTTTCTAAAAAGTTAGCTGCCAGGCTTTTTCCTTCACTTGAAAGCTCATATCCCAAAAATAGGACATTGAGGTGGGCTATTTTAGATTTCTTAAAATTAAATTTGTAGCCCTCAGAGGCGAATCCCATAATAATGGTGCTCACCCTGGTCAAGTGCCTTTTTAAGTCATCGTCCGTCAGATAAATATCATCCACATAGGACAATGCTTCTTCATCAAAATTTTGGAGTAACCCAGTTACTCTTGCTGAGAATACTCCCGGGCTGTTTTTATACCCCTGGGGGAGGCGACAAAATTGTCGCTGGGACCCCAACGCTGAGAATGCGGTCAAATACCTGCTTTCAGATGCTATATTTTGGCAGAAGAATCCATTTGAGATATCTAGTGTTGTTTTGTATTTTTTCCGCACAATGTTATTCATTAATGCGGCACTATGTGCGTTTTGGACAGCGAATGTCTTTGTGCAAGTGTTTAAATATCTGTAATCTAAAACTAGACGATATGAGTTGTCCGGTTTTGATACTGGAAACAAAGGGTTGTTCATTGGTGAGGTGCATGTTTCAATCACCCCCTGATATTCATGTTGATCTAAGATGTCCCTGACCTGTTTTTTAGCTTCTTGCTTTATTGGATATTGCCTTTGAGCATTTGGTGAAACTTTTAATAGGATCACGTGGTGTGTTGACTCCTCATCCCACCCTGCATGATTTTTAAACAATGCTGGAGCTAGGGCTACTGCCCACTCCCATGCATATGCATGTTTAAGGTGTTTGGGAACGTGGTCGGAGAATGCTGGAAAAATTATGTTTTCCCCCCTAGGGCACTCCATAACGAATGCTGGTGGCCAATCTTGTTCTGCTAATAGGATGTCATACCCAGATGACAGATTTTCCCAAAAGAGACCGTTAACTTTCCTGGGCTTGTCCCCCTCCATTTGGAGTGTTATCTCGTGTAACTTATGTGGAACGCTCACCCTGGTGTCTGGTGTTTCCACCGTGATGTAATCATTCAAGTCCGCTGTCACCAGAAATTCTTTCCGGTTCTGGTGAGCTATTGTTACCTCTGCTGCACTGTCTAGCATTGTCTGAGCCCATTCCCCGTTCAGAAGTTGCGTCCTCAGAATTCTGGGCATGTCTGATCTTTATGCCTGCAACTTTCTTTTTGTTAAATTGAGGTTTTGATTTTGGCTTGTCTTCTTTTTTGGAAGTATAGTCTTGAGCGTGCTGCTTGTCTGTGGACTTTGTACGCTCTTCTTTGTGTTCTGACCGTCCTTCTCTCTCGGAAGTTTTCGTCGAAAAGGAACGAGAGGAATGTGTATCAGTATCCTGATACCTGTCAAGTTTTCTAATATTATCCCTATTCCTGAGATTATACCTCTTTTCAGAGGGCTCCTGTGTAGGAGATCTACCTCGGGGTTGAGATCTCTTTTCTGAAAAGTTTTGTTGTTTTTTATTATCCCACTTATTTTTAGAAGAAGCAGGTGTCTGCTTGGAAGTGTCATTTTCAGGACTGCCCATCAGTTGTAGTTTTAAAGCTTCCCCACCCAAACTGCCTCTGCCTAATTCTGCATATGCAGTTTTGATTATTTTGGGTAGTTCGTGTGGTTGGTCTAGCGGACTGAACTCCCTTAGGCGTTGGCGATTTGCCACTGAAGCTGCTTCCCCTTTATTATTAACTAGTATTATGTCTGATACCTGGTCACAGTTATTTAATAACTTCATCCCTAAGTTCAGGGCAGGCTCTGCTCCGTACTCGTTTTGTATTTGTCTTAATACATCTGGTACTACCGCTAATGAAGGAATACCATGAGTTCTGGTATATATGGCAGCAAAGACTGTACCCCAAGTGGTACAATCCTCTAACTGTGGTGTTATTCCCATGGGCAAGCAGATTGTTAGCATTCTGTGTTTTTCAAACGTGGTAGTATTTGGAAATACTGCCTCGAGCAGAGTTATTTTCTTAGCTACCCAGAATGGTATTTATTCACGTTTCATGGGCATTATGCCCATTACTGCATGTAATGTTTGTGGAGTTATTTTAGTTGCTGTACCCTGAGATTGAGTTCCATTTGTTGCAACTGTTGTTGGTTGGACTGTGAAAGTCCTCATGACATATTGCGTCAGGTTTCTATAGATTCTAATTAAATCTTTATGTTGTATGAGTAAGTCCGGCTGTGGCATTGTTTCAATGTCAGGATGTGGTGTGTATGCCGCTAATATCGGCCATGTTGCCCTGTCTCCTCCGAGCGGGCCTAATCTTACTCTGTGTCTTATATGGGGTAGGGCACCTTTAAACCAGTATAAATGTTCCTGGTACGTGAGTGGAACTTTGATGTCCTCGCCAGGACCATATTCCGTTGGTGCATCTCTTTCTGTATAGAAGTGAAATGTGTGTGTTCTTGCATCTGCTTCTGGGAATGTAACCCATGAATAGAATACCTCTGTTTTGTTTGATTTGTGTGCCTCAATTACGAAGGCTACTAAGCCACCCCTAGCTGGTACTCCATACTCTAGTAATTTTAGGGTGATAGTCCGTCTGAATTTAGGTGCAATGAGTACTCCATCCACCTCTTCATCTTCTACTGAGATGCGTCTAGCCACCACCGGGTTATCTTGGTTGGTTGTGTCCTCAGTCATTTTGGATAGTAGTTTCTTCAAGGGAACTAAGATGTTATGTTATGTTAAATGGCTATTTATAGAGCGCGCAGCTACTCAATTGAGTGTCCCGGTGCTGAAGCAGGATGAAGGCCTAGCTAAGCAGTGTGATCCCCGCACTGGATATTAAAGCTGAAACAACCAAGTTTTCAGTGATTTCCTAAATGCAAGGAGATCCTGAGTCAACCTTAAGTCCACCTGTAGATTGTTCCACAATTTTGCCGCTTGCACCTGGAAGGAGCGACCCCCGATGCGTGCCCGGAGGTATATGGGGGTCAGAGCCAGCTGAAGTGCTGCAGACCTAAGTGCACGGTGAGGGTGGTAAAATTGAACTCTCTTCACAATATACCCAGCCCCTATGCCGTGGAGAGCCTTAAAAGCCAGAACCAGGGCCTTGAAATGGATCCTTTTGCGGACAGGGAGCCAGTGTAAGGATTTCAGCTGTGTGGACATACGAGCTCTGGGGCCAAGCATGAGTATTGCTCTTGCTGCAGCGTTCTGAGTCACCTGCAGTCTTGCTAGTAGATACTCAGGCAGCCCCAGGTAGAGTACATTCACGTAGTCCAACCTGGAGATTATTAATGCCTGGACCACCGTTTTTCTGTGGGTGATAGACAGGAGGGGCTGGAACTGTTTAATCATTTTGAGCAGGCCAAAGCAGGAACCAGCCACTGATTGGATCTGTGCCTGCATGGAAAGATTATCATCCAGCTTCACCCCCAGATTTTTCACTATCTTTACGAGGGACATGGGGGGGGACATGTCAGCAGGCCACCAACTGCGCCAAAGGTTGCTGGGGCGGTGGCCAAAGAAGATAATCTCCGATTTACCAGTATTACATTTAAGCTGGTTGCGCTGGAGCCAGGAGAATAGTTCTGTTAGACAGCTGTAATCATGTCTCCCTTGAAGTCCGTGTCTTTGTTGCAGGTGAAGAGCAGCTGCGTATCATCGGCATACGATATTATTTTTGCTCCATGGTTCTCAGCCAGAGTTGCTAGAGGTGTCATATATAGATTAAAAAGGATGGTGCTCAAAATAGAGCCCTGGGGCACACCCACCTCTAGAGGGGGGATAGGGGCAGCAAAAGGTGGGGCCCACACTGTTTGCTGGCGGTCCTTTAAAAAGGAGGTAAACCAATTGAATACCGTACCTCCGAACCCACACTCCCAAAGTCTCAGCAGGAGGCGGTCGTGTGGGACAGTATCAAAAGCCGCAGATAAATCCAGCAATATCAGTATGGCTTTGCCGCCTCTATCCACTACCTCCTTTATTGCTTCAGATACTTCCAGGAGTGCCGTCTCCGTGCTGAAGTTAGCCCTGAAACCAGACTGACTCTGGTGGAGTAGAGTGTTAGTTTCGACAAATGCGGTGGTGACATGGTTCACCACTTTTTCCAAGGCCTTAGAAAAGTAGGGGAGCAGAGATATAGGCCTGTAGTTAGAGGCTAGCTCAGGATCCAGAGTTGATTTTTTTAATAGGAGCAAAATTTTGGCTCTCTTCCACCTGTCAGGGACCTGACCAGTCTTCAGGGAGAGATTCAGGATCTGGTTGACCGCTGGATTAATAATGTCTGCAACTGATGCAAGAGTAGGGGCCGGGCAAGGATCGGAGGGTGAGCCGGATTTAAGGCCTTTCATGATTTCTAGAGTTTTTTCCATTGAGATCATTGGAAACTGTTCAAAAGAAGGTCCTCTAACTTGTATTTGTGAGGAGTTTGGGGCACCCTTATCACTCTGCACCAAAGGAGTAGTCGGAAATGACTCTTGGATGCTTACAATCTTGTCATGAAAGTATAAGGCCATGCGACTCGTCCATGCCTCAGTAGGAGTAAATGGCTTAGCTACCACTGCAGGGGAGGAGAAATCGCTAACTATTTTAAAAATTTCCTTATTTTTGTTCGATGCAAGTTCGATTTTGGCGGATAGAAAAGATTTTTTTGCCTCGAGAATTTGTTTAAAATAGGCTTTTAATGCCTGTTTGTAAATTGTTTTATCATTGGGGTCAAAGTTTTTCCGCCAGGTCCTTTCGAGGTGTTTGCACAACCTCTTACTTTCTTTAAGGGCAGTGGTAAACCAAGGGGCGGAAGACCTCACTGTCTTTCCAGAACGTGAGACAGAAGATAAGGTGTTATGCACAATTTTAGGAACAAAATGTCCTTCAAGCTTGATTAACCAGCAGCCAATACATAGGATATTTCGCCTACTCAGCTGTGGCGGAGTTTGTGCCCACCCACTCCAGACGTCTCTGGTGTTTGTGAGTAGGCATCTCTGAGAAATAGCACGACTGAACTACTCACATTCTACTGTTAAATAAGTACCTAACCAACGTTGGCGGCGCCATGTCGTGTAGTTCCTATATTACCCGTACAGGACCTGCACGTTCGGATAACATAAACTGTGGGTTTGGTGGCAGACTAACTCGGAGCACCCCCACTAAGAAATGTTAGCCTGTTTGCATAAGCTAGCTCACAGTGCCACTAGTGTCTCCTCTTATCGGGGAGAGATTTGTTTCTGGCAACCTCAGAACATGACAACCCTGATCCCTCAAGATCGTGGAAACAATGTACTACTTTTCGCTCAGTCACTCGTTCTCACTTATCCTGTCTCAGAGATACACAGAATAAACAGCCTGGGCATTTCAATAAGGGTTTATTGAACAGTTGTTATTCTTGTGTAGAATATATGAGCTGCAACAACCATTAGACAGAAGCAGAGATATATGATTAGCAGTACAATGAATATAAATGGATAGTACAGTTCTACCATCTTGCAATACGCATGAATAAATACATGAATATAAAATGCATTGATAAAAGAAAGCGCGTACTCCTACGATGCCTATCTAGATGTACCTAAGTGTACCTAGCATGTGAGTAGGTGTGAAGCCAAGAATCCCTCTAGGATTTAGTCGAACCCCATTACCTGAAGTGTGAGAATGTAGGAGCCCTTCTTGGTCCCGAGTTGGACACCCCGCAAGGGATGTTCAGACCACTGTCAGCTGAAGCGTCTGCATGCAGGAGCCTCAGCGTCTCTGGTCAGTGTGTCGGCTTGGAAGTCTCGGTTCCCTCTCACTAACACTAGCAAGAAGTGCTATATTTATACAGAAAGTATTTAGGGCTCCTTTGTCCCTTGTTGCTTGTATTAGCCATTGTTGGATTTGAGGATGATGTATGGGATGAACCGTGTACGTAGATATGGGGAGGAAGGTGGTGTAGCCCCAGCCTGGTTTCTAAGAACCCTTATGAATATTCATTCAATACTGTGTGAGTCTATTGATGGAGTTATAGGACTCTATTGTATAGGAGAAACCCTCCTTCTACACCCAGGACTAGAACTAGGTAAAGGTTCAATCCTAAAAGGCTTGTTACAGTGTGGTGTAGGGAGGTAATGTAGGTGAAGGGGTAAGATGTTACCCGGGCCTATATTAGGGTACCTATATGAAACATAACACCCACTCCTCTTCCGAACAGTCAACAATGATAAAAATGCTAGTGAACTCTACTCTTTACTAGATAGTAGTGCATAAAACATTTTTCAGTGAGTTCTGTAAAACCTTGTTCTAAAATCATTTTTAAAACAGTTTAAAAAAGGTTTAAAAAAAAAAACATTTACTACGAAAATCATTTTTTGGAATGGTCACTTAAGTCACAGTCCTAATTGAGTTCGTTTATATAAGTTGACGTTCTACAAGCGTCAAAAGGCCCTGCTTTTTAGCGAGAAAATGTCAATTTTTTAGGAAATGTTCCAAATTTAGTCAAGTTTAGAGAAAATGAAAATCCAAATTCTTTCCCAGCACACGATGAGCCAATTACAGATTAAATGTCCTGGCTGGGAGATGCAACATCATCGCTGCTTGCTGCTGCAAGGGAAGGTTCTTGTAACACCTCGCAGAGTACGTCAATGGAGCACAGATGATATTCAGTACTGCCAATAGCTGGTGTAGAGGCAGCCGGTGCTGTAGTCGATACCTGGGTGCTAGTGGTGCTAGTGGTGGAGCTAAAGCTCACCCCAGTTGTATAAGGCACCTGCGGATTCTCGAGGAATGCAGCCATCAAGATGGGAATACGCTGGGGACATTGCCGAGCATGGGCACTCAGGGGTTCCAGCCTGGTATTCAAGTCCGCAGGCGTGTCCGTTGCAAGTGTCAGACAGAGGTCCAACACGCATTCTTCACCGCAAAACAGGCATCGAAGAACAGGTAAGATGCAGTCCATCCAGACTGGTCTAAATGATAGGAACCAAGAGGCGCTTAGTTCCGTTAAGCGAGGTGAGCCCAGATGTTGTACCATGCGTTCACGGTATTTCCGCTCCAGGAGCGCTTTTGCCATCTCATTGGTAATTGGGCTGTCCATTGCACAGCAGGTAAATGACAATCAGGATTCCCGCTATTGATAGCAGGATCAGAGGTAGACCTCCAAAAATGCTTCCAAATACGGAGTGTATAAAGTTCGGGATAGCTCCGAGGATTGTCTGAAAGGTGCTAAGAAGTCCTGACCCTATGGTCTTAAATAGGTGTACAATACCACTCGTATCAGACATATTAAAGATACGGCCCACCAGTTCTGCTAAATGAATGGGGCAGTTTGTACTTATAAGTGCCTGTATCTCAGTCGAGGTCCTTGCGATTTGAAGATCAAAGGTCTCTCGAGCGGAGGTTAAAGGTACTGTTTGTGGTAAAAACATGGCTTTCAGTCTGCTCAAAGTATCAAATTGTATAAAGGAAACATTCAATGAAGGCCATAATGGCACCTCCCTGACTGAATTGTTGGGGTAAATAATAGTTGCATGCAGCAAGTAACCCTGGAGTTCACAGTGACCAGATAGGCAATGCCCGGAAGCATACCACAGCAACCTTGATCGTTCAGCATCAAGTAACTCCCATTCGAGAGCAGCTCGAACACTGGTTTAATCACGGCAGCTGGAGTCCCTTTCATGTGGCAGGACAAGTTTGCTATCGACCCATTACACGCTCCATGCAATGAAATGTCCCGGCACATGAGAGAACCGCTCAAAGCGCTCTTGCAGTTTGTACCACTTAGATTCACTTCTCGATCCCCACTCCGGCATCGAAATCTATATGGTAAATCCCAGGATTCCTTAATGTATTCCTTACCCATTTTTTCATATTTGCCCGCCTGCCTTTGTTCAAGGCAATATTGAAACTGAAAAGTAGTGACCGGCAGAGTTATGTGGCCATGGATTAGCCATTCAGTAGACAGAGCTTCCGCTACTGTAAATGGTAGTCGGTCCAGTTTTTCAATACACAGCATTGTATATTTAGCTCCCCTTTGTGCCATTTCAACCTGTTTATCTATTAGATTATATTCAGAAAACAGAGACGTACTGTTTATAAAACGCCAAGGCACAAAGTCTGCACACAAAGATTGTAGCGTCCAGCTCAATAACATGATAGAACGTAATTGAGATTGCCCGTGTTCTAGTATGGCCAAATCTTGTTCTAGGATATCTATCGCAGAAGATACAATGTTGCCCAAAGAATATATTCTGGAGGACAAAGTTGTTAACCCATTGTCTACCACAGCCAACGATTTTTCTAAATTAATACGGTCTATTTCCCGTATTCTCTCTTGCAGCCTCTTGTTGGGATATTTTCCAATTTTCATTATAGTCAGCATAAATACCGGCATATATGAAACGTTTCTGACGTTGTTTCTTGGGACCTTGTACAAAATCCCTAAGATTCATGTCTTGTGAGAGTAAGGCTAAGTGTTGTTTCACTTCTGTTAGTGTTGAGGTTTCTAGCCAATCAAGGCACAACTTCCCAACACTGTAGGATGTCACTACCCCTGGGTGTTCTCTTTGTACATAACGTGGGTCTGGCCTATGGATATTGAACCCTTCGGTGATACCCAAGAATCGTTTATGACATATGTTTGTGTCTAAGGGCCAAACCACCCATTTTTCCCAATTAGGGTCTGATCTATTGTACTGTAAAATGTCATCTACTGTTGCCCCTTCCTGTGAAGTCGAATTTTGCCACCCTCCCATCTGTGATGGTGTTGGAGATCGAGGTGTGTTCAAGTCCTGGATCTTGGCTAATCCAAGACAGGATGTCTGTTGCACAGTTTCGTTTAAAAATATCATCTGCTGTGGAATGAGGCATGCTCTAAATAACGCTTCTGTTCCCTGGACTTGCCAGTCCCTAGAACCCCAGATTGATTTTAAGTCTATTGTGTCCTTCCATAGGTCAAAACCCTGTTCAGACAGTTGGGCAATAAAGGAAGCAGAATAAATCTGTTTGGTGTTTGTCAACATAATTTTCAGTGCTGATGTTGGTGTAACCTTATAATAATATGAGGTCGGGTCAGTGGTGTTAAAGCCTGAAAAGTATGAACATTTCTGTGCAAATGTGTGCGAACTACTTTTTGGTGGTGTAGGGCAATGTTCCCACTGTTGGTACTCAAAAACATTTCTAGGTGAAATAGATATGTGCAGGAAATGATGACTATAATGCTGGTAACAGTACAAAGTGTCATAGTCTGAATTACTTTCTAACATTTCAGTGTTCGGAAATGCAGCAGTTTTTTCTAAATCAGACAACATGTTATTAACAGTTTCAGAGTCCCAATCATCAGAAAATGTATTGGAGGTAATGATATCACTTAATGAAATTTTAAATAAATGAGAAATTTTTAAAAGTTCAGTCGGACCGAATATTTCGAAATCAACCTTGTCCCAAACTATACCATCCGGTATAGGAACCGCTGTGATGTTCACTGATAACAAGTCTCTCTGTTCACGATGAGATGATTGATGTGGTTTTAAAATCAAATTAACTTTCTGGGCTGTAGAGCTTTGCTGAAGATACCGTCCATTAATAAGCATGCTAAAAGTTATAACTAAGCCTAGCCAGAAAAGAAAAAATAGAATCCCAGTAATTATCCAGAGTTCTAACCAAGGCGATACCAGGTAAGTCTTTTTAAGAAAGTTCAGAAGTCTTTAGCTTGCTGTTTGCATGATTTTTGGGCTGGCGTCCTTTCCGGTTCACTTGGCTCCAAAGAAAACATATCAAAGTTCATGAAGTAGCCAGAAGCAGTTCGATCAATTTTAGGAATTGCATCGGGATTTGTTGAAATCGCATTTTGCTCTCGTCGAGGCATGTTGACGTATACGTCTGTATTTGGTCTGATTGTAACTTGAGTGTTGTTCTGAGTTTCATTTTGTAGATGAACTTCGGGTTCAAGCGGAACGAGTTCCATAGCATTGTTGCTTAGTCCTTCATTCCGCACAGGAGGCTCTTCAAACGTGATGAGTCTTTCTGTTTGAACTTCTTGGATTGTAGCGAGAGGAGGGCGTCTGCTACTGTGGAGTCCACGAGGCCTACTGTTCAGTATCGGCCACATAGTGTGGTTTGATTAAGTCAATTGAGACAAATCTTTTCTCCTTTTTCCCGGCAAGATGAGGCAGAAGTACAGTTCTTGTTCCTTGTACTGCTCGGACCGGTACTGGCTTCTGTAGGATGGCCCGAATTCTTTCTTGTCCGCTATTTTCTCTCTGACCAGATCCCCAACTTTTGGGATCCAGACAGATCTTGCCATGACTGCCTTGACTTCTCAAGTGGCGGTTTGTTTGGTGTTGACGTTACTTTGTCTTGTCCTGGATTCATTTAGATCCTGTAAAACAGCCAAACGATCATGGATATCAAATGGTTTCTCATCCGCCACTGTGCCTTCATAATCAAGATCAGGTACCAACATTCTCGTCCCAAATAGGACCTCATATGGAGTGACACCCCCTAGAGAACTTCTTGGCTGATTGTTGAGTGCTCTCTGAACCCCATATAAGTGATTGACCCAACTACCACCCTTGCCTAATACCCTAGCTGTTAAAGATTGCTTTAAGTCCCGGTTTTTCCTTTCCACAACCGAATTTCCCTCAGGATGGTACAGAGAGGAGTACCTCAATGCTACACCCATACTTTCCATGGCCTCTTTGTAAGCCCAAGACCTAAACGCCGGGCCATGGTCAGAATATAACGTGCCAACTGCGTATGTCCCTATAAAGACTCGCAAATCTTTTATAACAGTTCGGGCGTCAGCCGAGCACTGAGGCCAAACCCATAGGAATCTGGAACAAGAATCTACTGCCACCAAGATATACTTGTAAGCCCCATCAGATTGTAAAGGACCGCAGTGATCCAGATACACACATGCAAGAGGTTTGTCAGATATTAATAGTGGTGTCTGCGCCGGGCGTTTTATGGTGGAGTCCTTCATCTGCTGGCAGATGTCACATTTCAAGACGTAATCTTTAGTTTGTTTTGCTAGACCTGGCCACCAATAGCCCTGTTTCAGTAGTGAAATAGTCGCTTTAACGCCTGTATGTGCAGAACCCAAACCCTTGTGTGCTGCAACAATCAAACCTTGCCTACGATCCATATTTGATATCACTCTATCCCCTACTCCAGGAATCTGAGCATATGGAATGTTTTGTGCATCTAATTTGTAGGAGTACTTGAGTGGAAATTTTTTCGGTACTGCTGAGCTGCCCTTGTATGAAGCAATGACATCCACCATTATCTCGCCGTCTATTCTCGTTTTTGAACGAGTGATTGCAGCTACGGAAGCCGTTCGCACAGCCCCCTTGCGGCTTCATCAGCCAATGAATTCTCTTTAATGTGAACGCCATCACACTGATGACTCACGTGAGCCCTTGGTAGTTCGTTTTTTAACTCTACTACCTGTTCCCATATCATTTTATGCTTAATTGTGCCACCTTTGGCATCTTTAAACCCGTTTAGTTCCCAATGTTGTAAGTACTCATTGTATGACTGTACACAGTAAAAGGAATTACACACAATTAGTGTGGGGAATTTGTGATTCATATTTGCAAGTGCCAGTATCAGTGCTTTTAACAGTAGCAGGCCGTGGTGGGAGTGCTGCGGGGCGGTGGGGCGGGGCGGGGGAGGAGCAGGGTGGGGGGTAGTAAACTACGGCATACGGCCGAACAGAGGTAAGTAAACTTATAAATAAATAAACGATTTTCATTGCGCGTGCTGCATTGCCAAATGCGATGCAGCGCACGCAACAAAATTCGTTTCATTTATTTATTTGTTTACTTAGCTCTGTTCGGCCGTATGCCGTAGTTTACTACCCCCTACCCTTTTCCTCCCCCGCCCCGCCCCACCGCCCCGCAGCACTCCCACCACGAGCGTCTACTGGCTTTTATCTCTGCCAACTGAGCCGTGCAGTCTCCTAGAGATTGCGTTTTTGTGCAACTCGGATGGAACTTTCCATCCCGCATGCGACCTTTAACGATAGCACACACTGTGCTGTATTGTTGCTTACTCCCTATGGCCGGTTGAGCAGCTCCGTCAGTGTAAATAAAATATTCATACTGATCTAGAGGCAAAATCTCAATTGGGAGAGGATATTCTTGTTCGTATTGCAGGAATGCTTGTGTTTTTAGACTTGGATCAAATCTGTATTCAACGTCCGTTGCAGTAAGAGAATTAGCCCATTGTATTCATCTCAGATGTAAGGCTTTTGCATTCGGAATGCTTGCCTTTATAACAGCTTCTAAAGCTGGTACTGGGGTTACGACAATTATGCGTTTCCCCTGAGCCAGTGCTCTTTCTCTTGCTACAGCGGTCTGAACTGCTGTCAGGATTTTTTCTGTTGAAGTGAAACGCATTTTTGTGCTTGTGTACAGGTGTGTTCAGTAAGCTTTATTCGGATTGTGTAGCAACCATAAAAGCACAGACACTATAATCCAATTACAGATACATAAAAACAGCAAATATGCCTATACAATCAATTAAATGTAATTATAAAAAGTGCAATCTCAATTAATAAATACATTAAAAAACCATACTTTTTCTAGCGTGAATTGATTTTAAAATAAATGTTGCAGCATAAAAACAAATCTCGGGCTTTCTAAGTGTAAACAATAGGCTCATAGCAGCATTGGTGGTTATAACATTATATTTCTTAAACAAAGGTTTTAGGTAAACAATTCTATAGCTCCGATACAGGTCGCATAAAAGTAGAAAGTGCATGGTGCTCTGCTTAGTATGCTCATCACATGGGCATGGGGTGACTGCTCTTTCATTACGGGGAATGCAACTAGATGATGAACAAGGCTTAATCTCATCCTTGTTAAAACAAAGCGGTGAGACGGTCTTGTAACTAGTGATAGGTAACTTTGAAAGCCATCAAAATCTATATGTGAATGGTAGAGCTGATATGTAGTTTGTTTCCCCACAATTCTCATCCTGCACTCCTTCTTGTGAGACAAAATAGTGCTCTTAATCTCCTGTTTGGACAAGCCTAACACATCAATTGGATTTTCCAAGATCGTTAGCTTAAATAAGTCTCTGTTAACATTTGCTATATATTTTAGCCAAGGGATCTTAAAACGATTGTCCAATCGCAGGCAGTCCTTGATAATTGATTGAGTGAATATTGTCTCCTCTTTGGACCAAATCGATCTCCAGAGCAATAGGGGTCTCAGTGTGATCAAATCTGACAAGTAGTTGAGCCCCACTTCACAATGGATTAACTCGGAGGATGCTGATGCAGGCAGGCACAGAAGCTTTTAAAAAAAAGAGTTTTCCTCTACTTGTAGTGCTTGACTGGAATAATAACCCCATACCCCTGCGCCATATAGTGCTATGGAGGTGCAGCTAGCTTTATAGATATATGTCATGTCTTTAATACGACGGTCCCCTAGTTGGGACGCAAACCTAAAGACCCCATGCACACTGTTTGACATTTTAACCCGGACATTTGACATTTCGCGTGACCATTTACTGTAACCAGAAAAGGTTAGCCCCAGGTAACAAAAATTGTCGACAGATTCCACTCTTTCTCCGTCTATAAAAAAAGATTTTGGGGTATATTAGCAAGACCGGCGATAAAATTATCGCCATTTTAGCGGCAGGAAACTGCCGCTAAAACGGCGATAATGGGCTTGCTAATATGCGTTATGGAATTCCAATAGAAGCCCAGGTTAGATGTCCTGCACATCTAACCTGGGCTTCTATTGGAATTCTATAGCGCATATTAGCAAGCCCATTATCGCCGGTCTTGCTAATATGCCCCCTTGTTTTCCTGGGTTTTAAACCACAAACCATTGTATATGTTTTGGCCTTGTTTATCAACAATTTCCTCCCTTTAATAAAATCTGCAAACCCATCTATTAGTCGCTGGAGGCCGTACAGGTGTGATTTGTATGCGATTGGTACCGTTTCTCCTTCGTTGAAGGTTACGTAAGTGTACCCGCATTGACCGGCTATTACACGGATCACTAAGTTGCGTACGTTTACGCATGTCTGTAAGTGTTTGGAAGCAATCATGTCTTCTTGTAATGAACGTAGGATATTTGAATGTTCCTGTGTTTAATGTCTAACTGAAAAGTCAGGTTTTATTAAGTCGTAGAAAGGTTTTACTCTTTCTGCGTAATCCAAAATGTATGTTCTGCTGATATTTAGGAATCACAGTATTGATTGCAAGTTTTTTAATGTTTTTGGAGGTTGGAGCAGCGCACATTTTTCTAAAAAGTTAGCTGCTAGGCTTTTCCCTTCACTTGAAAGCTCATATCCCAAAAATAGGACATTGAGGTGGGCTATTTTAGATTTCTTAAAATTAAATTTGTAGCCCTCAGAGGCGAATCCCATAATAATGGTGCTCACCCTGGTCAAGTGCCTTTTTAAGTCATCGTCCGTCAGATAAATATCATCCACATAGGACAATGCTTCTTCATCAAAATTTTGGAGTAACTCAGTTACTCTTGCTGAGAATACCCCCGGGCTGTTCTTATACCCCTGGGGGAGGCATCAAAATTGTCGCTGGGACCCCAACGCTGAGAATGCGGTCAAATACCTGCTATATTTTGGCAGAAGAATCCATTTGAGATATCTAGTGTTGTTTTGTATTTTTCCCGCACAATGTTATTCATTAATGCGGCACTATGTGCGTTTTGGACAGCGAATGTCTTTGTGCAAGTGTTTAAATGCCTGTAATCTAAAACTAGACGATATGAGTTGTCCGGTTTTGATACTGGAAACAAAGGGTTGTTCATTGGTGAGGTGCATGTTTCAATCACCCCCTGATATTCATTTTGATCTAAGATCTCCCTGACCTGTTTTTTAGCTTCTTGCTTTATTGGATATTGCCTTTGAGCATTTGGTGAAACTTTTAACGGGATCACGTGGTGTGTTGCCTCCTCATCCCACCCTGCATGATTTTTATACAATGCTGGAGCTAGGGCTACTGCCCACTCCCATGCATATGCATGTTTAAGGTGTTTGGGAACGTGGTCGGAGAATGCTGGAAAAATTATGTTTTCCCCCCTAGGGCACTCCATAACGAATGCTTGCGGCCAATCTTGTTCTGCTAATAGGATGTCATACCCAGATGACAGATTTTCCCAAAAGAGACCCTTAACTTTCCTGGGCTTGTCCCCCTCCATTTGGAGTGTTATCTCGTGTAACTTATGTGGAACGCTCACCCTGGTGTCTGGTGTTTCCACCGTGATGTAATCATTCAAGTCCGCTGTCACAAGAAATTCCTTCAGGTTCTGGCGAGCTATTGTTACCTCTGCCGCACTGTCTAGCATCGTCTGAGCCCATTCCCCGTTCAGAAGTTGCGTCCTCAGAATTCTGGGCATGTCTGATCTTTATGCCTGCAACTTTCTTTTTGTTAAATTGAGGTTTTGATTTTGGTTTGTCTTCTTTTTTGGAAGTATAGTCTTGAGCGTGCTGCTTGTCTGTGGACTTTGTACGCTCTTCTTTGTGTTAAGACCGTCCTTCTCTCTCTGAAGTTTTCGTCGAGCCCTGAAAGGAACGAGAGAAACGTGTATCAGTATCCTGATACCTGTCAGGTTTCCTAATATTATCCCTATTCCTGAGATTATACCTCTTTTCAGAGGGCTCCTGTGTAGGAGATCTACCTTGGGATTGAGATCTCTTTTCTGAAAAGTTTTGTTGTTTTTTATTATCCCACTTCTTTTTAGAAGAAGCAGGTGTCTGCTTGGAAGTGTCCTTTTCAGGACTGCCCATCAGTTGTGGTTTTAAAGCTTTCCCACCCAAACTGTCTCTGCCTAATTCTGCATATGCAGTTTCGATTATTTTGGGTAGTTCGTGTGGTTGGTCTAGTGGACTGAACTCCCTTAGGCGTTGGCGGATTGCCACTGAAGCTGCTTCCCCTTTAATATTAGCTAGTATTATGGCTGATACCTGGTCATGGTTATTTAATAACTTCATCCCTAAGTTCAGGGCAGGCTCCGCTCCGTACTCGTTTTGTATTTGTCTTAATACATCTGGTACTACCGCTAATGAAGGAATACCATGAGTTCTGGTATATATGGCAGCAAAGACTATACCCCAAGTGGTACAATCCTCTAACTGTGGTGTTATCCCCATGGGCAAGCAGATTGTTAGCATTCTGTGTTTTTCAAACGTGGTAGTATTTGGAAATACTGCCTCGAGCTGAGTTATTTTCTTAGCTACCCACAATGGTATTTGTTCACGTTTCGTGGGCATTTTGCCCATTACTGCATGTAATGTTTGTGGAGTTATTTTAGTTGCTGTACCCTGAGATTGAGTTCCATTTGTTGCATCTGTTGTTGGTTGGACTGTGAAAGTCCTCATGATGTATTGCGTCAGGTTTCTATAGATTCTAATTAAATCTTTATGTTGTATGAGTAAGTCTGGCTGTGGCATTGTTTCAATGTCAGGATGTGGTGTGTATGCCACTAATATCGGCCATGTGGCCCCATCTCCTTCGAGCGGGCCTAATCTTACTCTGTGTCTTATATGGGGTAGGGCACCTTTAAACCAGTATAAATGTTCCTGGTACGTGAGTGGAACTTCTATGTCCTCGTAAGGACCATATTCCGTTGGTGATTCTCCTTCTGTATAGAAGTGAAATGTGTGTGTTCTTGCATCTGCTTCTGGGAATGTAACCCCTGAATAGAATACCTCTGTTTTGTTTGATTTGTGTACCTCAATTACGAAGGCTGCCAAGCCACCCCTAGCTGGTACTCCATACTCTAGTAATTTTAGGGTGATAGTACGTCTGAATTTAGGTGCAATGAGTACTCCATCCACCTCTTCATCTTCTACTGAGATGCGTCTAGCCACCACCTGGTTATCTTGGTTGGTTGTTTCCTCAGTCATTTTGGATAGTAGTTTGTTCAAGGGAAACTAAAATAAGGTGTTATGCACAATTTTAGGAACAAAATGTCCTTCAAGCTTGATTAACCAGCAGCCAATAAATAGGATATTTCGCCTACTCAGCTGTGGCGGAGTTTGTGCCCACCCAGTCCAGACGTCTCTTGTGTTTGTGAGTAGGGGTCTCTGAGAAATAGCACGACTGAACTACTCACATTCTACTGTTAAATAAGTACCTAACCAACGTTGGCGGCGCCATGTCGTGTAGTTCCTATATTACCCATACAGGACCTGCACGTTCGGATAACATAAACTGTGGCTTTGGTGGCAGACTAACTCTGAGCACCCCCAACGAGAAATGTTAGCCTGTTTGCATAAGCTATCTCACAGTGCCACTAGTGTCTCCTCTTATCGGGGAGAGATTAGTTTCTGGCAACCTCAGAACATGACAACCCTGATCCCTCAAGATCGTGGAAACAATGTACTACTTTTCGCTCAGTCACTCGTGCTCACTTATCCTGTCTCAGAGATACACAGAATAAACAGCCTGGGCGTTTCAAGAAGGGTTTATTGAACAGTTGTTATTCTTGTGTAGAATATATGAGCTGCAACAACCATTAGACAGTAGCAGAGATATATGATTAGCAGTACAATGAATATAAATGGATAGTACAGTTCTACCATCTTGCAATACGCATGAATAAATACATGAATATAAAATGCATTGATAAAAGAAAGCACGTACTCCTACGATGCCTATCTAGATGTACCTAAGTGTACCTAGCATGTGAGTAGGTGTGAAGCCAAGAATCCCTCTAGGATTTAGTAGAACCCCATTACCTGAAGTGTGAGAATGTAGGAGCCCTTCTTGGTCCTGAGTTGGACACCCTTCGAGGGATGTTCAGACCACTGTCAGCTGGAGCGTCTGCATGCAGGAGCCTCAGCACCTCTGCTCAGTGTGTCGGCTTGGAAGTCTCGTTCCCTCTCAATAACACTAGCAAGAGGTGCTATATTTATACAGAAAGTATCTATGGCTCCTTTGTCCCTTGTTGCTTGTATTAGCCATTGTTGGATTTGAGGATGACGTATGGGATGAACCATGTACGTAGATATGGGGAGGAAGGTGGTGTAGCCCGAGCCTGGTTTCTAAGAACCCTTATGAATATTCATTCATACTGTGTGAGTCTATTGATGGAGTTATAGGACTCTATTGTTTAGGAGAAACCCTCCTTCTGCACCCAGGACTAGAACTAGGTAAAGGTTCAATCTTAAAAGGCTCGTTACAGTGTAGTGTAGGGGAGGTAATGTAGGTGAAGGGGTATGATGTTACCCGGGCCTATATTAGGGTACCTATATGAAACATAACAGAACATAAGTAAAAAAATGTTCAGTTCAAGGGACTGGATTCAGTTGGACAGTCTTATTTCTGCCCGACTCGCTTCAAATATAATATTGTATTTAGGAAGACTGGAAAATTCTCACAGGATTTTTTTCCGGTGAAACAGAGTTAGAGTGGTATGGATTTGTTACATGGCTGGAATTGACAGAGTTTGTAGGGAGGGAATACCTGGCTTTAAATTGGTAAGAGGCAGACTGGAATATTCTACGGCAATAGTATGGCTATGCCCTAGAGTTTCCAGGTGAGTTCATGAAGAAGGGTGCAGCAGGATCCTGTGATGTGGGAGGGAAGAGTAAGCAAACCTAGTAGATACAGATTTATATATCCATATCAGAAAATGAAAAACTAAGTAGGGCTTGTGAAAATAAGCTGGAAGTCCAATGACATGGCAGGTTTATGTATCATTCTCTTTGAAAGTTTTCTGACGTGCCTGCTGCTCAGGAGCATTTTGGGGCTCTACATTTGAAAAAACTGTTGTAAATAAAAACAAAGTAACCATCAGCCTTTGATACAGAAACAAACAGTAATGTACTCAAAGATGTGCAGTGCTCATTGGTCTTCATGTCAGGGAACTAAATCCTAAACAAGTGTGTCTTTAGGTTTGAGTTTATTGTCATGTCCTTTGAAAGAAAGTTTCATAATGTGGTGGCAGCAAATGAGAACATTGATTCTAGGCATGGGATGCTCTAAAACAATCACTTTGTTGAAAGAGGGTAACCTTGCTTTGAGGGCCTCATTGCCACCGGAGATTTCAAGGTCTTTTAAGTACGAGGGTGTGTTAAGATTTAGAGCCTTGTGTGAGACTGCAAGATATCTGCACCTGCACGTCAGTGTGTACACTATCACATTCGTTGAATCAATGCTCCTAGAATGTGAACTGGAGAGAGACACGTCACACGCACCGCACAAGATGGCAGCCGCCTTTTAATCCCCCAAACTCACAGGGGCATGGGCAAAATACCATCTTTCTCTCTTCCTCTCTAATGGACTTTAGCGTTGGAAGGTCGGTGCCTTCATTCTGACAGTTTTTTCCAGATTTCAGCACTCAGCGTGTGCATTTTTCTCTTCATGCAACGCTGCGGGCATCAGCAGGAGGCACCATTTTGCATCTACCGGCCCTGTTTGAGGAGACCTGATGGTTTAGTTACGATGGCTGGAGGGTCCTATCTCTCCATTTGAGCCACATAGAAGCAGCGCACCATACCAGTAAGGGCATATATTTCACTGTGTACTGGTTTCCTCCTAATAATGTTGCCCTCTTCAAAGCAACAACTCTTTGTACTTTTGTATCAAAACACTTTGCCTCCTGACTGCTATTTAGATTGATTTTTGTCGCTGTTTCCTCCCTCTCAGCCTCTCATTGCATGGCCAATGCTCTGCATCTCTCCATTTCATTTGGTTACGCAGTGTATCTTATTCAGGCCATTTATTGACTTTATCAAGGAGGTTATTATAGGATTAACTACTTTCACCTTACCCAGTGACAGCATATTTTTATATCTATTCAGTCACTCGGTTTTTGATCAAGCCTGGAAATTGCAGCCTCATTTATATTCACCACCACTTACCTGCATTTAATATGCACCCAAAAAGCTATTTATGGCACCGCTTTTGAGAACTTGCCCTCATTTAATGTATACGCACTCGATGCGATGTTAACGGCATTTGTTGCGAATTTACTGGCATTATACGTTGTATTGGCCGCTTGCCATCGCAAACCCTGTTAACACAGCACCAGTTGCGTGGTTAACTTTCAATGCATGAAGCAGAGGCTTTACTCCAATTGTACGCTAACCGGCACCGCATTTGAGAACTTGCCCGCATTGTACGCAAACGCACTCGATGCGATGTTAACGGCACTGCTTCCTTATTTGCGAATTTACTCGCACTATAGCTGTACCGGCCATACCTCTGTTATTACAGCACCAGTTTCGTGGGTAACCCTTTACATCACCGAACTTTCAATGCATGCTAGCATTACATCGCTTGGCGAACCAGTTTTTACTGCCGGCTGCACTTCAACCTTTACTTACTTTTGCGGCTCACCAGGCCGATATGCTGATTATCATTGCTTGTGCACATCACGCATAAAGCCGCTAGCGCGTTTGTGCCACAGTCATGCATGCCTGATCCCATTGTAATATATTCACACTTCTCGTGATACATGACTTATATCAATCTGTTTATCATGCAGTGTCTGCCACTCGATTCAGCATCCAATTGGAGCAACGTGATTTCTACTCGTGCTCCCTTCTAGGTAATAGTTCTACCTCCTTACAATTTTCCCTGTGAGCAAGCTCGATTCTAGTCGCCACTTATACCATCATTCTTTCCATTTTCAGGATCCAACCGGACGGTGGATCTGGCTCGCTTATACTACGCTAAGGATATTTGGTAATCAATACCATCCCTATGGTAGGTCCTGTGACTATCGGCATTTTGGGACTAACCCTTTGTGAAACACACTAGAGCTAATGCTAAATTGTGCTTTCCTTGATAGACTGTCTTTTCTATGTCCCGAAGAAGACCCTCCGTGACTTCACAATCAAGCATCATCTTGGGTCGAAACGTCAACGTACCCCACAATTCATATCCTATGTTCTTCATTCCATGCCAAAACTACAAAATTAATATGAGGCGCATTGGAGATTCATATGTCTAGGAACGGATGTGTATTGATGTCAACATTTTATATACTGTTTTGTAAAGCAATGTATATATTACCTTCACCTATAACACCTTGTCACCTTTAGATCACTTATTCACAAGTTACTTGTTTTTTTATCAACGATGATCATTGCTTTTGACAGCCGTTCAATTCTGTAAAGTGAAAAAGAAGTATATACCAATCAGAAGCCTATAATATATCTACGCTGATTGACTTCACAAATGTGTGTCCATTTCTTTCTGCATAACTAATGTTGTAATTGTAAAAGAAATTGAGTTCACCCAACAGAACCATTTGTATTATAATCGTTTGACGCCCAGGTTCTGAGGGATACTGGGTTACCCCATTATATCTTATGTGTCATTTATAGGCAAGTCATTAAAGCAGAGGGGAAAAGCTACTCCTCTTCCATCATCCTCCAAGTTCATCATATGCCATAAAAATTGACAATGGGACTTCATCCCTGAAAACCTCTTCGTTCTAATGGACTTCACAATGGGAGGTTCTTCTTTAGCCTCTGGATCTTTGTCAAAACAGCCCTGACTTCAGTCAAAAGACCTTAGAAGGACTCTCCATCTAAATTGCTGCCTTCCTTCACCTTAGAGGACGTCATGGATGAAATAAGGGCTCTAAAACCATTTGTTCTGGAAACCAATGCCTCTTTATTACACATCGAGGAGAAATGGTCATCCCACGATCAACATATCACGGCTGTTGAACAACGGGTCAGCAGTGTGGAAGTCTCTAGCCCAGATATCTCTTATTTGCCAAAGGAAATTGAATCGCTCAAAAGAACTGCTGAAGACTTGGGGAACCGGAACATGGGAAATAACATGCGACTTTATGGTATTCCTGAATATTCAGAGTGCCCCGACATGATCTCTTTTTTATAAAAGGGTATTCCTGCAATTCTCCATTTACAAGCGCACAGCCCTCTTAAGATCCAAAGAGAACATCGCTTAGGCCCTAAACGTTCTACTTCAACACCTCACAATAAAACTAGAATCAAACTTATGCTATTCTTGCAGTACACAAACTTAATGCACATTCTCACAGGTGGGGTCCATTCAGTGGTCTGGTCACAGAGTATATTTCTCGCAGGATGTTTCCAATGCTACAGCTGCCAAGAAAAAGCATTCCATTGAGTTCCGCCCACAATTAAAGTCCATAAATATCAGATATGGTCTAGTCCACCCTTGATTTTTTAAATTACTTACAAATAAAGAAGCTACACATTTGAAGACCAATTTTACTACAGGACTTTCTTCGCCAACACCACCATGAAGAGACTGGAGCTGCTGCCACAACTTGACTATATTTCATGCTTAGTTAGCCTGCTGTTATGTTTAACCAAATGTTCATTCTTATTTAGGTTTTGCTTTGGTCCTAGATCATCTCCTATTTAACATCCTTCTCCCTCCCCTTTGTATTTCAGCACAAACCTGTTATGTGGAGTCTGCATTTGTTTCAGTCCACCCTTGCCTAATGTTTATGTACTGCTCCCACCAACTATTATTCCTTATGTTCCATGGTAAGTTTGCTTTTTTTTCTTATTTCTTATTTTTAGTCTTGAGATGTATTCTACCATTTTTACCTATTTAGTATTTGTTTTACATTCCATTGTTCTACCCAGTCACTGTTTCCTCCTATTTTCTTATCATGCCAAACCTACCTTTTTCTTTTCTTTTCAATATTTTCTGTGTCCCTACTCTGTGTTCACCAGAGCCCATCCCGGCCCCATCTTTTTTAGCTGCTCTGCACTCACTGCATCCTTTGGGATGTGCTCTTCTGTCATTAATGTTGATACCACAACTGAGGATCTCCGTCTTTGTTTTGCCTTCACGTTCTTCCTATTTGTATGGGGTTCTTCTCGCCCTTATCTATTTTATCCTTTTCTTCTCTCTTATCTATTCTTTTCTTTTCCTCTCGAATCGTACAAAAAAGCACTTTCAAAGTTCAACATTATGTTACTTAAGTTTCTGTTTTATGCTCACTGATGGCCTCTTCTCAAATGCCTCTCAGAATAACCACTTGGAATGTTAAGGGTTTAAGAAATCCTATTAAATGTCATCGTGTTTTGTCCCACTTATCTAGATTAAAATGTCAGCTCGCACTACTTCAGGAAAGCGCACCTCACTGATGCATACATTCACAAACTTAAGAAACAATAGGTTGGTGAGCTTAACTTTTCCCCTTCTGTGCTACATAAAAATGATGTGGTGATACTGTTGCACGGATTCTGCTGGTAAAGCACAACTGTAAGTTAGGATGACAGGACATTAGAATGTAGGGACTGAGACTCTCTACAATGTCAGTACCTGTCAGCCCAAATCCTAGCTGGCTCACAGTGTCTCACCTAAATTCCTAAACTTCCCAGAGTAACAGGTGGTTTTGGAAACCTCTAACATGATCCTCTAGTCTCCAAGAGAACTGTGGAGACAGATCCTCCGCTTTCAATACTCACTCACTCATGCATGCCCATGGTAAATACATGAAAGACATGAAGAAAGTTTACAACACATTTATTGAAACCATTGTAGTCTATTATGAAGCAAATGCACTGCAATAATTAGGCAGATGCAACTAAAGAAAGTAATTAGCATTACTAATAGGGTATACAGGTCAAACAGCCCAACCATGGCAAATTATGTATCTGGCTAAATCTACCTTCACTGTATGAGCACAGGAATATATTTGCGATCTCTGGTATTGACCTCAGACCCCATACCTGGAGTATGTAATTAGGTGGTCCGCTTCATGAGTGTAGACTTAGTTTACTCAGGGTTGCATGTCAGGCACTGCTGTCATTCCAGCACAGTCCTCTCTGCCGAAATCCTTCTCTCTAGCTCCCAAGGGGACTGGAGCACAGTTTGTATGATAAAAATGACTGTGTTGGAAGATGTAGATGTGCGACCGTGTTTTGTCTAACGTTAGGAGCTGTTGCTGAACGAGCAGAGAAAAACAGTACTCTATGTTGTTATGTATTCTGAGCAACCTTGTACAAGATGTGCAAACTGAATCCCAAGAAGAGTCCCTAAATAAGAAGCAAAATGTACAGCGTATTCCCAAATCATTGTTATGAAAACAAATGTTTTATATGTCGCTATGCAGAGCAAAGGCAGACAAAGCTAAGCTAAGGAAGAACGAAAGTGGGCCCAAAAGGGAACTCACTATGTCATAAATGTCTAAATATATCACTGGTTTCACAGGAGTATGACACTGAGGGTACAAAATTGATAATCTCACTTTTATGATTATGAATGTATATGGTCCCACTCACCCTGACCCAATCTTCTGGAGCTCTATTTCTCAAGAGGTTGCACAACATTCCACAGATAATTTGCGTTGACTACAACCAAATAATCAATCCCATTCTTGACCGACACTCATCCAAGAGATTTCTTCCACATAAGGCCCACAAAACCTTCAAGCTCACTATCTCTCATGATGCCCTATCAGATTCCTGGACACTAGTCAACCCCTCTCTCCAAGAATTTTTCCTTTTACTCTATTCCCCACAGCTCGCAAACTAGAATTGACTATGTGTTTCTAAGTAAAATTTTGACCCAACAGCTAGTACACTTGGAAATTGGTTCAAACTTGATCTCTGATCATGCCCCTGTATGTACAGAACTGGATATTCTTCCAGATACCCTATTCAGTTCTAGGTGGAGGTTTAACAATACCTCATTATCCGACCAGACGTTCCTTAAATCATACCAAACTTTTTTACATGATTATTTTTAGATTAATGATACAGTGTAGACCTCTGTTCATTTTATTTGGGATGCCTTCAAAGCTGCCTCTAGATGTTTTATCATAAACTTCATCTCTAATAAACGCAAGGCTATGGAGAAAGAATCTGCTCGTCTTATTCTAGATATTAAACGCCTAGAACACAAATGTTTTACATCCAAGAATAACAAAGCTTATTTGGACTCACTGATAGCAGCAAATATTCAATTTAATCAATCCTCCACAGAGAGAGCATGTGGTACTCTACTCAAGATTAATGCTAGATATTATGGAGGTAAAAATAGAACTGGCACTTTATAAGCTAATGTATGTGAGAAAAATCCTATATCTCTAATAAACACGAACTGTAAGATTTTTGCCAAACGATCTTATGACCAATCTAATGGATATCGAACAGTGAGATTTTGTTAAAAACAGAAACATAACTGATAACTCACGTGTTCTTCTCAACATTCTGACCAAATCCCCCAAACGCAAATATTTCCTCGTGGTGATAACTATGGATGCCAAAAAGGCATTCAACAGAGTAAATTGACAATTCCCTTAGCAATCCCTTTGTTGGCATTGGTTTGGTTTAAAATTTCTCCAACTCATCTCATACTTTATTCTTCTCCCCGTTCAGCTGTCATAGTTAATGGAATACAATCTTCCTACTTTCCTCTTAAGAGAGGCACGAGGCAAGGCTGCCCTCTATCACCCTTGCTATTTATCATTGGTGAAACACTCTGATGCTTTTTCCGGTTTTCAGCTTGATAACACACACATTAAATTTACAGCTTATGCATGTGACATCCTTCTTTACATTTCTAAACCAGAAACCTCCCTGTCAAATTTTTTTGAATAGCTAAGAGCATACTTGGAGGTGTCAGGGTATAAACTAAATATAGGGAAGTCTGAAATAATGCCTTTGAATATGTTTTGTGGCAAGTCTTGATTCGTTGGAATCAGCCTCCATTGGAACTTGTATAAGATAAAATGTTTGGGAATCTTATACTGGAATAATATTTGAGACTCATTAAAATATAATATGGATGTTCTTCTTTCTAAAATCACAAAACTAATACAGGGTTGGTCACCATTATTTTTATCATGGTGGGGCTGACTCCACCCAATTACAATGATGATTCTTCCTATCACCAATGTTTACCTTATGATGTTACCCACTAAATTTCCTGTGAAATATTTCAAAGCCATTGATAAGCTTCCATCTAAATTTCTCTGGAATGGTAAACCTTTCTGCATATCCTTACAGCGCCTGAAGCTACCCAATTCTTCAGGTGGAGTCAACTCCCAGACTTTTAGTTATATCATTATATCATAATGCCCTCTGTATCAAGAAAAGCAAGGTTTTTTCTCCGACCCCCTGATTCCTATCCCAAATTGTGGTTCTTGTTGGAGCTGGCCATGATTTCTCCTTTTTCTCAATTACACATTCTTTATATTACTCAACCTCCTAAATTTTGTATCCCCTCAGTTATATCCCACTCATCACATGAACAATGGAATAATGCTAATTTGGTGTCAATGGTTCAATCAAGGTTTATTTACCGTTTCTCAGTTACCACAAAATAATAGCAAATGGCCTGATTACGATGACAGTGGGACCGCCACCGACAGACCGCCGGTGGCTGCCCCACCACCATCGCAATCATGTTTTCTGCCCGCCACAGATCTCCCACATTCCACAGAATGGCAGCGGTGCCTGGATAATGATATCCCTTTCCACCTGTCTGTCAGCGGCAGTTAACCCGCCGTGACCAGGCAGGCGGAAAGGACTTGGGGGCCCGTAGCGGGTCCCCCTTCCCCCCTAGGCCTCGGACATGGGCCCTGTGGTGCACCTATGGTGCCCCCCTACATATTCCACCACTATGTGGCAGGCACCACATGGTGCCTGCAAGGTAGTGCAGGGATATGTAACATGTCATTTCATTGTACTGCGGCGGGTGCTGCAGACCGCAGCACCCGCCACAATACAATGAATAGACATTGCGAAAGCCGTGGTGGCAGTCGCATCGTAATTCGGCGTGTGGGACCGCCGCCTTGTAGGCGGGAGGTCCCCATTCCAAATAGATAGCGGACAGAGGGAAGTCCGTCCGCCATCCTAATGAGGCCCAAAGTTCTTCCTTTTGAGACACTCGCCCCTGTTTAATCTCTCCCTTCAATGTCAGAAACAATATCAGCCATTGGCACCGCTGCTTACCTCCACACTTGGTTCCTTCCCATCCTTTCCTACACAAGGTCAGGGTTCACAGATTTCTCCTACTTCCATCATCAACTCATCTAAAGCAGCATCAATATACAAAGCACTGAGAACACCCCCAACCGACAGACCAAAATCCAAACTTGAACTCACATGGGAATCCAACTTACAATTCAGTTGGCCTATACCCTTTTGGGATAAAATATAGGAACAAATTAATTCTATCGGTCACCCAGCCAATCTTACTCAAACACTATACTACTTTTGCAATCAGCTCTTTTCCATCCCAACATTCCTTTTCAAACAAAAATTTCTCAAACAAGACACCTGCTGGCGCTGTAAGCCTAATTCAAGTACATACCTACATATGTTTTTCTACGCTCCAAATTATCTCAATTCTGGGTGCATATCTGGACAAGAATAGGAAATATCATTGGCATTCACACTCCCTTCTCTATAGTTGCTTTGGGGCACATGCATCAAAGGTTTTTGCGAGCGCAAACGGTGCGATTCGCAAAAATCGGCCGTTTGCGCCCGCAAAAAGGCCTTTTGCGATGCATTAAAGTGTTAGGCACTCGCAATTTAAGAAATCGCAATTCATTGCGATTTCTTAAATTGCGATTGCATTTAAGTAATCGCAGTTTGCGATTCCCTAAATGCAATGCAACAAAAAATAAAAATTTGCGAATTTGCTATTAAGAAATGCAAATTACCATCAACTTTAAGTTGATGGTAATTTATGAAAACTTTGAAAAATGCACAAAAGTGCATTTTTCAAAGTTACATGTTACACACACACATGCCCTTGGGGCATGTGTGTGCGCAACATGGGTGTACATAACAATTTCAGGGTGCAACAGGGTGTCCTTTTGGCACCCTTGCACCTTTGAAATAGCATGCGCAATTTGCGAGTACCAATGGAGTACTCGCAAATTGCGCATGTAATCTCATTCATTCCTATGGGCCTCCGGGCCCATAGGAATGAATGGGAATCAATTCCTTAATTGCGACTCGCAATTTGCGAGTCGCAATTAAGAAATTTTAAGGAATCGCATTTTTTTGGGCAAATCCTTCATGCATTGCATTTTGCGATTTCTAAATAGCGAATCGGTAAAATTCGCTATTTAGAAATCGCAAAATGCGGGCTTGATGCATGTGCCCCTTTGTTTCTAGGAGGTCTGAATAATTATTGGCCCCACAATAAAATGTATGGCAAGTTGGTAGACCTTTTAATGGCGATTGGCTTACACGTGGTTACTTCTAATTAGAGATCTACAGAAACAATTACTTCTCAGTGTGGGAACTTGGTATGTCATAACCATCAACTGGATCGATACAATCTAAAATCTACCTCTTTACTTCTCAAGCGCAAAACATTGTGGGAACCACTCACCACATATTTGACCTCACTTGCAAACAACGCTGCCTAAATTATTATATATTTTATTATACTGTTCTTATATTGTTATTTTGCATAATCATTACGCTGCCTTTATGGAGGCTTTATAGCTATAGATATGATAAAACCATGTTTCAAGATGTTTTTATTTATTATTAAATATTTACCCGTCATTCTTTGTCCTCTCTCCTTTCCTTTCTTTACCTCTCCTTCTCCTCTCTTTACTTTGTTTGCAACACTTCTTGCTATAGCTTATTGAGTTTACATTTAGTACAGATTTGCATTGAGACAAGCATTGTAATCTTTTTGTCCACTATTGGTTATTGCATATTAGAGTGCTTGCTTTCTTTGTAAAACATTATTTCACTGATGGACTGTTTTATGTTTTTCTACCATTTTTGTATTATTTTCTCCCTTCTCAATAAAAACTATTAAACTTTAAAAAAAAATGTGAACTGGCAGCCAAGAGAATGCACACAAGCAGAAAAATATAACAAATTGTCGTCTTTCTCCAAGGGTGGATTTTTTGCAGCCATTCCTGTATTTAAAGTGTGATGCGGTTGAAGGAAGGGGCCCAGAGAGCTTGTTGTTTTCCTCCATACACAGTTTGCTCTTCGCTAAAGCATTGATTGCACTCTGCAGGCTCCCGTTTCCTACTGCCCTTGCATCTCAATCCCTCCATTTGAAGGGGGGCCAGGATAATCTTCGCTGCAAAGCACGCTTCTCGTTGTTGAAAGGGTGGAGAGTGGCTTCCTACTACTGAAGACGGCAGCTCGTCCCCACGTCACCTCGGTTCTGTTTCTAATTGTCCCCGTCCTGCCTCGGTCTCTCGGCTATCGCTGATTAAGCAACAATCCCTCCGGTCCCGCAACCACTACTTGATTAGTATTCAAAGGAAAAACAGCGGAGCGTCGCAATTGCTGATTGTGAAACCGTCTTAAACAATCCTGGCAGGTTGGAAACTCTCTTGTATGAGAAAAAGTTTTAAAAAATGGTAATATTGAAAAAAGAACAAAAAGAAAAAACAAGGGAATATTTACTTCCTACAATAATCCGCAATCAATATTGTATTTAACTGAAAGAACCTGTTATAATAAAGTAGATTTGGGAAAGCGACCTATTTAGAAGCCAGTCTGTGCCATTCCTCATTACCTACATGCCTCCTGCACGTCCACATTTAAAAGTGGCATCTACTGGCCAGGCTCATGCCGATTGAACGAGACTGGAAAATAGAATCCAAATGCGATTCTGGCGCCCTTCTGCTGGAGTGCTTCAGATATAAAAATCACTCTGCAGTTGGGAGATATCTCCCAGTGGCTGACCCACTTCTGCCTCAGTGGGACATCTTAGGTAGATACAGAGACCACAGTGTCTCCAGGTCAGGAGTAGCTGTAGAAATGTGTCCCTCTGACTTAAAAGCAGGTGATTGACTTTCACATTTCACCTCAAGCACCGTTTATCTCTACAGAACTAGATTAGTACATGAGACATGCTGTAATAGTCAGGGCTGAATGCATGTGTAAGGCGCCTTTAGCAGAGTTGGGGCTGCAGCAGTTAAAAACGTCTTATGCTAATGTATGTTTCATTTACATTGTGATGTGAGGAATCTAAATCACGAAGACAAGCACTCGGCATTCCTTGGTTAGCAGAACAGCTAGTACCTGTTCAAGAGATAATACAATCTAAAGGAAACCACTAAAGATGCTGTTTTTTTTCTTTTTAGAATCCATATTTAGAAATGAGTGAGTTATTTGTCATAGAAAAAATGTTTTTTTGTATCGTAAACTTTCTTTGTATTTTGATAAGTGCACTCTTGCATTTATTAATTAAAATACAACAACATGAACCATAATGCAAACATATAAAAAACACAGGTTGAAGCAGCCACTTCTGAAATGGTGCAACAGTCTATCTGGGTGTATATCACAGGGTCGCTTATTCCACACAATTAACTGTGTTCTTCATTCGGGGCTGCAAATGGTACAGAAATCTCAAGGCTTCTCTAGTGATTCAAACATTGGTCTCGTTGCTGAGACTGCAAACAGCTGTCAGTGTTTCACTACTATAAGTATAGCAGCTGTGCTTAGGAGATGTGCCACTGCCAAATTAAAAGAATAGCAGTCCCGCTCAGAGGTTTACCTGCTTCTCCGATTAGAAAATATCCTTTCTGTTGATAATCTCTGACACTGTCAGTTCAAGCATCTGGAAAGTTCTGATACTTCTCTGTTACATTAATAGCATTCCCTTGGAAAAGTGCGTGGTATTATCTAAATAATGTTGTTGAGGGGGAGGTAATGCCCTATTAATAGTAAATCAGTCCTACTTAGACAATATAAAACAATGTCATACCTCAGATTCCTGCTGTGAAGAGCTGGAGATGTCCCACTAAAGGTATAGTTGCACTATTGTGAAGTACACTAACGACCCATTCAGTGAACTGAATTCTGGCATGAAATGCAAAAGCAGAACCACTTACAATACAAGGGCCCTGCTGTGAAGTGCCCACACTCTACCAATCAGAATATAACAGCGCTGTTAGGAAGTGCACTGCTGCCCTCTTAAGATCCCAGCAGCTCTGTAGAGCAGTGCCAGTCCTGTCTGATGCATAGTATGGTCAGTGCCCGTACTGGGCTAGTATCAGTACCGTAGCCCGGTTCAGAAATGATGGCTGGGTGCAAGATAAGGCGGAACAGCAATACTCAAAGATCAATCCTTGGTCTGATTCCAAGTGTGGCATTCTTTCTGAGTAGTGGGGTAACTGTGACATTAAACATATAGCAGCCCCCCTTAGAACAGGAGGTAGCTACTCACAGCGTTTACTACCAGGAGGCTGAAACACAGCTCAGTCCCATTCTTATCCTAGTCCTTGCCCTCATAGTTTAGACTACCAACATATTAAAATTAAAATATCATGTCCAAACCTTACAAAGCATTATATACAACAAGACTTCATACTAACCCGAGCCAAGATTTTCATTGTTAAATGCCAACACTTGTAGCTTTGTCAATGCCTGTTACGGGTTGGCCCTGTCTATCCACACCGTCCACTTTGATGCATTTATAGAGTGTAACCCAGTGTAGCTTTCCTTGCCTAGACAGCCACAAGTGTGAAACTGCACTCTTCCTCCCGGATTGCTTTCAGAATTGTTTAGCAACATTTTTTCCAGAAGAGGCGCTACACTATGTCTAAGGAGCCTGGGTGAATGAAGAGGCCCCAGAATTCGTCCTCACATAGCGCCCGGGTGGCCACTTTGGTCCAAATACAAGGTCATTAGAGGCTGAAGGGTAGAATGCTTTTGACGGTCTCCTCACCTTACATTTTAAAGTTGTGGCACCCATGAGATACTTGCTGAGATGTCTGCACGAAGACATTTAACAGTATTTGCTCTATGTAACAAGCCATTCTGTACAAAGAAAGATTTTCTGTCTCTGTTTTTTGTTTTTCAATTTAGGGATTGTCAACAGTAACCTAAAGCTTAGTTAATCGGTGTTTTTAGCATGTAATGAGTGAAAAGCTATTTTAGCTTTGTTGATGACAAGACCATTATGGGTATTCAAGATCAATGCAGCTTTTTAATATATCACTGTAGGACTTGCAACCAATGGAACCTATGTCTTGATATGAAATGTTATTGTCTGCCTTCCATATTACTTTGTTCCACTGTCTCACTTTGAGCTCGGCTTCTTTAATGACCACTAGTGAGGAGAAAATCCACATGAATGAGTTCCTGCCACAGCCCATGTTACTACACCCTATCTTGATATGACTGACATGCCCTGTAAAAATTGTGAATTAACATATTTTGTGAATGGATCATGTCTCAGGAGCAATGAAGGTACTCTAGTCTCCGGTTATGCTGTCTGCACCATATACCATACACCAAACTGTGGAAAGCCATCATTTACACACTGTGAAACCAGCTCAAGCTGCAGAGCTCATCTCTTACATTCAAACCTGTATCCTAGCCAAAGAAAAGACTGTTACTGAATATACAGATTCGATTTATGCATTTGATGTGATGCACAACTTTGGATTTCTCTGGAGGTTTCTTGACCCCAGCAGGTACCCATATCAATGTAAAAGAGACCACGAAGAATGTAGAGGCAGCAAAGATGTGTGGTTGCACTTACATTTCTATTCATCAGCCTTGCCAGGTTGTATCATGGAGCAGCCTACGTTGGTAGGGATGGCATGATATTTGCTACTGCATCCTACTGCTATACACTTTCCTTTCCCTGTAGCCCAAAATTATTGCCATTTCTCTGCCATATTCCTGTCTCACAATGCTGGAAAAGGGGTTAAGGTCGCTCCCGATGCCCTCCCCCCCCGTGGGGCTCCTTCGTGCACATCCAGGTAGAACTTAGATCTTGGGATGCCAAATGTGCAAATAATTATTCCCATGTCCTGTTGAAGTGTGCATTTCAGGATGGGTGAAAGTGTAACCCTTTGTCAATGCGTCTGCTATTACAGTAGGTAAGCAGTTGGACAGGGATTTATTCCCCAGTTCAGGGTATTATACTGAATCAGCAGTGATCGAGAAACATACTTTGTGTTAGCAGCAGTGCAGTCGGTTTGTAAGACCTTAGCAGTAGACCAGCATTTCCTTTGTGCCTATCACTCAGAGTCAGTGGGCAAAGTAGAAAGGAACAATGGGACCCTTATGAACAAGATAGCGAAGATATGCTCAGAGACACAGTTAGAGGTGGCCGAATGCCCTGCAATGACTGTTATGGTCATTAAGAGCAATTCCGTCCCAGAAGACAAAATTGAACCAATATGAAGTGGTCGTAGGCCGACTCATGATGTTTCCTTCAAATCCTCCTATCTTTTTGGGAAAGCTTGATTTACAGTTAAAAAATGTCACTGTCTTACAATATTGCAGAAAGCTTAGACCATGTCTTCACAGTTTCTGTTCTTAGTTATAAGCTACCTTACCTGAGTGTCCGACTGAGGCCTGCCACTCCCTTCAGCATGGAGAGTGGGTCTATGTTAAGGTTTTCAAGAGGAAGAACGCACTGCTGCCTTTCTTGTGTGGAGCATTCCGGATCTTGTGCATCACAAACACAGTTGTCAAATTCATGGATTGGCAAACTTAGATCCACTCATCCCACTGCAAGTGAGGTGCTCTTCCTAGAGATACATGTGCTCCTGCTGCATCAGGACATGGGCCTGGCCCCTGACCTTCTGCTGAAACTGTTCCTGTGGCTGCCCTGTCATCTCTAAGCCCATCTTTCTTTCCTGCTTCTCCACCACCACGTGTGATGCTGCCCGCACAGCCTCTCATTGCTACTCTCTCCTTACAAGTAAGGAGCTTCGTCCCTCTGGATATCAGATTCCTTTGTGGGTCTGGCCTGCTATCCTCATTGCTGCCTTGAGTATTCGGCTGGTGGTGGGGAATATTCAAGCTGCAAAGTGGTAAATCATCGCAAGACCGAACTGTACTGAACCAGCCCTTGCACAGAGCCAGTGCTCACCTCACAAGGGTAACTTCTACGTGTTGCTGCTGGAAAATTACTGACCATTAACTTTCTCCTGTTGTATTTGTAAGTACATGCCTGTTGATGTGGGGTATAACATTCCTTTGATCAGAGTACCCATCAGTTTTCTTGACACTTGCCTTCATCTTTTCCACATTGGCCATAGACTACCTGTGTGTGCTGGCATCTCCCCCTCTTTCATCTCAGGTTTTAAAAAGTCTACTTTGAGTCACAATATGCCAGATGTGACTCATTTCGCAATGACTGAGCAAGGAAATATTTGTGAGCACCAAGGAACAAATGTCTCTAGTGTTTTGGACACAGAAATGTGATTTAGCGATTGACAGCATTCCTTTTGGGTTACCTGCTTTTTAGTATCGCCTTTCCCAGGGGCTGTTGTTTCTCAGACGCTACCCGCAAGGAGGCCATGCATTTTTCATTTGCTGGTCACAAGCCTACCCTTAAACTGAACAGGAACTTGTTATCCAGGGTACATTGTTTCAGCTGTTAGACATTTTGATGATCAACCGTTAGAATGAAGGAGAGGCAGAATTGCTGCTGTTTCAACTACCTCTAGATTCCTCTCTGCTCTAGTTTCGTGTATGGAATGAATGTTGCTTTAGACAAAATAAGAAGAAATACATAAATTCTATAAGAAACAGCACATTTGACCATAATAGCTCTAGGATTACTAACAGAGCAGTGAGATGCCCATTCTAAGATACTGATCTAAAACAGAATGGATTTACATTATCTTTTAGAGGCCAAAGGGGTGGGGTCTATACTATCGTAGGGACTGAATGTGGCACTCATCTTCCCAATTCTTCTCTTAACATACATAAGCAGATAGTTCACTGTGAGAGCTTTCTATACAGTTCTTACCCCTTCACCAAGGGTTGTATTTTGTTTTTTACACTTTGTCAGAGAGAGAGGCACCCCTGTGCACAGAAGAATATATCGCCAAATTCATAAGTGGTCTCTCTTTGTTTACTACACCAGCACTAGTGACCACTAACCCTAAACAAGCTGTCCTTGATAAGTTAGAAAAGGCCAAAAAGAAACATGTTCATACAGAACTCCATGCATGTATGCTCACTGAATATTTAAAAGCATGTATAAGCAAGAGCATCACAAAGATGGCCGCCGAGTAGGAGCTCTTGCAGGAGCTCCCGGGTAGGGGATCACCGCATCGGTCAATATCCCCTGTTAACCCCGCCATCCACCCTTATTCTTCTACCATCAAGCCTTTTTACAAGACACTGGATCGCCTGAATCTAAATTGGCTCACCTGTGGAGACGATCTCCTCGATTCCGGTCGTGCCTTCGCCGCCTCTGCCCGCCGCTCCCCTCCTGGTTCGAGCGCCTCGAAATCGCAGAGCGTTTGGCACCCTTACGCCTCTGACCACTTGGTGCTGAGGTCCGCCTGCTGGGAAGGCCACTGGGAGTCCGACGAACCTCTTGCTCTTTTCTCGCCGCTCCCCTCTTGGTTCGAGCGCCTTGAAGTCGCAGAGCGTTCGGCACCCTTTACGCCTCTGACCACCCGGGGCTGAGGTCCGCCTGCTGGGAAGGCCACTGGGAGCCCGACGAGACTCTTGCTCTATTCATGCTCTGATCGCCTCCAGGATTGTGCTCTTTGAGGGGACGGAGAGTGCAACACCTCGTCAGCTGAATTTATTACGGCGTGCACCTCCGAGCCGTGCTGCTCTCCTGATGAACCGAGCCTCCTCCTGATAAGCGTGACTCGCCTCATCTCCTCTCAGAGTGGATCGATGAGTGGGCCTGTGGCCGTCGCGCCTCCTGCTCCCACCGTTGGTCGCTGATGGACCTGGCCCGGGGCGCTTCGTGACCCCCCGCCTCCTCTGAGTTTCTGCCGGGCCGCCTTTGGAGGGATCTGCACCTATGTTCCCGCACGTCCCGCTGCCTGTTCCTAGCCCCCGATCTGCCGCACTGCTGCCGCTAGCGGACCTCCCGCATGATCTCCACATAATTGGTGATGCCCCAGATTGCCCCTGAGCGGTCTCAAAATCAATGTTTCTCCTTGCCGCTGGGGCTCATGAGGGTCGATGTGCCCACACGGCCCACTGCCTGTTCCTTGCCCCCGATATACCGCACTGCTGCCGCTAGCGGACCTCCCGCATGATCGCTACATAATTGGCGATGCCCCGGATTGCCCTTGAGCATTTTTTTAAATCGATCTGTCTCCTTGCCGCTGGGACTCACGAGGGTCGAGTGGTCTTCCGACCTCAGCATCTGGCCATCCCCTCCCCGCTCCGCACCTCTACGCAACATGCCGCACTCCCTGCGGAGTGACGCAGAGAGAATCCAAATCTGTGCCGACGATCTGGGCTCCACAAGATGGCGGTGCCCCAAGACTTGCCGCTAACCACCGTGCGCCTGGCCATCTGAGTCCCCCCGCTGTTTTGCGACCGCATGATCCGGGGATCCTCGCTTCTACTCAGCCTGCTGCCTAATCTGCGGAGCGACGCGGAACGGGCCTATATGTTGCTCAGCCACTGCCCTTGACAATTGCTTATTAAAATGGCGGTTACCAGATCACTCCAGCCATCGATTAGTCCTCATTAAAATGGCGATGACCAGATCTCCCCAGCCATTGATAAGTGCTCACCAAAATGGCGGTGACCAGATCTCAGTCATGCCTTCAACCTCTGTGCGACCACCTAATTAATCACATCATGCTTTAACGCAGCCTCCAGCCTATCTCTGACCTCTGCTTGGGCCCTGCCGACGATCCTTTCCGCTGAGGGCACTTTCAATTGAGCCTGCCGCATGGTTTCTACCCACCTTATCTGGCCTCAACGCAGCCCTCAGCAAATCACTGGACCCACGACCTCCGCTGTGCCCTGCTGACAACGACCCTTCCCACTGAGGTCACTTTCAATTGTGCCTGAGGGCTCTGCTTGCTCCAGAGCCCCTTAACACCCCTCCTAGAGACAGCCACCGTCGAGTAGGACGTCGTCGCACAACCTATCGGCTCTGCCACCACTGTGCCCGGTGTTGTCTACCGATCATGATCTCCTGACCTCTTGGATTGCCAGACTGGCCTGATCCCTGCCTAACTGTTTACCCTGATCTCGCTCTCCCCAGGACCGCTGGACTTCCACGCCACTCGGTAAACAGGGTAAGTGCCTACATCCTGATATCCATCCATAGGGATCTCATGGACGTCTGTTATTATTATCTCCGAAAAACGAAGTCACAACTAAAATGGCCGCCACATGAAACTCTTTACATTCTCAGGCCACTGTGCCCGCTGCCGCTCCTGTTCTTTATTCCATGATGAACTTGATCTCCTGATTGGCCTGATTCCTGACTGTTGTCTTCACGCCTATGTCCTAACACCCATCCTTGGGGACCTCACAGGCGTTTGTCCTTGAATAACTCTTAAAAAAAGCAGACACAACTAAATTGTCCACCACGTGAAACACTGCTCATTCTCAGGCCACTGTGCCCGCTGCCACTCCCGATCCTGACTTCCTGATTAACTTGATCTCCTGATTGGCCTGACTCCTGACTGCTGTCTTCTTACCTACAACCTGCTATCCATCTTTGTGATTTCTTGGGCGAATACATGAAAACTCATATCAAATGAAGACACTTCTAAAATGGTTGCCACATGAATACCAGTTTATCCATAGGCCCATAGACTTTGCTGTTGAACTCACTAGCCCGTTGAGCCCCCGCTAAGCATTATCCCTCACCAGACATATATGGCAATGACTTAGCACTGCCCTTTCCATTCTTGATCTGTAAGTGTAATTGTTCTGTCCCAGACCGTCTATACTATTTTATCTTGTACTCCTATGAGGACAAATTACTACTTTTACTTTCTTATTATCATGTTGGTGCTCAAAATTGCAGCCGAGTAGGAACACTTGGCAGAAGCGCACGGGCTGTGGATCACCGTTTTGGTATCCCTCCCACTGTCCTCCCCCTGATTCATCCCCATTACCGTACCCCTAATTGCCTTCACGACCTTCTTCTAACTCTCTACTTCCCAGCCCTGTCCCAACATGCCCCCCCTCAACCACGCACACATCCCCCATGACTATACTCTCTCCAAACATGGCCCCAACTCCTGGACCATCCTCTACCCCCCAATCTGTCTAAAAACGCTAAGAAAAACTTTTAACATAAACTACTCATCCGTAACCCTGAAACACTTATTGTTGATAACTTCCTCAGCCTCTCTTCCCCCATAAAAACCAACTACATCTTCTATTCCAAACGCCACTCCAAATGGAAAAGCATTTTCCTACGACATCTCCCAGTCACTAACTCAATCAAAATTCCCTATGGATTTAAATTATCCACTACTCCCTCCCCAATTTTTCCAGGTGAAATAGACATCTCCATCTTCAAAACGGGCAACATCCTCATACAAGCCGCCGAATCACACCTCGCCATCTTTGAGCACCACTTCAGCACCCTGTCACTCCACCTAGTCAAAGTTATCCCTAACCCTCCGTATACCCAACTGCTCAACACCCCCCGCTCTCTCCCTTTCCCCCTACCCCACTCTCCCCCTCCCCTGTCGTCCCTCCTCCCAAAACCATACTCCAAACACCTACTTCCCACTCCCCCTCCCCTGTCATCTCTACAGCCAATGCCATCTCCCAACCACTGTCACCCAAATATTCTCTCCCCCAACGATCCTCCCTCTTCCTGACATCCCCACTGCACACCCCCTCTCCCAACCGCTTGCATTCTCCAATGACCTGTCCCCCTCAACCCCTTCTAAAATAACTAACCCCTATCCTCCCTCCTTGACCCCTCAACCTGAATCCCTACCACTCCACCCTGGCTCGCCTTTCGTACCACCTCTGGCCCCACCTTCACCTTCTCCTAATCCCCCATCACAACCACCGAATTTCTCGCCACCGTTAATCCCAGACGCAGTCCTACTTCACACTCTTCATGCCCTCATATTATCTCTATCCACATCCCCTGAGTGCTCAAATATCTTGTCCTCCATCACGCCACCACCCACGCCTAATATCCTAAACTCCACTCATTCCACTACCATTGACCCCACACACCCTACACACAATTGCCCCCTGTCTGCAACAAACACTGTCCATTCCCTTTCACCCTCATCCTCCCCTTCAGAGATCCCCCTCTCCCCTATAACCCTGACCCTACACAACATTGAACGCAATCTCTCTTTACTGACGAATGAACTCTCTCGACTTAGAGAAGATGTTAAATCCCTCAGCTCCGGAACCCAACTCACTCGTACAAATTTCCCCCACCCCAACCGTAAAAACCCCGCCAACTACAATCATCATCATTGGAATACTTCCCCCCACCACAACCGTATGTCTAGGCCTCGCCGCACCTCGAACCACCTCTCCCCATCCGACCTTTCTGACCTATGCAACTCTTACCATCCTAGTACTTTAATCAACAATCCGCCTCCCCCTACTCCAACATCCCTGTCATTCTAGGGACCAACAGAATTCCCTCTTCTCCCGCCGACCCTAGACCCCCTCCACAACTCACCACCATCCACTCGTGCCCTCCCCCCCAAAACAACCCCAAACCACTCGCCTGCATGCTTGTTAACTGTCAATCTGCCGTCCAACACACCACTGAAATCTCTGAATCTATCCTTAGCGAATCCATTGACATCGCGTTCCTCACGGAAACTTGGCTCAATGACCACTCAACGAGCATTCTTGATCTACTCTCCCCCCTGGATACTCTATCCTCAGAAAAGACAGACCTGACAGAATAGGGGGTGGCTTGGCCATAATCTTCAAAAATGAACTTCAGCTCTCCCTTGTTAACAACGCTGGCCACTCCACCTTCGAATACCTTGAAGCTGAACTTAATGTTCAAGGTACCCACCCTATTCGGTTACACACTATCTACCACCCCCCTGGGGATCCACACCCCTTTATTGATGATCTTTCTGACTTGATGACACAATCCTCAATATCCAACTCAAAAAATCTCTTCCTTCGAGACCTCAACCTCCACTTGAATGACACCAACGATCCCACTACCACCCTCTTTACCAACCTCCTCGAGATCAATGACCTCAAACAACTATGTCAGTCCCCCACCCACACCAAAGGAGCCATCCTGGACGCCATCATTACCAACAATGACTTGGCCTTCCTGACCAACATCATCCCAATTGACTGGTCCGACCATACTGTTCTCCATTGCTATCACGCCCCCTCCCCTCCCCTCCCCACCAAACAAATTAAACCTATGAAATGGACCAGAAATCTAAAACTTATCCCTCCTGATGAACTTGAGTCCAAACTCCATGCTCAACTGCTCCTCACTCCTCTCTCACAAAACGCAAATGAGCTTACTGATCACTTTAATAAAGCTGTCACGGATGTACTAGACCAATTGGCCCCTCCTAAACTTAAAACTCTAAGAAACATCCCTTCCAAATCATGGTTTAACTTAGAACTTAACAACGAAAGACGCTCATTAAGACTGATGGAAAGAACTTGGAGACAGCATCCCTCCCACTCAAACCTGACACTCCTCAGATCAGCTAGATCTACATACAAAAAACACATTTTTAACAAAAAGGCATCCTTCTTCCGTACACAACTCGTTCGGGCCAAAAACAGACCTAGAGAACTCTTCAACATTATCCGTCACCAAACCTCCTCAGCTCCGCCTAACCCGACGGCCTCAACCGCTAGATGTGAAGAAATTGCCCTCTTCTTCTCTGAAAAAATCGCCAAAATTGATCAATCCATCCCCTCAACTCAGATCCCAACCACCCCCCTACTTACTCCTGGCATCACCTCTAAATCCCACACCACACTCCCCACACCCCCTGGTCCCCCCTCATACTCACCCGCTACTTCACCTCACCCTAACCCCTCCTCACACATTCCTACTCCTACTGCCTCCCTAAACTACCCTCCACACCTTCCCACCACTACTCCTCTCGTACCCAACCACCCAAACTCACGATCAAAAAATAATGCCTCCTGGCATAATTTCCTCCCTGTAACTGAGCACGAAGTCCACAGCATCATTGCTAAACTAAAACCGTCCTCCCATACCAAAGACCCCCTCCCTTCTAACCTTGTCCAAGACCTAAAGCACATCATTGCCCCATCCTGGACCACAATCATCAACACCTCCCTTGCTACTGGAATTGTCCCTATCTCCCTTCAACTTGGTCAAATCTCCCCCATTATTAAAAACGCTAATGCAGATCCTAATGACTTAAACAATCTCCGCCCCATCACTAACCTCCCCCTTCTTTCTAAAGCCCTCAAAAAATGTGTCTTGCTCCAATTAGACAAACACATCGAAAAATTCAACCTTCTGGACCCCTTACAATCAGGCTTCAGAAAAGGCTGCAGCACTGAAACTGCCATACTAAACATTGTTGATGACATCCACCACTCCCTTGATAATGGTGAGACCTGTCTACTTATCCTCCTTGATCTCTCTGCAGCTTTTGACACTGTTAACCACTCTGCCCTACTTAATGTGCTCAAAGATCGTTTCGGCCTCAATGGTACTAGCCACAAATGGTTCGTCTCCTATCGACAACATCGAACCCAGCAAATCAAAATACAAGACTGTCTAACTAACCCCACTCCGGTCTCCCTAGGAGTCCCCCAGGGATCTATTCTTTCACCCTCTCTCTTTAACCTCTTTATGGAACCCCTCACCCTCATTCTAAAATAAGCTGGTATCAACTACCACCTTTACACCGATGACACCCAACTCTACTATAAGATCAAACCACGCTGACATCATACACCTTAATAACACCCTCACTAAAATCCAATCCTGGTTCCACTTTAACCATCTCAAACTCAACCCCAATAAAACTGAAATCATTCTCTTCTCCCCTAAAAACAACCCTCTCCCCATTCAAACCTGGATCTCTGACCTCAATGCCCTCAACTGCTCGCTTTCCTTGTCCAACTCAGTAAAATCTCTTGGTATCTCCATCGATAATTGTCTAAACCTCAATGTCCACATCAAAAATTCGGCTAAAGGAGCCCTCTTCACTCTCCGTCATCTCAAGAAAATCAAACCCTTTCTCCCAACTGAAGATTTTAAATTAGTAGTTCAATCCCTGGTCCTTTTGCGAATTGATGACGGCAGTGCCATCCTCACCGGAATCCCCAAGGTCCACCTAGCTCCACTCAAATCTGTACTCAACCTTGCAGCCAGGCTCATCACCGACTGCAAACGGTTCGACCACATTTCCCCATCCCTCAAAACTCTTAAATGGCTCCCCATCGAAGGCAGATCCACCTACAAAAACACATGCCTCACACACAAAGTCCTCCATCAAAATGCACCACCATACCTCGCCAATAAACTGCAAAGCGGGCAGCACACGACCTCTAAAAAGCACTAATGCTCTCCTCCTTGTCCCACCCCTGCTAAAAAAGAAATCCACACAATCCCGCTCATTCTCCGGAAATGCCCCTTACATCTGGAATGCCCTCCCCAAAGACCTACGATGCAACCCCTCCTACACCAGCTTTAAAAAAGACCTCAAAATGCACCTCCTCAATAAATATTGGGGGTCTCTACCTGCGCCTTAAACTCGATCTTCCATGTCTTATATATGTATATAAGTCTTTACTCTGACTATCTGTTTACATGATATTTATTATCTCAAGCCGTTTTCTCTCTGTTTTTACCTGCTGTTATTCCATGATGTTGTAATTTTGTTTTACTGTACCATCTCAGTCATGTAAAGCGCTCTGATGTTTTGTTATTCCATGATGCTGTAATTTGTTTCTTACCGTAACTAGCTCTGTCATGTAAAGCGCTCTGATACCTCAGGGTCCAGCCAGTGCTATATAAAACCTCTAAAATAAATAAATAAATAAATCCCTCTTGGTCTTCAAGTTAGAAATGTACCAAGCAATTCAGAGTTGGGTTCAGCAAGATTGCAAATACCTGTTCCCATCACTAGGTGGTCTTGGGCATTAAACCACTCTAGACCATGCAAGAAGGAGCTAAAAAGCATTAAAGATTTCAAAAAGGAACTTTTGGGTCCTGATGTCCTCACAGAAGCCAAAACAGTAGTTGACAATTCAAACAAAGCCATTGCAGAGTTTAATTCCATAGAAATCAAAAAGTAGGCTGATAAGGTCACTAAGAATATAACAAACTTTTCAAAAGGAAAAGATTATCCCTATCTTAAGGATGACTTCTACACTCAGAATTTACCCTTTAATAGGACACACACTCGGTATTGGGCAGGCTCAGATAATTCCATTGTAATAAAACCCACAGAGACGGTGGGGGTGGCATAGTGGTACAGAAAACAGAAGATTATGACACTGAAATTCTAAGGCAGCTCTCCAGTCTCAATCAATACCTCAAACTAACTCACAATCTCATTGAGTCAATAAAGACACAAATTTTAAACTATGATCGCCGAATAGATGTGCCTTAGCGACGCTCCAGCCAAGAAGAGCAAAATCCTGTGGAATCCTGCGGTTTGATGGCAGATGGTTATTGGCGCTGCAAAGGTGTCCGCTCTGGTGCCCCCCCGCACACAAAAATGTCAAAATCTGGCCTGCGCTTGCTAAACTGTGCCAAAGGAGCATTGGGCTGGAGACACAGCCGGAGGAGTGGCCTGGCACGACAGAGCGTGCCCTGATGTGAAGCGGCCTGGATAGCAGCAGTGTGGGTGACCCGGTCTACTGCGCAAACAGGAATTCTGTACCTAGACCGCCTAGGGGCCTGGAGATCACAGCTGTTGGCCAAGAAGGGAGGAAAATCCTTGGCCTGCCATTAGCGTTGTGGCAGCACCCGACTAGAATGCTGGTCGAGGCTGCTGACGGTCTGGGGTGGGGTCTGGCGGCGTTGGCCATTGAAGCCTTGTGGACTAGGTTGGAGGCTGAGCAGAGGGCAGAGTCACCACATCTGGCAGCACCCTGGAAGGAAAGGGACCAAATACTGCACAGCAGAGTATGAAACTTCCTCATCACAAGCAAGCTCCATGCCTTGACTGCGAAGGCCCTGTGGGACGGCCCCTCTGGGACTACTGGGCATTGAATGGGACACCGGTGACTGGGGAAGTTTCCCGGGTGGAGCTGCAAGACTGAATTGCACAGTGCGCTGCACTCAAATAAATAAAAAAAATGTAAATCCGTATTTGTAAAGCGCGAACTACTCACCCTTACGGGTCTCAAGGCGCTGGGGACCGTCGTGGAAATTAAGTGAGCTATTGCCCAGAGTCACATGGTGCTGAGCTGAGCTGCCGCCGGAGCCGGGAATCGAACCATGAGCCCTGTGCTCCGAAGTCAGCTGCCCTGGCCGATGCACCACACCTCTCCACTCAAGGTGAGAGAACTGTGCCTTGAGAGCCAGTGGGAGAAACAGCTGGATTTTGGTGGGCCCCGCATATATCTTTGTGTAATTGAAGGCCGGGAAGGGTGTAGAGCCAGCGCTAGGACCGCCCTCTTGACTGTTGGGGGCCTCGTAGTCTGGGCTGGGTGTGGTGCAGTGCAGCCTTCCTGAACTGGCGTGGAAGCACTACAGCAGTGCAGATATGAGATTGCCCTGGTTCACACAAAAAGCGGAGGAGAGACGGACTCTGGGAGAGAGAGGCCTGTGGTGAGTCAATACTGTTCAGCAGGACGTGGTTCTCTAAGCGCAAAATGATGGGGGAAGTGCACACGCACTCTCCCTTGTGGAAGGTGTAGTTGATACAGGTCTGCCCTCCCTCCTCTGGGGTGGTGTCTTGCATGTGAGGGTCGGACACGGAGCGGCTTGGTGAAGGACTCCTGGGAGCGTGGCTGCAGATTGACTGTGGTGCATTATAGGTCTATCAGGGCCCTGCATTCGGCTGCAGAGGGGAGTAGAGTTTATCATAGAAAAAGCCACTGCACCTCCCACGTGCAACCTAGGAGCTGATGGTGTATCCTTGATCTAAGTTGTGTGCACTGGGACCGGCTATGTATTTAAACAACCCCTGGTGCCCGAAGGAGACATTGTGATTGCCTGCATTTTGTGCCTGGTGTGGACACACCAGTTACGGTTTCATCGATTCTTTCTCGTATATCCCCACTGGGCAATCTACCATGGTGAAGGACAAAGGGTCGAAGGCCGTGCAATTTAACACAATAGTAGAGTATAAGGTCCCTGGACCGGGCCCCCAGGAAAAAGGTCCAGAAGTTACTGTGGCATGGGCATCTGCACAGGGCACCGCTGAAATAATAGCCATAATCCAGGGCTCCAGGCAGGTGCTGGAAACCAAAATGGATGCAATGTCCATAGACATTATTCATTTGCGCATCGACCTATGAAAGGTGATTGAAAGGGTGACCACTACTGAGGAGGATGTAGTGAAATCAAGGACCTGAAAACCACAGTGGCTGGGCTCAACTGCAGTGCGGCGCAGGGAGAAGAGCTTGTGGAAGATGCTGAGGGGGCGCTCCAGGCAAACCAATAAACGCTTTATTGGTTTCCCCGAGAAGGCTGTGTGGTCCCTCTGCAGAACAAAAGCACGATGAGCAAAAGAACGATGGAATTAACCCAGATCTCTTGACTGGGGGTGAATGTTTGATTCATTCAGCATTCTGTCCATCATTTGTTGCTGCAGCACTTTTCACCCTAAGTGGGATGAGTATGCCCAGACATGGGTCCCTTGCTTCCTGTGCCTCTGGATTCTAGCTAGCCTGGCTGATAAGGGGTGTTCCCCTGAAACCAGTCCCAGGATGCTTGTTTATGGTCCAGGGAAGACCTGGCCTGGCAGTTTGGGCTGGACTGTTCCCATGAGGAGCAGGGTCAAGACTGATTTGCATATGGCTAGGTCAGGAATATACCAATTAGGTATTGTATGATTGCATGATTTACAAGATGCACACTAGACTCTGACATTGATCAGGCAGACCACATAGGTTTCTTGTAGAGTTGTTTAGGGATCAGCCACTTTGGTCCTGAAGAAAAGCAGAGGGGAAGGCTTTGAAACATGTAGACCAGGGAGGAAACAGCCCATTATAGCATACATTCCTCCTCTCCCCTTTTTTACTAATACCAGCTACAGGGAGTATTAAAGTTTAGTTTCCACGCTGCCAAGTATTTTTTAACTCACTACATTGCCTCTGACCCTTCCACTCTCACACCAACACATAGAATCACCTCACTAACAAGTGCTCCCATGTCTCTGTCGGTCACAGCACCCCCGTTCTGCGGCAGGGCGGGAAGAACCCGATGATGAAGCATGCCACCAAGGGACCTTTTTGGTGGGTGAGGGTTTTTTTAACAAAACATTTTGTTTTCCTATACACTTTTAGGAAAACTTATTGTATTCTTACAGTGACTTTAGAACCGATTCTGGAAGGACAGCATTTTCTATGAATGAAGTGTGGACTTTCTTTATTTTTTGTGCAATTTATAGAGGAGGCTGAGTCCACAGCTTACCAAACCTCTTCACTCCCTCTCTTGTTTGTGGTCTCAAATAGGATGGCAATGCTTTAGTTACTACATCAAGAAATATGTGCATGGTTTTTTATAATCACCCTGCTGCTGGGTGAGTAACACAGCAGCCCATTCGTAGGACTCATTAACAAAAAGGTAAAAGTCTTTAGAGTAGTCAGATAGCCCCAAAGCAGGAGACCCGCAAAGAACTTGCCAAATGGCAAGGGAGCTATGTTCATGATCTGCTGTCCAAGGAAATGGCTTGGGTGTGTCCTTGAGGGTAACAGCCAATAATGGCTTTGCCAATAGTGAAAAAGTTGGAATCCAGTAGCAGCAATATCCAGCCATTCATAGGAATATACACCCCTGTTTTTCTGTGGTTTGAGGTTATACAGTTAAAATTGATTTGATGCGCTCTGTGAGTAATTGTCTCCACCCTTTCAACAAGAGATGTCCCAAGTAGGAACCCTCTTGTTGAACAAATTGTGTCTTATCAGGAGACACCTTGTGTCTCCTGGCAGCTAGGAAATTCAGTAAATTTACTGTATCTGTTATGCACTGGTCTTCACTAGTGCTTGCCAATAGTAAATAATTGATGTACTATATTAAGGTAGTAGTTCAGTGACATTGGAAGGCAGCCAGCTCCCTCTTCAAGGCTTGGTTGTAAATTGATGGCTCTCAGTGTAGCCCTGGGGAGCTCTTGCGAAATAGTAAGAGCGTCTGATGAAAGAAAAGGAGAATAAATACATGCTGTCCTCATGCACAGTGATAGAAAAGAAAGCATTCTTTAAACCTATCGCAGAAAGATGTGTCATGTCATGTGCCAAAGTAGATAGGATAGTCACTATGTTTGGGACTACAGGGAATTGTGGTACCCCTATTTTGTTAATCTCACGAAGATCAACTATGAACCTCCATGTATATGACCCTTCTTTTTCACTCTTTTTCAAAACCGGAAGTATAGGGCTATTACATGGGCTCCCTGTTATTTCTTTCACTATTCTTGCCTTCAATAGATCCTTGAGGACCTCTTGTAGGCCTTGAAATCCTTCTGCTGATATTTTATATTGGAGTATATGAGGCAATGGAGCATTTTGGCGCACAACTATCTGTACAGGGTCAATGTGCATCTTACCTATGTCGTTTTATGTGTGACCCATATCCTAGTATTTATCAGCTGCTGTATGTGGTGGAATTGTGTCTTTCACTGTCCAGACAATGTATATAAAGGCAACAAGAGGCAAGGCTTTATCCACCTCAAGATACACCATATTTGGTGTTCACTGGATTGTGGCATTTAGTTTTTTTAGCAGATCCAATCCTAACAAATAATAAACGCATGTTTCAGGAACCAGGAAAGAGTGTTTGTCCATAAAGGGTCCTATACTGTATTTCAGTGGGGCTGACATGGGGTTCGTTACAAGCACATTGGTGAATCCTACAGATGTTTTCTTTTTCCCAAGAGAAGAGTCTGTGGAAGTGGGCTTTTGGTCAGACATGAGCTGAATGCACGAGTCTCTAAGAGGAACTTAACCGGTACACCTTTTATCTCTCTTTGTACATATGGGCCTTTATCACCCACTGGGATGATAGTCTGTTGTACCATTTCTATCAGGCACCCTTAACAACAATCTTTCAAATTAGCAAGGTAAGAGCATTCTTCCTCATCATACACATGGTTAGCCTGCATCATTTGTGTTCCCTGAACCTTTTGGTTAGAATAATTGTTCACTTGTTGTGCAGCCTGGCTCTGTGCATTTTGGTGTTGTCAGCCTGACCTGTTCATTGGCCCTCGCCCTATTCCCCTTCCTCTCTGTCTGCATGGGTGGGGACAGTCCTGGGCCTAGTGTCCCTGACCACTGCAGCCGTAACAACCCTGTTGTTGCTCTGTGGGCGTCATGTCAAATGTAACTGGTGGCACATGTAATTGCGCAGGCGAAGGCCTGGGTCCCCTGCCTCTTTTTCCTCTAGGTGCGCAATATACTTGAACCTGCTGCATGAAGACGTTGGTTTTTAGGTCCTTATGTTTCTTTTCTTTAATATCTTCTTCCTTGGACTTCAGTTCCTCATAATACTGAGCCAACTGTAACAGTTCAGGGATTTGTTTATGTGACCATGTAGGATTGTACTGATAGATGGCATCCTTAATGTTCTTCTGCAAGTCATTCACAAAGTAGGACACCAATGCATGTTGGGTAGTATCCTTGGAGGGCTCTCAACGACTGGATGGCAAATATATTGCAAAAGCAATCACCAGACAAATACACAATGAAGGGTCAATCTCAAAATGTTTGAATGATGATTCACTCATATTTTTTTTTTTAATAAATCTTTTTATTGATGACATTATCCATAAAATACAGATAAAATGACACAATACTGAACAGAGCATTACCTTGATGTGGATCTTGTTTCCTACACTCAGCCCTAACTATTGCTAATCCGCAAGTGTGCCTGTCTTTGAGGTATACCCATTCATTCTGCGACTAAGGAGGGACGGGGACTCGCCCTCGGGGGCTCACAAATATTCCCTCTATATTCATTCCACTGTCCCCATATTTGTGACCACTTTTTAGAACATCCCCTAGATTCATATACTGTTCGCTCCATCAACATACACCAATCTAGGTCCCTTTTCCATGCTGCGATCGTCGGTGCTTCTTGTGCTCCCCATTGTTTAGCGATGTTACTTTTCGATATCATCAGTCCCAGTGACACCCAGGTCTTTGCCTTACTACCAAGGTCAGTCGGCTCCCAGAAATTCAGGAGGCACAATCCCGGTTTCCGCTCTATTGGGATTTGTAGAATATCCCCCATGCATCGAGTTACTTCGGACTAGTAGCGTTGAATATGTGTACACTCCCAGATGATGTGTATGAATGTACCCTCCTTACCACACCCTCTACCACAATCAGGATCCTCCCTGTAGCCCATTTTTACCAAAGCTGGACACGACAGGTACGCCCTATGTAGGACCTTGAGTTGTACGAGTCGTAATTTTGAGGAGACCGCCGTCTCTTAAGGGGATGCCAGGGCTTCTTGCCAGCCCTCTTCTTCCATACCCACTACATCTCACTCCCACTGCTCACGCAATTTCCGTAGGGGATCAGCCATGTTGTTGATTCATTTTTGGTATGTCAACGAGATGGCTTTCTGGGGCATGTGCCCGTCGAGGATCCGGTCCTCGAGCGGGGTGGATTCTACCAGAGATTCTCCCTTCGGTATGGCTGCTTGTAGCGCATGCCTAACCTGCAAGTATCTGAAATACTCAGTGTCTGCTAGTTCTTATTCCGTGTTCAGTTGCGCAAAGAGAATCACTCCCCCTTTTTTCCAGAGGTCCCCAACCCTTGAGATACCAATCATGTCCCACCGGTCAAAGTCCTTAGTGTTTCTCAGTGTACCGAACCTGTCTGTATCCCACAGTGGGGTCATACATGTGATTTGTCCTGTTCCACCCAAGCTTTTGTTTGCAATGTGCTATATTTGAACCGCATGTTCAGTGGGTCCCGTCAAATGCAATTTAGTCGGATTAGCATGTAATGCTCTGACATAATCCCCGCCCGGGAGAAGTCAGCGGTCCATATTATATCCCGGGTCATCTCTGGGCCTGTATATGCCATGATTTATTGCTGCCAGGTGTGATGCCCAGTAGTACCTTCTAACATCCGGCAGTCCAATGCCCCCGTCATACCATCCTCTGCTTAACTTTTGGGTTGCTATTCGAGGCAGTTTTCCCTCCCAAAGGAGATCTCTCTGCTCCCTCTCAATTGCCCTGAAGTAGTCGGTGGGAACCAGGTTTGGCGAGTTTTGCACTATATATAAGAAACGAGGCAACATCATCATTTTAAATAATGCAGCACGGCCGAGCAAGGACATAGGGAGAGATCTCCAGTGCCTTACATCACTTCTAAGTCGCTGCAGCGGTATCAAAAGGTTGCGCTCATAATATGCCGTACGATCCTTGGTGACGTATATTCCTAAGTACGTAAAACCTTCTTGTGCTTCTACTATCACATAGTTTTGAGGCGGGGGGAATTTCCCCCTTAGTACATAGAGGACCGATTTATTGTGTATCCGGAATATATCCCAAAATTTGTAAAACTATGGAGCGCTCTATTCATTGAAGCTCTCTGTGAGGCCAAGTATAGTAATATGTCGTCGGCATACAATGAAATATGGTCCTCCCAACTGTCCGACCATCGTAGGCCCCTTATAACAGGATCTTTCCGTATCTACAATGCCAACGGCTCCATCATGAGAGCGAAAAGCAAGGGGGATAAGGGACAACCCTTTCTAGTTCCCCTCTCAAGAGTAAATTTGGGTGATTTACGGTTGTTGACTACCACCTGTGCCAGGGGCTCCGAGTATAGAAGTTTTATCCAACTTAGGAATTCGGGGCCAAAACCCATTTTTTTAAGGACCGCATACATGTATGGCCATTCTATAGTGTCGAACGCCATAGCGGCGTCTAAGGAGACCACTACTGCATCTTCCCGCAGGGTGTTGGCTCTGCACAGCACACCATGTAACCGCCGGAGGTTCAGTGAGGTATTTCTAGCTGGCATGAAACCCGGTTGGTCCGGGTGTACAAGTTTTGTTATGACTTGAAGCAGGCGGGTGGCCATCCGTTTCGCAAATATTTTAACCTCGGCGTTGAGTAACGAAATTGGTCTATAGGACGCGCATTTATTTTTCGGCTTACCACTCTTATGGATAACCATGATTGTGGCAAGTCTCTGATCAGCGGGAAGTTTCCCTTGTTCTCTACTTTCTAAGTACATCTTGGTGAGGTGCGGCTCTATTTTACTAGGGGCAATTTTATACAATTCGATGGGCAAACCATTGGGGCCCATCGCTTTTCCAGCTTGCAGGTCTCCAGTGGCTCTCTCAACTTCCGTAGCTGTGAGTTCACTATCCAGGGTCTCTAAGTCATCTGGGGACAGAATTGGTAACGCCATATCTGATAACAGGGACATCGACTCCTCCTCTGCGTAGGCCACATGGGACCTATAGATTCGATTAAAGTGATTTGCGAACTCATCCGCAATATCTTTGGGGTCTGTAATTTGCCTATCAGCTTCGTCGATTATCTCAACAACTAACCTGTTGGCTTACTCTTTACGATCCAACAAGACCAATAGCTTCCCTGCCTTATCCCCTGCCTCATAGATCCTACAGAGCGTGGCTCTGTATTGGGCCTGTGCCGCATCAGTGGCTAGGTCTTTATATTCCTTCATTTTTCATTTTAGTAAGTGTGTGTTCTCTTCTGAGCTGTCACCTAGTACCCTCCCCTCCAGCTCAAGGACCTTGGCTTCTAGCTTGGTGAGCTGCGCATTTTTTTCTTTCCGGGCTCCGGCAATCAGTGAGATGGCCGGCTGGCTGGCCAGATGACAACTGTTTTAAAGGCCTCCCAGATGGTCAAGGCCGAGCTCACCGAGCCAATATTTTCCTGAAAATACTGATCGATTTCTTGCTTCATCTTTGTCTTAATTACAGGGTTTTTCAGATACCAAGGGTTTATTGGAGCAACCCGTCCAACTTGCGGTTCCACTGCCCCCATTATGACCCATATCGGGGAGTGATCCGAAATACCCCTGGCCAGGTGGCGCACTTCTGTTATTTGCCCTATCTGACATGATGGTACTATGATGTAATCAATTCTCGAGAGGCAGTTGTGTACCCCGGAATGGAAAGCAAACTGTCTCTCTTCCGGGTGAAAGGTGCGCCATGCGTCTGTTAGCCCCATTGCTCCCATGAAACCATGTATTTGCGCTCGTGAAGATGGCACCTCCCTTGAGGGACTACGTCAAGCTGACCCGATACTAACCCTGGGCGGTGAACTCTGCTCCGCTCGCGGAGTTTGCGGAGTTTCCTGCACTCCGCGTTACACGGAGATCGCGGAGATCATGGAGTTCTGAAAAACTCCGCTTCGCGTTGCGTACCGGAGTTTTTCCTTGCTCGTGTTCGTCAACGTCAAGTTGGACGACCGCGAGCGAGGAAAATCAACCTCCCAGTGAGATTTTTCCTCGTTTGCGATCGTCAACATCAAGTTGGCGAGCGCGAGCGTGGAAAATCAATATCCCGGCAAGATTTCTCAATGCGGGGGGGTCAGGTTTCTCATTGCAAGTGGTCACGTATGCTCGTGACAGCTCGCGTTGAGAAACTGCCCGTTCGCGTTGAGAAAGCTGCCGCTCGAGTAAAAATCTACTCGAGCGGCAGAAAAGGAAAGCAGGGACCGCTTGCACTGTACATGGTGCCGTTCGCAATAATTGCACAGTGAGGACAAGCATCCGGCACTGTGCAATCACCGCGAACGGCATTTTTCTATTGTACTCCGCCGCTCGCGTAGCTCCGCGTAGTGCGGCGGAGGTTTTTTTGCACTTCGCGTAGTGCAGCTCTGCGAACTCCGCCCAGGGTTACCCGACACTATTGAGTTAAAATCTCCACCCATGACTAACCTCCCCTCTGGGAATGTGAGCAGGATATCTCCCAGATCCTTAAGGGCCAATGCCTGCAGGCCCGGTGGGATGTATACCAACACTAACGTGAGTAGTTTGCCCTCCCAAGTTCCCGTAGTTGCCACAAATCGACCGAGTTTATCCATCCAAACCCGATCTATGGTCATTAGGAAGTTTTTCTTAGTCATTATTCCGACTCCCCTGGACCCTGTGGTGAACGCCGAGTGAGCTACCAATCTATAACCCACCTGTGTCATGGCCCCACAAGCGTTCCCAGCCAAGTGTGTTTCTTGAAGGAGGACAATGTCCGGGGCATGTCGCCTTATGTATTGAAGCGATACAAAAGGGGATGATGGACGGAACGTTTGAGCCAATCAAACACTCACCCCCAGTCAACTGATCTGGGTTTAATCCATCATCATTCTTTAGCTCACTCCACCACCCCAGTTCAGACATGGCCATATGCAAATCAGTCTGACCCTGTGCCTCATGGGAACAGTCCAGCCCGAACTGCCAAGCCATGTCTTCCCTGGACCGGAAACAAGCATCCTAGGACCGGTTTCTGGCATTTCAGCCGTCATCAGCCAGGCTTGCTTGAATCCAGTGGCAAAGTGAGCAAGGGACCCACGTCTGGGCATACCCCCGCCAACTTAGGGCGACCAAAGCGATACAAAAGAGGATGATGGACGGAACGTTTGAGCCAATCAAACACTCACCCCCAGTCAACTGATCTGGGTTTAATCCATCATCATTCTTTAGCTCACTCCACCACCCCAGTTCAGACATGGCCATATGCAAATCAGTCTGACCCTGTGCCTCATGGGAACAGTCCAGCCCAAACTGCCAAGCCATGTCTTCCCTGGACCGGAAACAAGCATCCTAGGACCGGTTTCTGGCATTTCAGCCGTCATCAGCCAGGCTTGCTTGAATCCAGTGGCACAGTGAGCAAGGGACCCACGTCTGGGCATACCCCGCCAACTTAGGGCGACCAAAGCGATACAAAAGGGGATGATGGACGGAACGTTTGAGCCAATCAAACACTCACCCCCAGTCAACTGATCTGGGTTTAATCCATCATCATTCTTTAGCTCACTCCACCACCCCAGTTCAGACATGGCCATATGCAAATCAGTCTGACCCTGTGCCTCATGGGAACAGTCCAGCCCGAACTGCCAAGCCATGTCTTCCCTGGACCGGAAACAAGCATCCTAGGACCGGTTTCTGGCATTTCAGCCGTCATCAGCCAGGCTTGCTTGAATCCAGTGGCAAAGTGAGCAAGGGACCCACGTCTGGGCATACCCCCGCCAACTTAGGGCGACCAAAGCGATACAAAAGGGGATGATGGACGGAACGTTTGAGCCAATCAAACACTCACCCCCAGTCAACTGATCTGGGTTTAATCCATCATCATTCTTCAGCTCACTCCACCACCCCAGTTCAGACATGGCCATATGCAAATCAGTCTGACCCTGTGCCTCATGGGAACAGTCCAGCCCGAACTGCCAAGCCATGTCTTCCCTGGACCGGAAACAAGCATCCTAGGACCGGTTTCTGGCATTTCAGCCGTCATCAGCCAGGCTTGCTTGAATCCAGTGGCAAAGTGAGCAAGGGACCCACGTCTGGGCATACCCCCGCCAACTTAGGGCGACCAAAGCGATACAAAAGGGGATGATGGACGGAACGTTTGAGCCAATCAAACACTCACCCCAGTCAACTGATCTGGGTTTAATCCATCATCATTCTTTAGCTCACTCCACCACCCCAGTTCAGACATGGCCATATGCAAATCAGTCTGACCCTGTGCCTCATGGGAACAGTCCAGCCCGAACTGCCAAGCCATGTCTTCCCTGGACCGGAAACAAGCATCCTAGGACCGGTTTCTGGCATTTCAGCCGTCATCAGCCAGTCTTGCTTGAATCCAGTGGCAAAGTGAGCAAGGGACCCACGTCTGGGCATACCCCGCCAACTTAGGGCGACCAAAGCGATACAAAAGGGGATGATGGACGGAACGTTTGAGCCAATCAAACACTCACCCCCAGTCAACTGATCTGGGTTTAATCCATCATCATTCTTTAGCTCACTCCACCACCCCAGTTCAGACATGGCCATATGCAAATCAGTCTGACCCTGTGCCTCATGGGAACAGTCCAGCCCGAACTGCCAAGCCATGTCTTCCCTGGACCGGAAACAAGCATCCTAGGACCGGTTTCTGGCATTACAGCCGTCATCAGCCAGGCTTGCTTGAATCCAGTGGCAAAGTGAGCAAGGGACCCACGTCTGGGCATACCCCCGCCAACTTAGGGCGACCAAAGCGATACAAAAGGGGATGATGGACGGAACGTTTGAGCCAATCAAACACTCACCCCCAGTCAACTGATCTGGGTTTAATCCATCATCATTCTTTAGCTCACTCCACCACCCCAGTTCAGACATGGCCATATGCAAATCAGTCTGACCCTGTGCCTCATGGGAACAGTCCAGCCCGAACTGCCAAGCCATGTCTTCCCTGGACCGGAAACAAGCATCCTAGGACCGGTTTCTGGCATTTCAGCCGTCATCAGCCAGGCTTGCTTGAATCCAGTGGCAAAGTGAGCAAGGGACCCACGTCTGGGCATACCCCCGCCAACTTAGGGCGACCAAGCGATACAAAAGGGGATGATGGACGGAACGTTTGAGCCAATCAAACACTCACCCCCAGTCAACTGATCTGGGTTTAATCCATCATCATTCTTTAGCTCACTCCACCACCCCAGTTCAGACATGGCCATATGCAAATCAGTCTGACCCTGTGCCTCATGGGAACAGTCCAGCCCGAACTGCCAAGCCATGTCTTCCCTGGACCGGAAACAAGCATCCTAGGACCGGTTTCTGGCATTTCAGCCGTCATCAGCCAGGCTTGCTTGAATCCAGTGGCAAAGTGAGCAAGGGACCCACGTCTGGGCATACCCCCGCCAACTTAGGGCGACCAAAGCGATACAAAAGGGGATGATGGACGGAACGTTTGAGCCAATCAAACACTCACCCCCAGTCAACTGATCTGGGTTTAATCCATCATCATTCTTTAGCTCACTCCACCACCCCAGTTCAGACATGGCCATATGCAAATCAGTCTGACCCTGTGCCTCATGGGAACAGTCCAGCCCGAACTGCCAAGCCATGTCTTCCCTGGACCGGAAACAAGCATCCTAGGACCGGTTTCTGGCATTTCAGCCGTCATCAGCCAGGCTTGCTTGAATCCAGTGGCAAAGTGAGCAAGGGACCCACGTCTGGGCATACCCCCGCCAACTTAGGGCGACCAAAGCGATACAAAAGGGGATGATGGACGGAACGTTTGAGCCAATCAAACACTCACCCCCAGTCAACTGATCTGGGTTTAATCCATCATCATTCTTTAGCTCACTCCACCACCCCAGTTCAGACATGGCCATATGCAAATCAGTCTGACCCTGTGCCTCATGGGAACAGTCCAGCCCGAACTGCCAAGCCATGTCTTCCCTGGACCGGAAACAAGCATCCTAGGACCGGTTTCTGGCATTTCAGCCGTCATCAGCCAGGCTTGCTTGAATCCAGTGGCAAAGTGAGCAAGGGACCCACGTCTGGGCATACCCCCGCCAACTTAGGGCGACCAAAGCGATACAAAAGGGGATGATGGACGGAACGTTTGAGCCAATCAAACACTCACCCCCAGTCAACTGATCTGGGTTTAATCCATCATCATTCTTTCGCTCACTCCACCACCCCAGTTCAGACATGGCCATATGCAAATCAGTCTGACCCTGTGCCTCATGGGAACAGTCCAGCCCGAACTGCCAAGCCATGTCTTCCCTGGACCGGAAACAAGCATCCTAGGACCGGTTTCTGGCATTTCAGCCGTCATCAGCCAGGCTTGCTTGAATCCAGTGGCAAAGTGAGCAAGGGACCCACGTCTGGGCATACCCCCGCCAACTTAGGGCGACCAAAGCGATACAAAAGGGGATGATGGACGGAACGTTTGAGCCAATCAAACACTCACCCCCAGTCAACTGATCTGGGTTTAATCCATCATCATTCTTTAGCTCACTCCACCACCCCAGTTCAGACATGGCCATATGCAAATCAGTCTGACCCTGTGCCTCATGGGAACAGTCCAGCCCGAACTGCCAAGCCATGTCTTCCCTGGACCGGAAACAAGCATCCTAGGACCGGTTTCTGGCATTTCAGCCGTCATCAGCCAGGCTTGCTTGAATCCAGTGGCAAAGTGAGCAAGGGACCCACGTCTGGGCATACCCCGCCAACTTAGGGCGACCAAAGCGATACAAAAGGGGATGATGGACGGAACGTTTGAGCCAATCAAACACTCACCCCCAGTCAACTGATCTGGGTTTAATCCATCATCATTCTTTAGCTCACTCCACCACCCCAGTTCAGACATGGCCATATGCAAATCAGTCTGACCCTGTGCCTCATGGGAACAGTCCAGCCCGAACTGCCAAGCCATGTCTTCCCTGGACCGGAACCAAGCATCCTAGGACCGGTTTCTGGCATTTCAGCCGTCATCAGCCAGGCTTGCTTGAATCCAGTGGCAAAGTGAGCAAGGGACCCACGTCTGGGCATACCCCCGCCAACTTAGGGCGACCAAAGCGATACAAAGGGGATGATGGACGGAACGTTTGAGCCAATCAAACACTCACCCCCAGTCAACTGATCTGGGTTTAATCCATCATCATTCTTTAGCTCACTCCACCACCCCAGTTCAGACATGGCCATATGCAAATCAGTCTGACCCTGTGCCTCATGGGAACAGTCCAGCCCGAACTGCCAAGCCATGTCTTCCCTGGACCGGAAACAAGCATCCTAGGACCGGTTTCTGGCATTTCAGCCGTCATCAGCCAGGCTTGCTTGAATCCAGTGGCAAAGTGAGCAAGGGACCCACGTCTGGGCATACCCCCGCCAACTTAGGGCGACCAAAGCGATACAAAAGGGGATGATGGACGGAACGTTTGAGCCAATCAAACACTCACCCCCAGTCAACTGATCTGGGTTTAATCCATCATCATTCTTTAGCTCACTCCACCACCCCAGTTCAGACATGGCCATATGCAAATCAGTCTGACCCTGTGCCTCATGGGAACAGTCCAGCCCGAACTGCCAAGCCATGTCTTCCCTGGACCGGAAACAAGCATCCTAGGACCGGTTTCTGGCATTTCAGCCGTCATCAGCCAGGCTTGCTTGAATCCAGTGGCAAAGTGAGCAAGGGACCCACGTCTGGGCATACCCCGCCAACTTAGGGCGACCAAAGCGATACAAAGGGGATGATGGACGGAACGTTTGAGCCAATCAAACACTCACCCCCAGTCAACTGATCTGGGTTTAATCCATCATCATTCTTTAGCTCACTCCACCACCCCAGTTCAGACATGGCCATATGCAAATCAGTCTGACCCTGTGCCTCATGGGAACAGTCCAGCCCGAACTGCCAAGCCATGTCTTCCCTGGACCGGAAACAAGCATCCTAGGACCGGTTTCTGGCATTTCAGCCGTCATCAGCCAGGCTTGCTTGAATCCAGTGGCAAAGTGAGCAAGGGACCCACGTCTGGGCATACCCCCGCCAACTTAGGGCGACCAAAGCGATACAAAAGGGGATGATGGACGGAACGTTTGAGCCAATCAAACACTCACCCCCAGTCAACTGATCTGGGTTTAATCCATCATCATTCTTTAGCTCACTCCACCACCCCAGTTCAGACATGGCCATATGCAAATCAGTCTGACCCTGTGCCTCATGGGAACAGTCCAGCCCGAACTGCCAAGCCATGTCTTCCCTGGACCGGAAACAAGCATCCTAGGACCGGTTTCTGGCATTTCAGCCGTCATCAGCCAGGCTTGCTTGAATCCAGTGGCAAAGTGAGCAAGGGACCCACGTCTGGGCATACCCCCGCCAACTTAGGGCGACCAAAGCGATACAAAGGGGATGATGGACGGAACGTTTGAGCCAATCAAACACTCACCCCCAGTCAACTGATCTGGGTTTAATCCATCATCATTCTTTAGCTCACTCCACCACCCCAGTTCAGACATGGCCATATGCAAATCAGTCTGACCCTGTGCCTCATGGGAACAGTCCAGCCCGAACTGCCAAGCCATGTCTTCCCTGGACCGGAAACAAGCATCCTAGGACCGGTTTCTGGCATTTCAGCCGTCATCAGCCAGGCTTGCTTGAATCCAGTGGCAAAGTGAGCAAGGGACCCACGTCTGGGCATACCCCCGCCAACTTAGGGCGACCAAAGCGATACAAAAGGGGATGATGGACGGAACGTTTGAGCCAATCAAACACTCACCCCCAGTCAACTGATCTGGGTTTAATCCATCATCATTCTTTAGCTCACTCCACCACCCCAGTTCAGACATGGCCATATGCAAATCAGTCTGACCCTGTGCCTCATGGGAACAGTCCAGCCCGAACTGCCAAGCCATGTCTTCCCTGGACCGGAAACAAGCATCCTAGGACCGGTTTCTGGCATTTCAGCCGTCATCAGCCAGGCTTGCTTGAATCCAGTGGCAAAGTGAGCAAGGGACCCACGTCTGGGCATACCCCCGCCAACTTAGGGCGACCAAAGCGATACAAAGGGGATGATGGACGGAACGTTTGAGCCAATCAAACACTCACCCCCAGTCAACTGATCTGGGTTTAATCCATCATCATTCTTTAGCTCACTCCACCACCCCAGTTCAGACATGGCCATATGCAAATCAGTCTGACCCTGTGCCTCATGGGAACAGTCCAGCCCGAACTGCCAAGCCATGTCTTCCCTGGACTGGAAACAAGCATCCTAGGACCGGTTTCTGGCATTTCAGCCGTCATCAGCCAGGCTTGCTTGAATCCAGTGGCAAAGTGAGCAAGGGACCCACGTCTGGGCATACCCCGCCAACTTAGGGCGACCAAAGCGATACAAAAGGGATGATGGACGGAACGTTTGAGCCAATCAAACACTCACCCCCAGTCAACTGATCTGGGTTTAATCCATCATCATTCTTTAGCTCACTCCACCACCCCAGTTCAGACACGGCCATATGCAAATCAGTCTGACCCTGTGCCTCATGGGAACAGTCCAGCCCGAACTGCCAAGCCATGTCTTCCCTGGACCGGAAACAAGCATCCTAGGACCGGTTTCTGGCATTTCAGCCGTCATCAGCCAGGCTTGCTTGAATCCAGTGGCAAAGTGAGCAAGGGACCCACGTCTGGGCATACCCCCGCCAACTTAGGGCGACCAAAGCGATACAAAAGGGATGATGGACGGAACGTTTGAGCCAATCAAACACTCACCCCCAGTCAACTGATCTGGGTTTAATCCATCATCATTCTTTAGCTCACTCCACCACCCCAGTTCAGACATGGCCATATGCAAATCAGTCTGACCCTGTGCCTCATGGGAACAGTCCAGCCCGAACTGCCAAGCCATGTCTTCCCTGGACCGGAAACAAGCATCCTAGGACCGGTTTCTGGCATTTCAGCCGTCATCAGCCAGGCTTGCTTGAATCCAGTGGCAAAGTGAGCAAGGGACCCACGTCTGGGCATACCCCGCCAACTTAGGGCGACCAAAGCGATACAAAGGGGATGATGGACGGAACGTTTGAGCCAATCAAACACTCACCCCCAGTCAACTGATCTGGGTTTAATCCATCATCATTCTTTAGCTCACTCCACCACCCCAGTTCAGACATGGCCATATGCAAATCAGTCTGACCCTGTGCCTCATGGGAACAGTCCAGCCCGAACTGCCAAGCCATGTCTTCCCTGGACAGGAAACAAGCATCCTAGGACCGGTTTCTGGCATTTCAGCCGTCATCAGCCAGGCTTGCTTGAATCCAGTGGCAAAGTGAGCAAGGGACCCACGTCTGGGCATACCCCGCCAACTTAGGGCGACCAAAGCGATACAAAGGGGATGATGGACGGAACGTTTGAGCCAATCAAACACTCACCCCCAGTCAACTGATCTGGGTTTAATCCATCATCATTCTTTAGCTCACTCCACCACCCCAGTTCAGACATGGCCATATGCAAATCAGTCTGACCCTGTGCCTCATGGGAACAGTCCAGCCCGAACTGCCAAGCCATGTCTTCCTGGACCGGAAACAAGCATCCTAGGACCGGTTTCTGGCATTTCAGCCGTCATCAGCCAGGCTTGCTTGAATCCAGTGGCAAAGTGAGCAAGGGACCCACGTCTGGGCATACCCCGCCAACTTAGGGCGACCAAAGCGATACAAAGGGGATGATGGACGGAACGTTTGAGCCAATCAAACACTCACCCCCAGTCAACTGATCTGGGTTTAATCCATCATCATTCTTTAGCTCACTCCACCACCCCAGTTCAGACATGGCCATATGCAAATCAGTCTGACCCTGTGCCTCATGGGAACAGTCCAGCCCGAACTGCCAAGCCATGTCTTCCCTGGACCGGAAACAAGCATCCTAGGACCGGTTTCTGGCATTTCAGCCGTCATCAGCCAGGCTTGCTTGAATCCAGTGGCAAAGTGAGCAAGGGACCCACGTCTGGGCATACCCCGCCAACTTAGGGCGACCAAGCGATACAAAGGGGATGATGGACGGAACGTTTGAGCAAATCAAACACTCACCCCCAGTCAACTGATCTGGGTTTAATCCATCATCATTCTTTAGCTCACTCCACCACCCCAGTTCAGACATGGCCATATGCAAATCAGTCTGACCCTGTGCCTCATGGGAACAGTCCAGCCCGAACTGCCAAGCCATGTCTTCCCTGGACCGGAAACAAGCATCCTAGGACCGGTTTCTGGCATTTCAGCCGTCATCAGCCAGGCTTGCTTGAATCCAGTGGCAAAGTGAGCAAGGGACCCACGTCTGGGCATACCCCCGCCAACTTAGGGCGACCAAAGCGATACAAAGGGGATGATGGACGGAACGTTTGAGCCAATCAAACACTCACCCCAGTCAACTGATCTGGGTTTAATCCATCATCATTCTTTAGCTCACTCCACCACCCCAGTTCAGACATGGCCATATGCAAATCTGTCTGACCCTGTGCCTCATGGGAACAGTCCAGCCCGAACTGCCAAGCCATGTCTTCCCTGGACCGGAAACAAGCATCCTAGGACCGGTTTCTGGCATTTCAGCCGTCATCAGCCAGGCTTGCTTGAATCCAGTGGCAAAGTGAGCAAGGGACCCACGTCTGGGCATACCCCCGCCAACTCAGGGCGAACAAAGCGATACAAAAGGGGGTGTTTGATTGGCTCAAACGTTCCGTCCATCATCCCCTTTTGTATCGCTTTGTTCGCCCTGAGTTGGCGGGGGTATTCCCAGACGTGGGTCCCTTGCTCACTTTGCCACTGGATTCAAGCAAGCCTGGCTGATGACGGCTGAAATGCCAGAAACCGGTCCTAGGATGCTTGTTTCGGTCCAGGAAGACATGGCTTGGCAGTTCGAGCTGGACTGTTCCCATGAGGCACAGGGTCAGACTGATTTGCATATGGCCATGTCTGAACTGGGGTGGTGGAGTGAGCTAAAGAATGATGATGGATTAAACCCAGATCAGTTGACTGGGGGTGAGTGTTTGATTGGCTCAAGCGTTCCGTCCATCATCCCCTTTGTATCGCTTGTTCGCCCTAAGTTGGCGGGGTATGCCCAGACGTGAGTCCCTTGCTCACTTTGCCACTGGATTCAAGCAAGCCTGGCTGATGACGGCTGGAATGCCAGAAACCGGTCCTAGGATGCTTGTTTCCGGTCCAGGAAGACATGGCTTGGCAGTTCGGGCTGGACTGTTCCCATGAGGCACAGGGTCAGACTGATTTGCATATGGCCATGTCTGAACTGGGGTGGTGGAGTGAGCTAAAGAATGATGATGGATTAAACCCAGATCAGTTGACTGGGAGTGAGTGTTTGATTGGCTCAAACGTTCCGTCCATCATCCCCTTTGTATCGCTTTGTTCGCCCTAAGTTGGCGGGGGTATGCTCAGACGTGGGTCCCTTGCTCACTTTGCCACTGGATTCAAGCAAGCCTGGCTGATGACGGCTGGAATGCCAGAAACCGGTCCTAGGATGCTTGTTTCCGGTCCAGGAAGACATGGCTTGGCAGTTCGGCTGGACTGTTCCCATGAGGCACAGGGTCAGACTGATTTGCATATGGCCATGTCTGAACTGGGGTGGTGGAGTGAGCTAAACAATGATGATGGATTAAACCCAGATCAGTTGACTGGGGGTGAGTGTTTGATTGGCTCAACGTTCCGTCCATCATCCCTTTTGTATCGCTTTGTTCGCCCTAAGTTGGCGGGGTATGCCCAGACGTGGGTCCCTTGCTCACTTTGCCACTGGATTCAAGCAAGCCTGGCTGATGACGGCTGGAATGCCAGAAACCGGTCCTAGGATGCTTGTTTCGGTCCAGGGAAGACATGGCTTGGCAGTTCGGGCTGGACTGTTCCCATGAGGCACAGGGTCAGACTGATTTGCATATGGCCATGTCTGAACTGGGGTGGTGGAGTGAGCTAAAGAATGATGATGGATTAAACCCAGATCAGTTGACTGGAGGTGAGTGTTTGATTGGCTCAAGCGTTCCGTCCATCATCCCCTTTTGTATCGCTTTGTTCAGCCCTAAGTTGGCGGGTATGCCCAGACGTGGGTCCCTTGCTCACTTTGCCACTGGATTCAAGCAAGCCTGGCTGATGACGGCTGGAATGCCAGAAACCGGTCCTAGGATGCTTGTTTCCGGTCCAGGGAAGACATGGCTTGGCAGTTCGGGCTGGACTGTTCCCATGAGGCACAGGGTCAGACTGATTTGCATATGGCCATGTCTGAACTGGGGTGGTGGAGTGAGCTAAAGAATGATGATGGATTAAACCCAGATCAGTTGACTGGGGGTGAGTGTTTGATTGGCTCAAACGTTCCGTCCATCATCCCTTTTGTATCGCCTTATGTATTGAAGCACTATCCCCCTTTTGAGTTTATCACCTAAACCATTTACATTCCAGGACAACAGTTTAATCCCCTTTCGGTCAGCCATTTCCATCATTCCCAATTACCTCAGTCACTCGCGATCTATGCGGATGAGTTGAAACGGCCTGTGTCCCCTCCCACTCATTCAAGCTCTCCTGAGGGGTGGGCCTGCATACGCCCTTGAGAGGCGATGTGGTGATGTGGAGTTCCCATCTCTGCTCTAAAGTGCTGTCATCAAAACTAACCTTAAAACTAAATAAACTTCCCATACCCCCCTCCCTGCCTCCCCGCATTCTGGGCTTAAAACTGCCCAGAACTAAGTTAGAAGCGGTGGGGGGTTGACTGCTCTACGCCCATGCCCGCCGATGACGCTTTCCAGATATGACATATTAAGAAACGATAATGGGTCAAAGTAGAAAAGTCACTTAGCCAATAGTATAGGTGATCCAGATACAGCATCTTTACTCATGTCAGTTTGGGTTCTTATTACTGTGGCTGCATCCCTGAAGTGGTGCAGATGTCAATGCAAAGAGTCTATTCTTCTGGAGCAATGTCTTCAGCTAGTTGTCTTTGTGGCCCATCCAGCCATGTACGTCGTCTGGGGGATCTTTCTCTTCTCTATTGGGTACCATGTCCTTTCATGGGTCTCCACCCATCCAGTCATTCCTGAGTCGCTTCTGGAGTGTCGAAGAACCAGGTCTTACCCTCTGCCTCCACTCGAAGTTTAGCAGGAAACAGCATTGAATACCTCAATTCTTTTTCCCTAAGCCGGGTCTTGACCCCTTGGAACGAGCGCCTCAACCTTTGCACATCTGCTATGCAATCAGGGAAGAACGTTATGACGCTATTTTCGAATTTGACCGGTGGGGCAATGCAGGCAGTATGTAGGACTACATCTCGGTCCCTAAAATGAAACAGTCTCGCCAACAGCGGTCTTGGCGGTGCTCCTGGCTTAGGTCTGCCCCCCGGGACTCGATGTGCCCTTTCCACCGTAAAGAAGTTGGAGAGATTTTGGGCTGGTCGTACTTGGTGATTAGGTCTTCTACGAAGAGGTCTGGAGTGGGCCCTTCCGCCTGTTCTGGTAGTCCAATTATTCTGATATTATTGCGGCGCGACCTGCCTTCGTAGTCATCTAGCTTACTTTCCATGACCTTGCTCCTTTCCTACAATTGTTTAATTTGCTGCTTCATGACTTTGGAATCTTGGCTAAGATCAATTGTGACGGTTTCCACTGTTTTGACTCTATCGCTCATTTTTTGAAGGTCCGCCCTGATCAGTGTGACTTTGGTGGTTATTGAGTCCATTCCTTTCTCAAGCGATGTGCGCACTCCTGTGATAGCTTCCATGATGTCTTTTAGTGAGGGGTCATCCGAGTCCTGCTGCGTTCCCACCTTGGCCTCTGCCCCAGGCGGTCCGTCCGAGCCCAGGCCCTTAGACATGGCGTAGAGGTCGAGCTTAGTTTGGTGTGTGTTTTTTGCGCCTTTACTTCCAGACATTATTGGATGCGATCGCAATAAAAAAGGGCCACCGGGTGGGGGGGGTCTTGTCTCTTGTCGTAGCCGCCATGGCCCCTGGGCTACTGCTCGCTGCCCGACCGCAGAGCGCTATTGCTGCGCGCCCCAAGCGGCCTTTTGGGTTTCACCCATGGGACGGGGAAGTCGTTGTAGGTGCATGACTACTGCAAGCTGATAATCCCTCTGAGTTGATCCCCCACCTGCGCGTAGGAGAAGGGGGCCCCCAGGCTCGTCATGCACTCTCAGGCATCCACCCCACCATATGGATTGGATCCTTGACCCCCAATGTCTCTTCTGGTCACCCCGGCCTCAACTCGCGGCCCCCACTTTAGGCCGGTAAAGTCAAACCCAGTTCTTCCCGCCGTTCTGACCACAGTGCATCTCTGCGCCACTCTTCGTTATAATGTTATTGCCACTGTGTGCCCGGTATCTGGAGACCGCTGCTAGTATGAAGTTTGCTCTAGATACAATCCGCCACCGGGGCACTCCCACGTGGCACAAGGAGTCACTTACTTCTTTTCTCCAGCGGCGGTGTCCACCCCCAGGCGCACGGCGCTTCTCAGCGAAGGTCGGGCGAGGCACCTCGTTTGATACATGAAGCGAGCAGGCCCACTGCGCCACCTCCAATCCCCACGGACGTTGCTGGCACTTAGTTGCCATTATGTCAACCTCTTTAGCCACAGCCGCCACCCCAGGGGTCTCCGCCGCCGCACGCCGCCGCACGCCGCCCCACGCCGCCAAGGCACCGCCCTGCAGGCAGCGAGAGTCCAACTTGGCTCACCTACATCAAACAGCAATCGGGCTCAGCCGCTGTGGGTCTCGGGGAGCCGGGTCTGGCGATCGCAACTCTCCCAGGATCAAGGGAGTAGTTTGAGGCCCCCAACTGTCGCAGGAGCATCGCCGCCCTAGCGCGGCTCAGTCGACTACTCGAGCCCGCGGTCTCCATGTGTCTCTGGGCCCTGATGCGGGGCGTGATGGTTCCAGGGCTCCGGAGACAGTCGGCTTGCCTCCAGCTTCTTCTTCAGCTATGCGCAGTCCTGGGCGTCCATTCCTGGCAGTGCTTACGGATCTATTGGTCGGATTAATCGCGGTGGGCTTTGGAATCGAGCGGAGCTACACCGACTCGCGTCCGTCCATGTTGACGCGCAGCCACGCCCCCCGATTCACTCATATTTTATACTTTGACATGGGCAACGTATGGACAATCCAATTCACAATGCCCTAACTGACCACAATGGAATCATGAGGAACCACGAGGTGGGGTTGACTCTCCTCTCCCATGTCATTGTCTTTGTCCAGGCCGTCCACATTCCTGTCCTGCCTAACCCTACTGATCATTCATCTCTGACCATTCCATTTAAACATTTGTTAGAAAGATTACATTAGAAGACACCAGTTTAGATTCAGTTGATTCTTTCTCTCTTGAACAGCAACACAATGATTTACAACAGAATCCGGTTCAAAAGACCTTTTGTTCCCCTTCTAGTGCAGATTGTGAGTTGCACTTCCCGTACCTTGGGGAATAGCCCTTCAATGACCAATTTTCCAACATCTTCCTGAGCAGATTCCATAGCAATAACAATACCAGAATAATGATCAAACACATGCTTCAATTAATCAAAGTTATCTGTAGTTATTTACCTTATGTTCTGCTTGAAATCATTAACTTTGGTCCAGCCAGGATTAGCAGGACATACTTCGACAATAGGAATGAACAGTGCATCTCTAGCAGTAAGAAGAGCACCTTCATCAATTGGTACTTTTTGTGACCCATTTACATTGTCTAACAATATTTTTTTTTTTACCTCACTTGCATAATTATTATTTGATATCACCCCAGTTGGGTTTATAACATTCAAATAGAGTTCAAATGGAGTTTGCAGTCCTTTGCTGAACTTTTGATGGTTACAAGATACACTGGGGAATTGTTGCTGGATATTTACAAGGTCAGCAAGGGACCAAGGGACATTAATGGTGACACAGCCCACAAGAAGAGAACTGGGTACACTCATAGGGGTAGGCTATCATCTGGATGTATATGCAAAAAGTAATTTGGAAAGAGGTTGTTGGTGAGTTCTTCCTAGTTCCCTTGCTGTTCATCCTGCAGCCATCCTTAGGCTATCTTGATTGCCATTCAGAACGCAAGCCCGATGACTGCCATGCATTCCTTGAGAAGTGTGGAGGAACTCAGACAGATTGCATTGGGAGTGGCAAGCGAGGTGCTGTTGTGTCAGCCTCTTGTCATGTTTACGCTCATGTCACTAAGTCATTTGCTGATCTGGTTCGCATGCCCTTTACCTATTCCCCTACTTCGGTCCATTGATCGGCGCTGCCCTGTTCCCTGGCATGCTTCGTGGCAAATCCCACCTTCTCCTGTTGGTATGGGAAAGCTCAAAACAGCTACTATACCTTTCTTCTTTTCTTTTGCAGTCTCTGAGTTCTCACTAGTGATTTGGGGGGTCATATATGGAGGATTTGCATTAGGCTTATCACAAAAAGAGCCCACGGGTCCAGAACAAAGGTCTTAGGGGCATGTGGACCGTGACAACCATGACCGGGAGGGGGATCCCTTTTAAGGACGGTTCCCCTCACACACCAGAGGTGTCATGTTTCATCATAGGGGTACCTCCTCGCGTCAAGAGCCTAGTCTTGACGAGGGCTACAACCCCCTCGCTGTGAGGGAGGAGCTCAGGAATGTTTAATATTGATAAGGAGGGTTATTCTAAAACCCTATGTGAGCGTGGTGTGTTGTGAGTGAAGTGCAGTGCTAGAGTGAATGTGGTTAAAACTGGCTACAAGGTTAGCTGTAACAAGCTTTATTCTGCTACCTTGTGACAGGATTAAAAACAGATAGCTAGTAATGTAACTGCAGACATTAGAGACAGCTGCATTAGGGTACGATCAACATGTTTCGGCCTTGGGACCTATCAAAGTGTCATGGCCTTCATCAGGAACAAGAAAAAGCTACTGCAATCAGTGAATGAGTGCAACAATAAATAGGTGTGAAAGTAACAACAACGGCGGTGTATAATACTGAACCAGTGGTCCTGTAGTTCAGTAGATTCACCGATGAAACCTGTGGTAAAAGAAAGAGACAACGTTTCGCGCTGTTTATGTTATGACAAGAGAAGACATATATCACATGGTTGTACCAAAGCACAACAGACAACCACTGCAGTTTAAATCATTGAACGTGGTCAAACCATTATGTACACATGACACGTGATTTAAGGATGCGAGACTCACCTACAAAAGTTAGGAAATTATCCGCATCTGTCCTGGGCTATGAGCCAAAGGTACATACGCCAACCCAACCTAATGGAGACAGGTGGTGGCGTTAAGGTAAAGAAAAAAGAGAGGAGAGATGGTTCGAAGTTGTAGTAGACGAGCCCAACAGTGCATGAGCAATCATAAGTGTGCGTTGGTGAAAGAACATATGTGCAAAACTGACCTAGACGGCTGGTGTACACATTCTGCGCAGTGTGATGTATATTGGTCAGTAAGCACTAGACAGTATGTTACAGATGGTAGACAGACCGTGTGTGCCGGATAGAGCATGGATGGGGCTGAACCCTCTCAATAATAACTCAAGCAGAACAATGCTGTCGGCTAAAAAAAGGAGGCACCAGGGGAAGCAGTGACCGTGTTGTCAGTATGCTAATGATGCCCAAGGAAGGAAGGAAGGGAATTGCCATCATGGAAGGCAAAATCAGCCCGATGGGGCTCATAACATAGAGTGACAAGCACGCGCCATGTGCACGCGTCAGCCACTATGCATCGAAGTGCTTGAGCTCGAGCGGACCCCCTGGAGAGGGGGATCTGTCATGATTGCCTACCCGGAGAGAGTATTACTCACATGGCGGCTCAGAATAACAGGGGTTGGGGGAGGACAGAAACTGGCATGTACCGAACGGGTTGGCAGGAAAGCCGGGACCCGTAGGAGGTAGTGATCGTCAAAAGCTTCGCATAATGGAGCTAAGCCGTGCCAACAGGTTTGACACGCCGGTAAGCAGAAAATGCAAAGCGGAAAATGACCGGGGCCACGGGAAGGCAAGTTAGCCTTCGGTTCGCGGTGCAGTGCCGGCTGCAACAGGGAAACAGACTAACAAAGGTGCCAAAAGGCTACTTACCGCTCAGCGTGAGCGTGGGTGCGGGGGTCGTATGTTCAACCGACAGGGGGAAACTCGATAAAGTCGGCGCGCTTATGTAGTGACGTGGTAAATTGGGAAATAGCTTCCGGGTGAGGACACCAAGGATGCTGGGAAATGGAGTCCAGGTGCGAAAGCGCCTCGGAAAAGGGACGGATGAGGGTCTGCAAACAGGCCATTCACAGCCGACGGGTGAAGCGTGGCTAGGTGGAAAAGGTGGACTTAGATGTCATATTGCTTATGGAAAAGCAGAGTGTGCATTAAAGATATACATATATCAAGAAGAATGGGCGCACTCAGGTGTCATGTTGCTTAAGGAAAGGCAGAGTGTGCATTAAAGATGGAGACATGGTACAACTGCACACTGATCCAAAGTGTGGATCAAAAGTGCAGGAGAGACAGTAATTGGCAAAAGGGAACAGGGCAAAAACGCCTGGTAAAATGGGAAACGGTCCCGAAAAGCACTCTTTTGAGATGCATGAAGAGGCCAAACAGGACCACTCATGGTGGAGAAGTCTGTCGGGTGTCATGACATCGAGTGTGTGCCTGTTGGGACAGGATCAACAGAAAAAAGCTAGTAAGGTGATAGAATGGCTGGTATGCATGTGGGATTAAGTGAGTGCTAGCCAAGGAATGTCATCATTGAGTCCCATATTCGAAGTGTTCAATCTGTATCCCGGATTTGCATTAGGGATACAAGCCTGAACTCTGTTGCTCAAGCACAAGATTTTGTATCTCAATTTCTCTGGGTGCCTCTCAATTACCACATCTGAAATTTCTGCATATGCTTCATAACTTTTTCATAGGAATGTAGAAAGGTTGCCATTGTTGTAGAATGGATTTATATTCTTTCAATCATTTCTCATGTTTATTTAAGCTACCAATGTCAACGGTGTATTCATCAGTCATCTCTCCTTAGTGTGTGGTCAATCCACAGGTATAAAGTGCACCACAGACTTGTAAATTCAACATTTACAATAGGATAGGGAGCACTAGTGTTATTGGTGAAGGCCTGCAAAATATGCTTTCAAAGCAAGTTCTTTTTCCTAATTCCATTTGTTTGTGGGGCATATTTTGTGATTTTTAATGGTCTGAATTTCTTAAAGGAATCATCCACTGAAAAGAACAGTTGCTTCTCTTTAATTTGTCCTTCATCGCTGACAATCACCGAACTAAAGTAATCTAGAATGTTCCCTTGTCTTATGAGTGGGCCTTAAGTTTTGATGCATGTTGTGACAACATTTATCAGACTGGATCTTTAAAACAATGACAGTGAAAAGCATGCAATCAAACAATGGATTATGGATTGCTGTAATGTAGCAGACTTAGGGTCACCCGTTCACTGGGATTTACACCGTGTTAGGCTTTTAATGTGTCCTCCGTGGAAGGCGAGGTGACCCTTAATGGTGAAAGAGGAGGTTACCTCCTTTTTAGTGATCTACTGGTCTGATATAAAAAATGAGTATACCAACTCTTGCCTCCTGCTTACAGCACAACACATGGAAGGATTGGTAATTTCCCATGCCATACAAGTTGTCTCATTCAAGGATGCCACCACAACCCGCTATCAACAATGGTAAGACGCTGATTTGGAGGATGGGTTGGACCGTGCTTTTAAAGGAGGCGCTTTATTAAACAGAGGGACCTATCCAGGGAGAGGTAAGAGAAAGGGGGCAGGAAGAAATCAACGTACCACCAATGGAATAATAGGACACACAGAAGTTAGTCACTCTTTTCTCCCTATATAAAGAGCCTTGGGCAGAATCCTGGCACAGATGCTGGGATCATGAAACCTTCCATTCTTCTCCTTCCAGGCAAGTGCAGGAGTTTTGAGGTACCTTAGGCGGGGAATGGGGAGAGTGAACAGACAAATGCTGGTATCCTGACAGATGTATATTCTCACAAGGACAACCCCTTCTATGCCCACGGGACCAGGATCAATACTCATTTTATGCAAACAAAGACCTCCATGGGACTCTTCTCAGAAAAATAAGCTACCCTCTTACATCCATTTGGGAAAGCCACCATTCAATGTATTACTCAGAAGCACCAAGTGGTACATATGCACTTTGGTAGTATCTCATACAGAACTTAAAAAAATAATCCATCACAACTTTCTGATAATGGTTTCTGTGGTTATTTTTTGTATTATTTTTCAATAAATATGCAGATATAATACAGCTACTAACATAAGTGCAGGCAATGCAGTGCTTCAGTGTGTGAACAAATACAAATTATACACAGCAGACACAAAATAACATTGCAACATGCAGAACAATTATTGATCAACAACCAAGTGAAACAATGTTGACATTTCGACCCCTAAAGGATCTCGGGGTCTCTTCAGGACAATAGTCATCCGACTTACTTCCATACAAGGTATCAGCTGTGCACTGACCAGCCTGTGGTACAGTCAAGGAAACGAGGTAAGTATCTGGCATAAATCCTTTGTGGTAAAATACCAATAGTAGGCGGCAATTACAATATCACCACCAATTCCACATGGCATGTGCCAATCTGCCTGTGTGTGGTTCTACCCCCCAGGTCCAGAGAACTTCGACCCTGACCAAATGTCTTCTAAGTAACAGATTAAATTATCTAGAACGTGATGTCCAACACTCCATCTCTGCTCACCGCCAGCGATAAATGGCCAAATGGTCTTTTGTGTATAATTTGTAAATGGTCAAATGGTCTTTTGTGTATAATTCGTATTTCTTCACACACTGGAGCACTGCACTGCCTGCACTTAGTAGTTGTATTATTATCTGCATATTTATTGAAAAATAATACCTCTCCGCTCACCGCCAGTGATAAATGAACAAAGAAGACTAGAGCATGTTCCTTCATGCAAGCCACCTTGTGTGTGCATTAACATCACTACTTCCCACAAGGCAACCAAAAAAATATAAAAGCCTATTTTACCTTATGTATCAGCAAGCATGTATCACATTCTACTAAACACGGTAGCCTTGAAATATCAGGATGGACGAGAAAATGGCATTACTCTGATGTCTTTAAAACTCCACAAACCAAGTGGAGTTATTGTCGAGAGTTTTCAACACGCTAAACATATGAAAAATTTGTCAGACGGGGTCTCGTAATAATATCAGATCATATATTATCAGGTGGAACATGTCACAGAGAAATCTTTTTTTGTACCATACCATATAAAAGAGGAATCCAATCATATATTTATATTGGGAACATACCATAAAAAGGCATGAGTAACCAATGTCGCGACATATCCCTTAAAAACACACTAAGTTGGCGACCATTGCTCAGAACCCTAGCTACAAATAGCTAAAGAATTACTTAGAAGCAGTTATTTCAGGCAAACAGACCCATATAGAATGGAGAAATAGAGTAGACAGTACCAGGTAGTTTAAAGAAAGTGGTGCAGTTTCTTGTCAAAATTGAGCCCACAGCTTACAAATCTTAAATTGGAAATCCACTTTGTTTCAAGTTGGCGTAACCGTAATATTCTGACACCTTCCCTCGGGTCTGGCAAGGCTACATCTATACCATGAAACTTAAAGTTGCCCCTATTGGCCCCACTAGTACAATGGTGTAAGAAGAATTAAGTGTGGTACAGGCTCTGCAATGTTCATGAATGTGGGATCTCAGTTGATGTTTGGTGGTGCCAATATAAATCTTATTGCAAACACAGATGATTACACAGACAACAAAACATGATTGACATTACATAAAACAACAGACATTGTACCTTTTTTCTGTATTGTACATGAAATCCTTCATTTTATTCAATCCCAGGTGACAGATATTACATTCCCCACATGTATAAAAACCATTGGGGTGCTTTAACCAAGTGGTTTGCATTGTAGTTTTTGGTAGAGTATAGCTAGGAAAAGGAATTCTCTAATGGTTTTACTTCTCCTATAAGTCTGAGGGCCTGTCCAAAAATAATGTCCCAACTCCAGGTACTCCTTTCAAAAGTAATCAAAGCTTGTGTAAGAATTTAAATACATCATGGTTTAATCTAGAGTGTGTAATGAGGAACAATAATCGTTCTATAGCATTCGCCCTTAATTTAACTTTTAGAATGTCCCTTCATTTCACCCTCCTGGCTTTATTCACTGCCATCAGTAACTGGTTCCATATACCCTCTGTATTGTAGCCTGGAGATTGTCTGCCCAATGTGTTTTTTACAGTGGATATCCTCGCTACAAATCTTCCACATCCTAATCATTTAACCAAAGAGAACAGCACATTTGGTACAAGGGGGATGGGCTTTGTTGTAATGTAAAATACTATTCACAGACGTCTCCTTTCTAAACAATGTGCTCCGTGTTTGTTGCCCGCTACATATAGCTCTACATTCTAGAACTAGATTCTGGTTTGGGACATGTTCAGTGTGAATGTTACATTAAATGAGTTGTTGAGAAAATTTAAATAAGTCTTCATCTAGTTCTGTGTCCCTGTCCAAATGAGAATGACATTGTCTATGTAGCGTCCCCAATAGTAGATCTCTTTTGTCCAGTCTGCCACAGTTGGAGTCCAAGAGTGTGCATGTTCTACCCAGCCCATAAATAGGTTTGCATGTGAAGTTGCGAATTTAAAACTCATGGCCATGCCTTAGAGTTGTTGGAACTACTCCTTGTTGTAAAAGAAGTAGTCATTGGTAAGAATCAATACAACCATCTCCAGCAACATTGCGTTGCGCTCAAGATTACTCGTTCTCCGTTTAGAAAGAAAAAAATCAACTGCCATACATCCATAGTCTTTCTTAATACAGGTGTATAATGTTTCCCTGTCTAAGGTTACCAACCACATGGAATCATTCCACTCAAGGTCCTCAAGTTTGTTTAGGATATCTCTGGTGTCCCTAACAAAAGAGGGAAGATTCACCACCAGTGGTTTCAAGAAAGAGTCCACAAACTGTGACATACCTTCTGTAAGGGAACCTATTCCCGAAATTATGGGATGTCCTGGTGGAAACCTCCCTTTCTTATGTTCCTTGGGTGGGAGGTACAGAAAAGTAAACATAAGAAACTCAACTTTTAAGAACTGGAACTCTGAATCTGATAGCAAATCACAATCTCTCCAACTTGTCAAATGCTCATTAAAAAGTATTTTGGCAGCAATGTAAGGATTCAAATGTAACTTTTGGTAATGTATTGTTAAGTTGTCTGAAAACCTCTTCCTCATAGTCAGCCCTATTCATAACAACATTTTCCCCTTCATCAGCCTCCCGGAGAACCAATGAGGTGCCCTCTCCTAAGCTGATCAAAGCCACTCTTTCCTCTCTAGATAGGTTGTCATCGTAAAATTTAGCAGGGAATTTCATCAATGTGTCTTCTAAAAGAAAGAGGTCTTCTGTCACCTGTTTGCTATGTTGGTCTTCTGTCACCTATTTGCTATGTTGGTGTAACCCACTGCCATGTGTGTAGTCTTGTTCAATTTCTGAATCCGAGAAAGAAGAAAAATGACCTTTGCAGGCACTTGGAGAAAGAAAAAACTTTTTTCTTTCAAAAAACCCTCCCCCACCCGGGTTGCCCCTTGGTGGCATGCTTTATCATAGGGACCATCCCTGCCCTCTACGGACAGGGGCGTGCTGCTACCAATGAATACGCGGGAACACTAGACTGAAAAATGTGGGTGACCCTATACACTTAACCACCTATGTTGTTTTAGAAAGGTGTGGGTTTGTTTGAAGTAAGAAAAAAGTTAAAAATACCAGATTAGTGAGTCCAAAATCAATTTATTTCTTACCCCTAAAGTGGTATACTAAAATCTGGGGGTGTGCGGGAAAACCTCTAGGCTTGAATACCTATTGTTTCCCTATATGGTCAACTAGTTTCATGCCCTACCCCAAGGCATTTCATCAGGACCTAGAAATGAGAAATGATGCTCCCACTCCGGTTGTCACAGTGAACACAATAGTAATAAAAATACAAAATCAAATATACAGCACCTAATTGGTCTGTGTTAAATATCAAAAAACCTGCATGGGTACAAAAAGGAAGAAGAGGTTAAAAAATACACGACACTTGGGTCTATATTATATTTGTAAAAAATCAGTGGTGATCCAGTGGTTGTGGCGGTGAAAAATACCAAAACCATGCCTTCTGGCCTGCGTGAATCGGTGATGATGTGACTCACAAGACAATACAAACATATAACATATAAGACTGTTGGCACGGCGTCATGTTACCGGCAAAATCATACTGAGATTAATTACATACTTTAAATGTGACCATCATTTGGCCCCATGAGTCCTTCGATGAGTTAAGGAGGGACGCCTGTAGTCACACCCTAAAATTACAGCCACAGAAAAGAGATCCAAATAAGTCAAGAAACTGCCAAGAAATAAAGTGAAAGATAAGTATTGTCGCAGCAAAGTGTGAGCGCACGCTGTCCGAACATTGGGCAGGGCGCTTCTACTTACTCCGTCAAGTCTACTCCCCTTCAGTAGACCTGTGTGTACCCGCTCGAGGCTCCGACGTTACTGGAGCTGCGGGCGGAGTTCCTAATTTACCCGCGTGCATTGCGCTTGTTCCCCGTGGAGTTAGAGACTAGACCGCGAACCGCTGTGCTAGTTTCACTTCCGGGTATCGGTGGCTGTCCAGCGCAATCAATAAAGTTTTAATTGGGTATTACTTCATAACTACTCGCGGTGGCAAAATTTGAAAAAATAAAAAAATCGCAACCTTGTTAACCCATATTAACGTGATCGTTGGTATGGTATTTCCATCTGGGATTATATCTATCAGGAGTGGACCATGATATTTTGTATAATTTTATTAATACATGCAGGGGCAGACACGAAGTGTTGGTTTAGCGATCTCGTGCGCCTTTATTATTGCTTATGTGTGCATGTGTGGACAGATAAATATTTATCCACATAATGAAGTGCATGTCTCTTCTACCTAATGATCACGAGTCCCCAGTGGGGGTCCCTCACGTGGCTTATAAGTTCAAGTATTAAGATCGATCTAGTGGTATGAAAGCGGGTTGGAATGGTCCGAATGTTACCCACTCCCCCTAGCTTCCTATGATTCCAAAAATAGTTGGTTGCAATATCCCTCCTGATGCATATCAGGGTGAAGAACTCTAGAAGTAGTCTGCTAAACGTGCTCATAGCATACATGACCAGTCATATAAACGTGATGTCAGGGTATAGCGACGGATGTCCCCATCTGCTGGGTTGTTGGCCTCAGTATGAGAGTTGTCCCCAAAATGTTATGGACTCGTTGGATATCCCTTGTATCAAGGTTTTGAAGAGAGAGACGCCATATGGCGTCCTCTGTCACCAGAGACCCCTAAATGGATACATATGTCATAAAGGTGTTATGTACTTAAATAAATTGGCCCCACGGTATGTTCTCGTTCAGCCCGTTCTCGTGTGATTTGAGTCTGTAAACCCATCTCTGCTCTTTCTCGTACAGACCACATTCATTGCCGATTTGCTCGATTACTGTCCATCTCAGATCCTTCAGAGTGTGTTTCCGTTCCAAATAGTGTGTGGTCATTTTCGTTGTTGCGCGTTGGCACCTCAGATTGCTCCGATGCTCGCATATGCGTATTTTTATTTTTCTCGATGTCATGCCCACGTAATGAAGGTCACATGGGCAGGTAATCATGTATGTGCTGGCAACATGACGCTGTGCCAACAGTCTTATATATTATGTTTGTATTGTCTTGTGAGTCTCATCATCACCGATTCACGCACGCCAGAAGGCATGGTTTTGGTATTTTTCACTGCCACAACCACTGGATCACCACTGATTTTTTACAAATATAATATAGACCCAAGAATCGTGTATTTTTTAACCTCTTCTTCCTTTTTGTACCCATGCAGGTTTTTTGATATTTAACACAGACCAATTAGGTGACGTATATTTGATTTTGTATTCTTATTACTATTGTGTTCACTGTGACAACCAGAGTGGGAGCATAATTTCTCCTTTCTAGGTCCTGATGAAATGCCTTGGGGTAGGGCATGAAACTAGTTGACCATATAGGGAAACAATAGGTATTCAAGCCTAGAGGTTTTCCAGCACATCCCCAGATTTTAGTATACCACTTTAGGGGTACGAAATAAATTGATTTTGCACTCACTAATCTGGTATTTGTAACTTTTTTCTTACTTCAAACAAACCCACTCCTTTCTAAAACAACATAGGTGGTTAGGTGTATAGGGACACCCACATTTTTCAATCTAGTGCTCCCGCATATTCGTTGGTAGCAGCACGCCCCTGTCCGTAAAGGGCAGGGATGGACCCTATGATGAAGCATGCCACCAAGGGGCAACCCGGGTGGGTGAGAGACATTTTTTTTTCTTTCTCCAAGTTTCTGCAAAGGTCATTTTTCTTCTCTCTCTGATACGTAAGGGACCCTTTTTGGTTATTTGCATAGTATCGTGGAGGACGAGTCCCTACTTTACTCACCTCTACTTTCCCCTTGTGTTTTGACAATTTCTAAATCCCTCACTACCCCCTCCACAGCTGAATCATTGTCTCTGTCAAGGGATAATAAAACCGAAATATATTTCAACTGTGCGACAGATAGATCAGACAACACAGGCCTAGAACTTGATTGAGGTTTTCCAAAATCATGTACATGAAAATGTCATTTAAGTTTAGCTTTCGGTACAAACATAAAGACATCAATATGCAATCAAGAAAAAAATCCACAATTCGTGGGACAGAGTCCAAGACCTTTATTCAAAACTGACATTTTGTGTTTATTATAGGATCTATCAGACAAATTAATGACCAAATTAACATCATTGGTGACAGATGAAGCTTGAGTGTCAGCAGGTGCCACAGTGACAGCCATTATCTGTTCAGTTTCTTTTTCTGATTGCGAGTAAGCCCTCCTCTTTTTTCAGTTTTCTCTCCTCCCATCTCTTTTAATGCACAATTATTATTCTATGTATTTACATTGGTGTTTTGGGATGTTTGCAGCCCTGAAGAAGCCTTGTACTGGTGAAACGCATTGTCTGCATGTTTTCTGCCTATGTGTGTAACGAAGCATGAATAAAAAGAGCACATTCAGTTAGAGGATTACTTTGTCCTATTTATATTGTTCCATACTGTAATGTTGTTTAAATATGTGGTTTTGGTTGCCTCTTGAATATGTGTAAACAATTCTAATGTTCAACTAAATGGTGGCTGGTCATTAGAGGTGGGCAACTGTCTTGCTACTCAAACACAGTGATTAAATTAGGTAGTGTAGCACTGAGGTCCAGATGTATAAAGCGTTTTACCGTTCGCAAACTGGCCAATTCTGCGAATTGTCCCGTTTGCGAACGGTAAAAAGCCTTTTGAGGATGTATCATCTCAAAAGGCATTCGCAAAATAGGGAATCGCAATTTTTGCGATTACCTATTTTGCTAATGCATTTAGGGAATCGCAATTTGCGATTCCATAAATGCAATGCTAGAAGCAAAAAAATATTGCGACCTGGCTTTAAGGAATCGCAAATTACCACCAACTTCAAGTTGGTGGTAATTTGCAAATTCCTAGAAAAATGCACTTTTTTGCATTTTTCTAGGTGCATTGTGGCGTACATACATGCCCTTAGGGCATGGATGTGCGCCACATGTGCACACATGCATATTTCAGGGGTGCAACAGGGTGTCCTTTTGGCACCCTTGAAATTGCATGCGCAATTTGCGTGTACCTATTGGGTACTCGCAAATTGCGCATGCAATTCCCATTTGTCCTATGGGCCTCTAGGCCCATAGGAATGAATGGGAAGCCATTCCTTATTTGCGACTCGCAATTTGCGAGTCGCAAATAAGGAATGCGTAGGAATCGAAATTTTATTTGCGAAACCTACATACATTGCATTTTGCGAGTCCATAATAGCGAATCAGTAAAATTCCCTATTAAGGACTCGCAAAATACAATGTTGATACATCTGGCCCTGAGTTCCCTGGCTGCCAGAATCTGTTTAGTGTGTTAATCCAATATAACCCTGAATTCTGATAAGGAACTGCAAATTCATTGATAGTAAGCTACTTAAGGATAATGAAACGATGTGAGGTGTATCAGTGTGGTGTCTATTGAATCTATCAATTTTAAATTGATGATTTTTAAGTTTTGGTATTTGATATAATGTGTGTCTATCACCTTTTCCCTTCTTCTGCAGATTGGGAAGTGTGCACTGCTGAGTTTTATTAATATCAGGATGTGATGTTATAGTGGATTAATGTGATATAAGGGGCGCCACCCTGGCCGAGCACATCAGGGGGATTTGGCTGACTATGATTAAAAAAAACAGAACTTCACTGAAAAAAATAAAGGTTAAAGGGACTTTATAGCTAGGTATGGTAGTAAGATCTTACCTTGGGTTAAAAACACACCCTAGAAATTCAGTGAAAAAAAACAAAGGTTAAGGTGCTATTATAGTTAGGTGTGTAGTGAGCCAGATGGCCACTACGATAATTTGTATCCACACAGAGCCGAGGGGCCGGGTATGGCTCCGGGGTATTAAATAAAGGTTCTAGGAATCACTCAGGAGTCCGGCACGTAATCCTCTATGTGTCTGGTGCTGTATGTGTCCTGCGTCCCTATTAGGATAGGCCTGACATCGTTGGCCTATCATGACATTGGCAATGAGGGGGTACTTACCCAGTGTCGAGCAAGCCATGCAGAGAAGGAACAGCACCGGAGGACACACGTGTGTCCAGGAGGTCGTGCGGTACTGAGAGCTGGTGCCGCGTCGGAGATTGCTGACAGAGTGGGAGCCCAGCTGGCGCAGACATTGCGGTGCTGCCGTGGAAGTGAAGCAGCAGCGTGGTAGGACACCTGCAGGCTGCAGGGCACTGCGATAAAGCTGTGAGGTGATGCAGCAGGCAGATGAAGAAGCCAGAAGCACCCCAACACCGAACGTGGTAGGCAAACCATCAGCGCGGGAAAGAGCTGGAGGCCCCAGTGAATGAGAAGGGGGGTGGCCACAAGCCCGGATCGGGCGAAAGTGAGCGCGAAGAGGATGCGTAGGAAAATCGGCAAAGGAGGGGGAGAATTAGCCCCACGTGGAGCTAGCAGACCCGGTCACTGCCTAAACCAAAAAATAAATAAAAGAGAATAAAGAAGGAGATCTTGTTATCAATAAGGAAGGCAGTAAAGAAGCTGAACCAGTACACAGAAAGAGAGAGGAAGTCAGCCAGGGCAGAACCATCATAGCAGTGGCACACATATAGAGACAAGCAGTCAGAGATGTCAGTGCAAGACAACGGAGATCAAGAGAGTCCCCATGAACGCTGCTCTCAGTCAGCCCTAGCAGCACTACCCCCCTTCAGCCAGTTAGCGGACCCAGCCACGGCAGCGCCGAGGTGGCGAAGGTGGATAGGGAGGTTGAAGAACTACTTTCGCACAGCTCCCGAAACGGACGGTGCTGTGAAAAGATCAACCATGCTGCACATGGGAGGGGATGAACTGTACAACCTCTTCCTTGATTTACCGAACACTGGCGACAACAACGATTATGACACGGCCGTAGTGACACTGAATCGATATTTTGATCCCCAGTTGAATCCGGATTATGAACATTGCAAGTTAAGGCAAGCTCACCAGCAGGAAGAGGAGTCAATAGACATGTTTTTTGCTAGGTTATGGAAACTGGCCAGCACGTGCACTGGAATTGACAAGCAGTTCAAGATAAGGGCACAACTGATCCAGGGATGCAGGCCGGCCAAACTGAGAAAACTGATCCTACAGCAACCGGGCATATCACTGGATGAAATCCTAATACTGGGCAGATCACATGAATTAGGTGATGCGAGAGTGGGAGAAATGGAGACGGCTTTAGCCCGTAGCGCATCCACACCGGCGCAGTCAACAACTGTGCACATCAAGGAGGAATGGGTAGAAGCCATCTGAAAGGGACGGGGTGAGGAAGAGGAAAATTCCTGACCAGTGCTGCACAAAATGCATGCGGAAGCTGTGGGTTCTCTAGTCATCCTCTGAAGAACTGTCCTGCAAAAGGAAAAACATGCTTGAAATGTGGAAAATCAGATCACTTTGCAAGGGTATGCCCGAGAGAGTCAAGACAAAGCAGCAGCGGAGGGAAGTTTAAAAAGATCAGCAGAGTCAGACTGGTGTCGGAAGCAGTGGAGGAGCAAGGGGCCGCAGCCATGGTAAGTCAACAAATGAGGAATCTAGAAGTAGAGGAAGACAATGAAGAAGAAGTGTTCACCGTGTCGTTCACAGGGCGACACAATAAAAAGAAGAGACCCCCACCCATGTGCAAAGTCCATGTGAATGGTGCACCCATAACCGCACTCATTGACACCGGGGCGTCAGTGAACATCCTAGATGCAGAGCAGTATCGAAGGCTAGACCCGTGTCTGCCGCTGACCAAGACCAACGCAAGAATTTACAACTATGGGGGTGCCACGCCCATTCCGCTTCAAGGAGTCGTAGAGGTGGAAGCAAGTCATGGGTCCACTAAACTGAAAACGAGATTCTACGTCACGCATGAGAGTGAAGGCCCCTTGATATGTTGTCACACAGCCAAAGACCTAGGGATCGTGCTGTTTGCCAGACAAATACACATGTCACATGCGGAAGATATCATGGAAGAGTTCCCACAGTTGTTTGAAAGACTGGGATGTCTCACGGGGGTCAAAGTAAGATTACACATTGACAGGACAGTGGGACCAGTAGAGCTGAGACACCGGAGATTTCCATTTCACCTGCAGCCTCTTGTTGAAGCAGAATTAGACTGACTGGAAAAAGCCGGAGTCATTGAGAAAGTGACGGGGCTGACCCTGTGGGTTTCGCCCCTGGTAATAGCCCCAAAACCAAAGCAGCCTGGGGCTATTAGATTGTGCGTAGACATGAGGTTGCCAAACGAGGCAATTAAAAGAGAGGGACACATCACCCCAAGAATAGATGAGATCATAGCCGACATCAATGAAGCCGAATGTTTTTCAAAAGTTGACCTCAACTCAGGGTATCATCAGCTGCTCCTTGACGAAGACAGTTGTTACATAACCACCTTCTGCACACATGTGGGGTTGAGGAGATTCAAAAGAGTCAGCTTTGGGATGTCCTCCACAGAGGGGGTGTTCTAGAATGTGATAAGAGAAGCCCTATCAGGACTATGGGAGTCATCAATGTCAGCGATGACGTGCTGATTTATTCGGACACATTAGAGGAATATCATGCCAGGTTGAGGGCTACTCTACAGCGAATTGTGGATCAGGGGCTCACTCTCCACAAAAGCAAATGTTCATTCTACTCCAACGAAGTGGAGTTCTTTGGATATCATTTCTCCAAAGAGGGCCTTCAGGTTAATCCGGCTAAAGTTGAGGCCATAAGGGCAGCGACCATTCCTCAGAACCCTACGGAAATGTGCAGTTTCTTGGGAATGGTAAATTACTACAGACGCTTCATTCCCCAATTAGCAACAATTTCAGAACCACTGCACGCGCTGACCAAGAAGGAAACACCATGGGAGTGGACGTGTGAGACCTTGCAAGCATTCAGAGACGTCAAGGGGGCACTGCTTTGAGGAGCTACCACAGCCTTCTTCAAACCTGGAGGCAAGACAGAGCTTATTGTAGATGCCAGTCCGGTGGGACTGGGGGCCGTCCTCCTGCAACAACACGAAGGGGGTGAATAGTTGCCCATCGCCAGCCGAGCATTGATGCCCGTGGAAACTAAGTATGCCCAAATCAAAAGGGAGGTCCTTGCCGTAAGATGGGCGTGTCAGCACTTTCACATCTATTTGTGTGGGAACAAGTTCAACGTGATCACTGATCACAAACCTCTAGTACTACTGTACCGTGGATCAGCCAGGAATGGACCGCCCCGCATTGAAAGGTGGACAGTACAACTACAACAATACAACTTCGAGGTCACCTATCAGCTGGGGGAAACAACCCTGCAGACTACCTGTCAAGACACCCGCTGGCTGAAGACCCCAAGACACAGAAAGAAACAGATGGAGGAGCGGAAGATTTTGTAAGACTTGTCACGGAGAGTGCGTGCCCTCGAGCTCTGTCCTTAGAGGAGTTGGTGGAAGCTACCAAAGAAGATGGCTGCATTGGCAGGGCAAAAGGGGCTCTAAGAGGTCATCAGTGGAAAGACTTCTTGGATGGTGTGAGTGGGCTCATCGAGGAGGAGCGAGAAGTTCGGATGAGCCTGTGGAGATGCCACAACGAACTAAATGAGAGTGCGGAAGGACTCCTACTGAGTGGACAACACATAGTGACCCGAAGAACTTGTGGAGATGGACTGTGGAACTAGCCCATCAAGGACACCAAGGGTTAGCGAAGACAAAAGCCCGGCTGAGGTAGAAAGGGTGGTTTCCCTCGGCAGACAGAATGGTAGAAGAAATGGTGAGGGGTTGCCATTCGTGCAGGATCACCGGAGCCAACGTAGCTGTAGCCCCAGTCATCACAGAGGAACCTTGTGAAAACATGGACTTTGGAAGCTTCCCCGATGGAAGGGTGACTCTGGTGATGATAGACAAAACCACAAAGTTCCCCGTGGTTGAACTCATCCGGTCCACTGCATTTGAGTGTGTCAAGCCGGCCTTAGAGAAGATATTCGTGATGCTTGGACTGCCAGATGAAGTGAAAACTGACAATGGGCCACCATTTCAAGGCATGGATTTCAAAGAATACTTACATCATCTAAACATTCGACACAGAAAAATCACTTCCCAGTAGCCCCAGGCTAATGGGGAAGTGGAAAGATTTATGAGGACACTGAATAAAACACTGAGAATAGGTTGATCAAGGGGCTAACTTGGAAGTGTGCTTGCATCAATATCTGAGGGCTTATCGTCAAACGCCACATTCGACCACAGGACGCGACCCAAGTGAGCTCATCATGAAGAGACAGTTGAGGGATTTGGTGTCCGTCAGCTTGGAGTGGGTACCCGCCACCCTAGACCTAGAAGCTGCGCAGAACAAAAGAAAGACAGCCAATGAGTGCGCCAGTAAAAAGAGACAAGCACAAGATCCTGAATTGCAACTGGAGGATGCCGTAGTGATCAAAGACCGGCACCCGGGATGGAAGTTCAGGACTCCATTTGAAATAGACATATGGTGGTGGTTGAAGTCAAGAAAACCATGATTACGGTTAAGAGGGGCAGTGCAACTTTGACACGCAACGCATCCTGGTTCAAGAAGGTCACGGGCATGCTAGAGTCTCAGTAAAGAATGGGACCTGAGAGGAGGCCCAATAATCCCCAGAGGGTACCATTGGAGCAAAATGGGAATGATAGAGAAGAATATGACGGTGGAGAGGATTTCCAGCTTCCATCGGATCAGCCGGAAAGAAGTGCCGCTGGCAGTGTACCACCACCGGAGGAAGGACCTGAAACCCCGAGAGAACATCCGTATAGCCTAAGACCTAATTCGAGGCAGAGTCAACAGCTAAGAGACTTTGTATGCTAAAGAAAACGAAGCATCTGCCGGAAGCCATAGAATGTGTACACTAGCGATATGAACTATCCTGCCTGCACCTTTTTGTTTGTTTTAGTATAGTCCAGTTCAGCTTGTTTTGCGTTTCCGAGAATTTGCATTTTATCCCTCAAGGTTAGGAGGGAGGTAGTGAGCCAGCTGGCCACTACAATATTTTGTATCCACACACAGCCTGGGGTCCGGGCCCGGCTCCGAGTTAATAAATAAAGGTGCTAGGAATCGCTCGGGAGTCCGGCACGTAACTCTCTATGTGTCTGGTGCTGTCTGTGTCCTGCGTCCCCATTAGGATAGGCCTGGCATCGTTCGCCTATCACGATAAGGTGTTGAAATAAAATAAAAACTAACGTTTAAAAAAACAAAACAACACTGAAATTCACCAGTTATGATTTAGTGAGCTAACTATAACTGGTGCCCCCCCCCTCCCACCCCACATGCATTGATTATTATCTCTGACAACACCATAGTCATGTACAGTATGGAGTTGCTGAGTGTATACGTGTCTGCCACTCGAGACAGGGAGCGCAATTAAATTGTACCACACCTTGCACCTGCCCAACTAACATGAAATTGACAAGCCTGACCTCCCCGAAATGCATCATGTCGCCAATCAGGAAACTGCATTATTTGTATAGTAGTGTCTCGATTCATCCTTAACTAATGCCACCTGCTGTTATACTGACTGCCTAATATTTCAGGCCAACGAATTACATAATCCGGCATTATGCGCGTGCTCCAGTCTAATTTCGTTTTTGTTCTGGTTGCAGGAGATTCCTTTGCTACCACTGACTCTGGAATGAGTGATTCAGTGGCAGAAAAGATGCATTTTGCTATAAAGAAATAACGTGACATCTTTTAAAGGAGCAGCAAAATGTGGGTGTATTACTCACTGTTCTTTGTTACTGTATCGCCCCCTTCTGGTGGACTCCAGAACTACAATGTCCTACTGGTCAACAATTTACAATTATAATTATAACCTAGAGAGCCAATTTATGCTTCGTGAAAATGCTGATTGGAAAAAGTAAATTACTTCAGAAAAACAAATTTTGCATTTTGGGAAGTATTTTGAGGCAACTTGGATGCAACATTTAGCTGATGAAGGGATCTTTTCACGTCGAAGTATGAAAAGGTGAGTGGCCATTAGCGAACTAGGGATATTTCCGAAGAAGCTTCTCTCTGAAAGGCAGACATAACTGTGGCAATGTATTTCCTTTTAGGGCAGTTAGTCCACTTTTGTGTCTGAATGAATTGGACACAAATGTGGCATGGTGTTTTATAGCACGTTTGTGATTATGGAAGTATAAACTGGTTTAATTTATTATTTTGAGACAAGGGCCTGAAAAAACACAGATAGCTTCAGCACATTAACAAATGTAGTTAGACGTTTACGCTTCCAGTTTCTCTCATTTACGTAAAACCTTTCTTCTTCAGTCTTCTGGTTCTGCTATTTGTGATTTTCCCAAGTTGTATTTGCAAGTGTTTTTGTATGGAAGTACTAAAAAGTGCAAGAAAAGTATTCAATGGTATGAATATTTGCAAAGTCGCTCTTTCCTCTGTGGTTATAAGAGATAAAAAAACACATGCACATTTACAGTACCTGAGATGACGTCACCCTTCAGTGCATCATCGGTACACCTGGCTACGAAAGGCATAATTTGACAGGCAGCTGAGAATGTTGAGTCCAACCAGTCTGCCCTGGTACAGTACATCATGGAAACCTCCTGTTACCAGCTTCCCTCCATAGTGGCCAAATGATTCCCCAGACACCTGCCATAACCTACTATGTCTCTGTGAAACCTGCAACCGACCCCTTCCCCCAAGCCTTCCACTCCCCCCCCCCCCGCCACCCCCCACACACACCAACCAGGACCACAACGTACCACCTAGTTAAAAAACATTTGTGGCCGTAACTGAAGACATCGCATTTCTCAAGGAGGAAAAAAGGAAAGATAAAAACAAGCGTTCCACCTGTAGTGCCCTCATTATCTACTGCAAACTGCCCTGTCATCTAAGCCTTCAAGAGCCCTACAGACCTTCCTCGTCTTCCACACCTCCTCCTCCTCTATATCATACCTCCATAGTCACCCTTCAAACATGAAAAATCACTGCCAGAGAATTCTAAACGGGTCATCATCCCTAAAATCCGTTCTCACTCTGCAACATATTTTTCAGCTCTGTTCATTTCAAAGGGGTCACCCTCCGCAACCAGGAGAGCAAAAAAGGCGAGAGGTTTACTATATATAAGTCCAGCTCTCCTATTCCTTAGTGGCGTAGCAAGGATATCATGGCCCTTAATGCAACCTTGAAAAATGGCTCCATACTCCCTGGTTTGGTGATAAAGGACAGCATGTTTAGGATGCGGTGGGGCCCTTGATCGCCTGGATGACATGACAATGTCACTGCCCCTGCTGCACTATTGAAGCAAAAAATCTGCCTTCCGTTTCGCTCTCAGCCCCCTGTTCTACTTATAGGTCGTGTCGTAACCAAGGACCTTTTGGATGGTGGAGTAATTTTGATAATTGTTTCATCTCTTATTCACAATGCTTAGAAATGGCTGAAGAGCGATACGAAGCACTATATTAAAACAATTTCTTAAAAACAAGTTATTACTTTTGGAATCAACGGCCCAAGCCGCTACAATCCGCACATATCAGAAGACTACTTTGTGTTGGATTTAGCACTCTCTAGAGACCCCGGGGCACAGGTTGGCACTTTATAAATACTTCCGATAAAATAAAATAAATACAGTAATGTGCCATTTTGCTCACATTTGTGTTCTGAGGTTACATAATCCAAAAATAAGAAGGGCCACTGGAATTTTGCTATTGTGCGGTCGTGGTGAATTTCGCATAGTTTCGCATTTGCCACATGTTTCATCATGTGCTAAATAATCTACAATTTTAACCCCAAAAAATTGTTTCTAGCTCAAACGGTTCAAAAGTTAACTAAAATGAAGCAACACGTTTTGCTGAGCAGTGGAAGGCCCTTTGCAAAGGTTCACTCGTCACATTTATGTTGCTTTTAGTTGAATTTAAGTAGTATACTGGTACAATTGAGGTGCAACCAATGCCCAGACAGTCTTAACACGTGTAGAAAAGACAAAATAAGAAAGTAATAGTATCACAAAATCTGCCGCATTAAGCCGCATAATCTGCCTTTTCTTGCCTCATAATTTATTCAAATCTGCCCCATGAATGGGCCCTCCCCAGCTGCATACATAATTCCCGTGGCCCTGACTATAAGCCACAAATCATTCTAGACAATGCGAGAACAATGTATCTTTGTGGCATTTGTTGGCTACAGTACACAACGGACAGGAATGGGATTGCGGACTTCAAACACACTCAGACTGACTAGTCAGGGTTCCCAGCACACTTGCATGGGCAGCTGTGCATCAGTCCGCTTGGCCTGTATCGTCATGATGGGTGGATTTCAGCCAGTCTTGGTTTGGAAATCCATACAACTGAGGATGCTGGTATTTGTAGTGCCATATTTATTATAGAAAGCGGGGAACTGCAAGCCTCAGTATCCTTAGCGGAGTGCTTTTTAAAAAAAACAAGCGTTGGCAAAGCCAATAATTGGTAACACCAATCAGTTTCGCCTTTGGGACTCATCGGCTTTGTCAATGGTTTTTAGTGATGCTGTACGGCAAACTCGATGCTGTGCAGCATGGCTAAAGAAGAAAAAGAAAAAAGTCTAAGACACAGCCGCCTGCGTCATTTTGTAGGTGCGACCATGTATGTGATGGAGCAGGGTAAATAAAATTATTTGTACCCCCCCTTGGAAAATTAATGAACTTTAATAAATTAACGATACTAATTGTTTGATGGAGCATGAAGTAATCACCAAATGCATTTTTTAGTAAACACTACATAAGGGTAACCCGCAATTTGTGCAAAATCTAATTTATTTACAATTGTGAAGTTTATTAACGCTAATATTGTGATTTGCGTACTAATTAGAGTAAAATCGCATGATTTATGCTATGTAGTAGATTTGTATTGTGGCAAAGAATGCGGATGGTAAGTAAAATGGCTTTAAATGTCGCTTCTGCTAGGTAACACCTAACACAGGTCTTTAGAATGGCAGGTGGTAAACAGAAAGGCTTATTTTCTTTGTTTTCATTTTGGTTGTGTTTGTTCTTATGATAGTTCATCCGGGCCTGTTAGGCGATGCTGCGAAAATGGCTGCCGAGGCAGACGAGGTCACGTGAGAAGCTAAAGATGGCCTCTGGGCGAAAGAAACCAAAAAACTGAATCACGTGGGTACGGCCCGTGCACGGAGTGAGAGATGTCAAGGTCGCATTGACCTGCCATAAGGAGGGTGCCAAGAAAGACTCAGCACGTATTCGTGGGAATGGATGAGAAAAATACTGAACGACAATGGACTAACTAAAATGTGACCATCGAGATTGCAACAAAATGAATGGACAAATTGGACTGCTTTTAACCCAGAAGTCATGAGACTCATTGTATGCCTAAATGTCCCCAAAACCAGTTTGAACAAGGAGGGCGATGAGGTGACCATCACCACCCCTCAAATGGACCAATTAGCGTGATTCTTGCCCCTAAGGATTGCAACTTTTTGTGTAGTAAGCTAGAAAGTAGGGTATAAGAGGGTCTACTCTTATGTGAGGTGGGTTGCTCCTTTGCTGCTGCTGTGGCCGCTGCTATTGATGCTACTGCTGCCGTTGGTGTTTTCTTGCCATACCATTTTTCCTATTTTCCATTTTTCCACCTCAATATTACGAGAGGACTCTGTCAACTTTGGACTTCAAACTTGACTGGGGAAGGAACGAGACCGTTGCGGGACATCTGTAAGGGAGGTCCGATCGAGGAGGCATTTAGCGGGACAGTCAGTCAGTTTGGGAGTTCTATTCTGTGATCTACGATTTATCTTCTTTTTGGTGAACCATTCCTATCTGCATCTAAATGGGCAAATGCATTATTTTCTATTTCATTATTAGGTTTTTCATATAAATGTTATTAATATATTAAAAGTGATTAATAAACAAAGAATTTCACCCGTGCAATTTGAGAAATTAGATAAAATTACGTTCGAACTTAAAATGAGTCTGTGGTTTTTAGTTCATTAATAAGTTTAAAGTTTAACAGGTTTTAAAGTGATTGAGCTGGTCTTAATCATCATCAACTTATTTTACTAGTTGGTCCATCGACCAAAGAGCGGAATACCTTGATGTTTGGAACTGACAGGATCAAAAAGATAATGTATATGATGTCCGAGGTATTATTCTGTCAAATTTAACAAGGTATCCCGTTCCTCCAGCAACACATTTCTCCTTGGTGTGCAATCCAGTGAACGAATGAATGTATGATATGCGGTGTCATGGGCCCCACCGTCATATGGTTTAATAGACGTGAATGATTTACCTGGATTTGTGTCCTGAGGAGAAATTTATATTAGCCGCGCTGGATCATATGCAAGCCTACAAAATGACACAGGTGAGGAATTATTGTATTTACAGTTGTTTACAATGAATTTTATGTACTTTTATGCATTTTTTATATATGCGAATAAAGTTTGATGATGATGATGACACAGGTGTGTTCTATTTAAAGATCCAAGTTAGAGCAGTAAGTATAAAGAAAAAACATACAAAAGTGCTTTATTAAAGCGGGGGAAGCAACAAGAGGGGCATTGGTAGGGGCGGATGAAGACAAATGGATGGGAACAATGTGGAGCACGGGAGAAAAGCAAAGGGTTAGATAGAGCTCCGTGGAGCCGGGGGTAAGCACATCGGTGAGAAAGCAACAGAAGAAGGGAAAAGCACACGGGGGAGTGCATCACTTAGGGGGTGAGGGAGAAGCACACAGGGGAGCGCCTCACTTAGGGGGTGGGGGAGAAGCACACTGGCGGGAGAGAGCAACAAGGAGCATGGAGGGGGGAAGTGAAGCACATTAGGGAGACAGCTGGAAAACACATGCAGTCTTGTGGAGTGATTAATACTAAAGAAAAAGGCAGTTCCTTAAACATGAGCAGTGGAAGGACACATGTAAAATTACATGCCCCAGAGGAAGGGCCATACACAGGATGTACCCGGCAGGCCATCAAATAGGAAGAAGGCAAATGAGAGTGACTGTAAAGCCCACCGATGCTTAACAATGGGCGGGCTGCTAGCACGTCTACGTTTTTGGTAAACCCACAATGTGTCTTTCACAACCAAACAGCTGCCCTGTCTGGTAGGCTAGACCTAAAAACAGGACTCGGTCGAAGTCCCACTCACAACCTGACGCCTTTTGATGAAGCGCATGGGCAGGTGGTGATGTTCATGAGCCAAAGAACTCCAGGTGGCTCGACTCATGCTTATTATTCCTTGGTGATGAGTATAACAAGGGGGTCACGAAAGGGTTAATCACTAGCAGAGCACGGTAAGAAACCGTTTCAATAAGCATTGCCCTTTGCACCCCACTTTTAAAAATGTGTCGCTGACCCATTATTCCCTCTTTGTGAGTGAAGTGCTGTCAGTGCTGATAAAATATTTAAAAAAAACAGGATCTGGAATAGAGCAATTCTGCAGCAGAAGAGTCAGGGCTATGTGTATCAGCCACACTTTGCCCTGCTCGTATTTATCTCAATGATGGCTCGTGCAGATGTAGCTAAGTGACGATGAGCATCATGTGTAAACTATATTTTATGCTAGAGAACCAAGGCTAAATATCTGCATACATAAAACTGCTTGAATATGCTCGTTTCATATTGCACATTGATAATCACTGTCTCCTATGTCACGCAAAACCTAACGCTGACACGTTCTTGCGTTTCTTGTAGGCCTGCCTGATACGTGCACCCTGCCTCTCTAGCGCTCTGTGTCGCTCTTCCCTCCTCCCCTCCTCATCCCCCTTCCCTTTGTGTCTGACGGTTCACTGACACAGTTGACAAGGCTGACACCACCAATCAGCTTCTACTCAGCAAGGTCACTGCCGAGACTTGACTCGTGATTGGCTGCCAGGCCCCAGTCTGTTATTACCGTCTGATTTGATCGGAGGCAGGGGGTGGTCTCCAATCAAACAGAGAAAAGGTCCTGGAGAAGGTAATTAAATCCTGTCAGAGGCAATTATCGCTTCCAGGGCACGACTCCGGCAGTGAATGCAGATGATCTGAGGCTGTGTTCTTGCAGAAATCTAAGAAGGCTTCTGGCACAGATCAGCGAAACATTAAAGAAAGCAGCAGGCTTTTCTCAAAAAACAATAGCGCGCAGTAATTTAAGCCTTGCTGCAAATGCTGTTTTTCAGGATAGTTTATTTTGGGAATCCATTCACGATTAATCACAAATATGCCTTTGTGACTCACACTCTTTAAACAATTAATACAAACATTACTTTTTTCTTTAAACGGTGACCTTGCATAGCGAGAGCATGGCCCTGCTCTTCTCTAAAGAGTGCCAAGGGAAAACAGCTATTTCCTATTTTTAAAGAAGCAACAGCCTCGTTCGTTCCTCTAAAGAGGCAGCATAACTTGTTCATTTACTTTTAACAGACGGGCCCACAAAGCTGTGTTCTGAAATAAGAATGGCATCAAACCTCGTCATCATTTTACACACCACCCAGTCATAAGTTGCATGGTCAGAGTCTAAAAATTCACTGTGATGTATCTGGACTTAGTGCCTATATAGGCAACACTCCCCACCCTATGCCAAGTTAGCATGCACAAAGGAATAAATAAATACACAACACAAGTTTTGGTTGGGAAAAGATTGCTGCAGGTTTATTCCATACAAAGTATGCAACATGGTTGGTTATCTTAAGGGCGATCCAAGGGCAGGCAGCGGTGACTGACCTACGCTAACTTTCCCGCCTTATGAGCCAAATTGCACTGTGGCCAACCCAATCAGTGCTACCAGTTATGATGGGCTCCCCCTCCCTTGGATCCCGTGGACCACTGGTCCACCATCTTACTAACGCCCCTTTTTCGGGCGGAGCGTAGCAAGGCCAACCCCCGGTTGTTCAGGCTTACAACCGACCTAAGGACTAGCGGGGCGCAGACGATTTTCTTCCAGGGACATGCCATAAAGACCCCTGGGATTTGGCACTGGCACCCCTATTGTGCTCCTGAAGAGGTACCCTTCTGTACCCTTCCACCTCCGGATCGCCCTGTAACTCCGCCTGCAACACAAACAAAAACATTAAATAGTCCTCCCTAACCGTGCTCCCCAGCCAACACGCCGGGTATGCGGTAGGGCGGGAGAAGGCGTGTCCGGCAGCAAAGAAGGTGCCAGAAAGGCAGGGGGAGGTATAAGTACCTTCCCCCAACCCTCTGTGCGCTGGAAATGACGCGGCCAGTGCGACGGCCGTGGGACTCCTCCCTAGGGTCCCGAGACTAGAGGGGGTGGTGGTGTGCCTAAGTGGCACTAAGGTGGCCGCCCTTTTAGGTGGCCCACTGCGTGAGCTGCGGGCAGCCGCATAGTGCCTATATAGGCAACACTCCCCACCCTATGCCAAGTTAGTATGCACAAAGGAATAAATAAATACACAACACAAGTTTTGGTTGGGAAAAGATTGCTGCAGGTTTATTCCATACAAAGTATGCAACATGGTGGGTTATCTTACAGGCGATCCAAGGGCAGGCAGCGGTGACTAACCTACGCTGCCTTGCCCGCCTGATGAGCCAAATTGCACTGTGGCCAACCCAATCAGTGCTACCAGTTATGATGGGATCCCCCTCCCTTGGATCCCGTGGACCACTGGTCCACCATCTTACTCACGCCCCTTTTTCGGGCGGAGCGTTGCAAGGCCAACTTACGGTTGTTCAGGCATACAACCGCCCTAAGGACTAGCGGGGCGCCGACGATTTTCTTCCAGGGACCTGCCATAAAGACTCCTGGGATTTGGCACTGGCACCCCTATTGTGCTCCTGAAGAGGTACCCTTCTGTACCCTTCCACCTCCGGATCGCCCTGTAACTCCGCCAAAGCTCTGGAGGTGGCCCCCGTTGCCTCCAGAGCCCCCCACCAAGACTGCCCCTTTCCTCACTTGCAACCTGTTAATTCCAGGGCCTCGCTAATGTCCAGTAAGAACAGATCCATGCCCACCTTGGACAGGTGAACCCCGTCCTCGTCAAAATACCCTTTGGTGTTGGCTTGAATCAGCCCGTGCCTGATGAAGCCAAAGCCCCTTTGGTCCGTGAACTTGCGCATGGCGCTGTTTACCCTTCTCCGGGAATGTTCAACTGCCTCACATGACCTGGCACCTTGCCAGACCCTACGCAGGACTATTTCCGACCACCATAACTCACATTGCCCCATGTATTTGCTGATTTCACCCATATCTGCCTTCATAGCCTGCAACAATGCGCCCCTGCCCATAATCGTGAGATCGTTGCCTCCAAGGTGGATGACCGACATGTTCGGGGGTCCTTCCCCCCGCCAGTCACTGCTGCAGTTTGTTGAGCAGGCTGTGCCATCTCATGCCAGGGTACCCCAACCAGACAATCTGTGTCTGGGAGAACCCGTGCTTCCAAGTCCTGTGTTCCGCCCATTGTGCCAACCTGGCGACGCACGAGTGGCCGATCACCCACACCTTGAACCCTGGCGAAATAAATGGATGCAAATTTTCACACACTATTTAATGATGCTACACATTATACACGGCAAATCTAGTAAAACCATATCACACTGCACGCAAAACTCACAATATACATAAACAAATTACTGATACTTCTGAGCATATCCCTCTGTTGTTGCCTGGCCAACCCCTTGAAGCCCGTTGGAAGCCTTCACGGGCGGATGTAGCGCTCGTAACTACGTGACTCCCAACGTCCCACCTTTTTTATGCACTCTGGTGAGAGGCCAACCTTGAAAGCCGTGGTGGCCGCCCCAATTCAAAATGAATGACTAGAAAACTTCCTGTCCGGGTGCGCCTGTCCTGACAACACCAAGCAAGCCCTTCCTGATCCGGTCAACCTGAAATTTTGTGAGTGGCACCAGATCATCATGAATTAAAAAATAGCCTGCTGCGTTCGGGCGGACAGCTAAATAGTCGCTGACCCGAGCGACCGGGCAGTACCGTTTATCCCCCAGAGGCTGTAACACTACGTCTGTCCCTCGCCCTGCCTGGTCAGTTTTGGACTTTCTGATGTGTATTTTTAGGGAGTTACTAGTCAGCTGGATATCCTGGCTGCATAAAGCATCTCCTGACCCATCCTTTTTGGATCTAGCTACTAATTCGCTTATCCTAAATGCCCCATAAAATGCCAGGCAGAAAGCCGCTGCAAAGAGACTGGCCTCGAAGTGTGAATTGGTGGCCTGCCCAACCGCCTTTAACATACCTTACAGCGTGGTGAAATCGATGGGTGCCCTGGTGTCTGGTACCTTGATCTCTTCTCTAGCCCATCCCTTGAGAGCAGCCCGAATGAGGAAGGTCTTAGCTGGATCTTGCGTCCCCTTGAGTTTTTCACTGTGACTTACAGCTGCTAAGTGGCTTGTGACCAACGAATGGCTCCTCCCCTGTTCCCTCGCCCATAGTACAAAAGATTGAACACTGCGCTCCATCGTGGTTGAATCCTGCCCCTGTGAGCCAGTGACTGTCAAAAAAGTGGATACATAGGCCTTGTACTGCTTCCTGGTCCCAGGTGCAGGGAAAGTTCACCCATGTTCCTTAAGCGCTGTTCCACAGAACAATATGCCATAGGTGTGCAGGGAAGGGGGTCATCTCCGCTCTCGCTCGTGGCCATGCCTCCCGGAAACGGAGCCACTGAAAACGAGAGAGAGCATCAGCTGCCACATTCTTGACCCCTTCAATGTGTCTCACCCTGAACTCAACATTGTTGCGCAGACAAGCCCTGACTAACTCTCTTAACAGACAAAGAACCAGGGGGCACTTCGCCGTCTGCCCGTTGATGGCCTGCACCACTGCCATGTTGTCCGTCCAGATCAGGACTCTCCTGGCTGCTAACGCCTCAGGCCATAAGTGCAGGGCAGCCACTATCGGAAACAACTCAAGTACAGTGACATTAGCTGTGATCTTCTTTTTACGCCAGGCATTCGGCCACTTTTTGGCACACCACTCACTGCCCATTATTGCCCCAAAGCCCTCCCTGCCTGACGCATCAGTAAATAGGCAAAGTTCTGGGCTGCCTGCCCACGGGGATCTCCAAATCACAGTACCATTGAAATTCAGCAAAAAATCGGCCCACATTAGTAAGTCTTCCCTCAAACCTTTACTCAGTCTGACCATGTAATGCTTCTTCTTCACATTTGCTGTGGTCCTGGCTTACCTCCTTGCAAAAACTCTGCCCGCTGGGATCACCCTGGCTGCGAAATTTAGTTTCCCTAAGAGGCTCTGGATGACACCCAGGGGGGCCTTGTCCTTCCTTACCCAGGATAGCCTGTATATCCTGGCACAAGGCCTTCACCTTTTCTTCTGGAAGTCTGGACACGCCCTCAACCGTGTCCAACTCAATGCCCAGAAAAGTGAGAACCTGCGCCGGACCCTCAGTCTTCCCAGGCGCCAAGGGGACCCCTAGGTGCCCAGTCAGCCCCAGAAAACACTGTAATGCCTTGCTGCAGTCCTGCGTCCCTGCTCCCCCAATGAATAGGAAGTCATCTAAGTAGTGAGTTACTCCTTCTATGCCGTGTGACCAAGTAAGTGCCCATTGTAGAAAACAGCTGAAGGCCTCAAAGTAGGCGCAGGACACCGCGCAACCCATTGGCATACCCTTATCGAAGAAAAACCCTCCCTGCCACTAGAAACCCAGCAGGTGGTGACTCTCTGGGTGAACCGGCAGCAAGCGGAAGGCCGACTCGATGTCTGCGTTGGCCAACCAGGCCCCTTTACCTGCTCTCCTCACCATGTCGACCGCTACATCAAACGAGCAGTACGAAACGGAATATGTTCCGTCCTCCAGCCAGTAGTTCACCTAATTGCCTTCGGGGTAAGACAGGTGGTGGATCAATCGGAATGTCCCCGGGTCTTTCTTAAGGACCACCCCAGAGGGGAAACCAAAAAGTTGTCCAGCGGGGGCTGCGCAAAGGGCCCTGCCACCCTACCCAAAGTTGCTTCCTTCCTGACCTTCTCTTGTACCACCTTTGGGAGTTCCTTAGCCGACCTGAGGTTATCAGCGTCCCTGCATCCTAACAGGCTTAAATATGGGATCCTGAAACCCTCCATGAATCCCTCAGCCAAGAGCGAGCCGTCTTTGGTATTGGGTTAGGCCCTGAGCAGGGGGAGGAGATTGTCAATGATTATTGGCGAGGGGCCTTTTCCTGCGCCGACCTTGGCTAAGGAAGTATCAGGGAGTGGGACTGGCAGGGGGCCAGGGCCGTCGGGCGCTGGTGTGCAAGGGGAGGGGGGCAAAGTAGGCAGGGGTGGCCTCGCTGAGTGATGTTGGCTAACTGTCTTGTCTACTGGTGGGTGTGGAGGGAGCCTCCCGCTTGACACTGCAAGACACTGCTGGGTGAGGGGCCATGCACTTGCTACAGCTGTGGGCAAACTTGCATGCCTTCCCCCAAGAGCAAGACCTTGCATTGAACAATCTGCATGTGCCCACGTTAAAACGCTTTCCACCCCGTCTCTGGCCACTACCTCCCTGTGCCCCCCGAAAGGGCTGTTTGAAAAAACACCTCTCTGACTGGCCATGACCTTTGAAAGGAGCCTGCCCTTTCTGACTTTTGGATGAGTTGTCCTTTTGAAACGGGGTGAACCTACCCATGTGTTCCATCCAAAGCTGGACCTCCTTCTGGTCCCATCCCAGCTCTGGACACATGGCCATTTTCTTCCTAAATTCTCTGTCGTAGTTGTACCACCCGATCCCACCCGACTTTAAGGCCTCATTGTGGATAGAACGGGATTACTGAACAAGCGCGGAGCCCTGTTCTGGATATTTCTCCATCACCACCGCTGACAATATGGAGAAGGCCTCCAACCAGTTCGCAATGGTTTTCTCAGGCCAAGCCTGATACTTCACCTTTTTCTCGTCATCCTTGCCACCCAACTTCCTAGTATCTAGCCCATCCAACCCGTGCATCAATAGTGTGAAAATGTCCACGAATTCCCGCCTCCAGATCCCCTCTTTAGCCGCCAATAGAACCTGCCAAGCAAGGGAGCATCTGCCCTAAACTAAGGGCGCGATTGTGACCAAAGGTGACAGCGCTGCTGCCAAAGGAGTTGCTTTGGTTGCCTCAACTAACGTGGATGGGTTGCGCACCTCCTGAGGGGTGACCTGCGGGGTCGCTAACAAACCTGTCGCACTGGGGCCAGGATTGGCTGTTGAGAGGACCGGGGGGTGAGCGCTGGGACAGGTTGCCCGACCGTTGTTGTGGTGCTGCTGCTTGCTGCGGCGCTAATGGTGACCTGCGCTTGTGTTGCCTGCAACTGCTTCTCAGGCTGTGCCGCTTGTGCTGCCTCAGAAGTGAGTGAGCCTGCTGGAGTTGCTGTGTGTGCGCCACTGACCTGATCACCCCAAACCTTAGAAATTGTGTGTGACCCTCCCCCCACAGGAGCAGAGACCACGTGAGGGATCAGTGGCCCGGGGTCAACAAAACGGGTTCTGAAGTCCTCCATAATGCTCAACATTGAGTCCATTAGCTTACCCATTTTGTCAATGTTATCACTGCTGGCTGCGGTCGTGTTCACGTTGCATGCCGGCACTGGCACGGTCACTGCTTCTGGTGGTGGGGGAGTGACTCTGACCTTCTGTGCGGGGGGCTCTGCAGGAAAATCCTTACTCGTTGGCCTGGTAGATCCAGCCTCCACTGGTCCAGGCTGGGATGCCCCTGGTAAGTCCGATACTACCCCTGAGTCTCCCGGATCCCATGTGTGGAGGATGCCTCTTGCCCACTCGAGTCCTTTTGCCTTTGCCATTTCCATAAAACTCGCCCAAGCTGCCTTCTGTGACGTGCTAGGCTGGGACTCATCGATCGTGTTGATTTGGGAAAACAGAGGGGGTGATCCTTGGTTATCCACGCCTGTGGCCTGTTGCGCAGAAACCTCTTAGCAGGCCATGCAAGGAAGAGAAACATCATAAAAGATGGTCCCCCACCGCCACTACACCGCTGATCCAAGGAGATCCGGTAAACTGGCGCAGCCCCAGCGAATGTCCCTTGCACACCAAAGTTGGCCAATACTTACTTTCTCACTTGATTCAAGACCAACGATGCCCGCTGAAGCGAATTCTGGAGATTCTGAGGTGTGAGAGATAAGCACCGGTTATCATGTATGCCAAGGATGCATGCGCTAATCCGAGCACTTGCGCCTGGATCCTCACCCCAACCTTCCCCCCCCGTTGAGCGACCTAACTTACCCTGTGTGTCCTCTTCACTGTGTGTCGTTGTTGAAGTGGGGACCTGTGCTTGGAGCCGAGGGGACTCACTACCTTGCTGTAAAATAAATGGTCGGGGTTAGGAACTTATTTTCTTTCGAGTCCGTGCCTGCCCCCTTCTGGGCAGCACTGAAGGCTCCCGCTTGGGAGGGTGGGTGGGGAGAGGGTGGGAACCGGGGCATTAGAGGTCCCACCGCAGTAGACCACACTTGTGGGGGCGGGGGAGTTGGAGATCAAGTTACCTATGTCCTTAATCCCGACTCAAAGGTATCCGTGCCGGTGCGACCGTCTTCCTGGCGCTCGAGAAGCTATCTGGAAAATGACAATGCTTAGCAGGACCAGACAGCGACATACATAGCACCAACCATGACCAACTCCATACATCACACAGTGGCTGGATACTGCCCCGCCTTACTGAATGACTTACATATGCCCCCGTGGCCCGGTGGCCAAGTCGTCTTATTTCTCCTGTCGGTCAGTGGTGCGAGTGGTCAATTGTTGGTGTATCTGTGGTGGAGACAAAAGTACTGTTTGACAAGAACAAAATGATTTCCCTAAGTCTTCCAACGAACGTCACCAACTTAGTGATAAGAGAAGGCTATCCACCATGAACTAACGTGCTTGTAGAATTGGTGTTATTTTGAATACTTTTCTCCACAATGACCTTTGTATATATTGATGATAAATGTTAAAGAGTACAAATCTTAGTGGGCTACTGCAGCAGTTGTAGAACTGTGTGCATCCTGCATGTCAAGTGTTTGCATAACAAGGACATCTCATCCTTCCATCCTCCCAAAATCATTCGATAAAGTCGGTACCACTAAATGGGATAACATAACAGCTGTTAACAGCTCTTAAAAATGTAGACGAGTTAGCTCTATATAAAAGGCAATGCAAATGCCACAAACCTGTGATCAGCATACCTGCCAAGTGGCCTCTTTTTGCAAGTGACATCCAACATTGTTTTAGCTAACAGCACATTGCTTTTTATGACTTATTTCCTTTCTACGTATGGTTTTACGTGTTCTAGAATGCAAAGTGGTGTTGCTAAAATGTTGGACTATGCCATTTATAACATGAGGCCCCTTACAAGCTACAAAGGGCGGCAAGATAATTCCATGTTGGCAATACAAGTTAACATATTCTTGGACTGTCCTTCAATAAATCATTGAGTTTGATGAATGCAATGAAAGTGAACCAATACTACAACTACCAAAATGCAGTAAGTAACTGAATTGGATGTAAACCATTCCACTTTGTTCCACTTCCATGATCTTCAAAGCCAAGGAAGGGAGTTCTCCGTGCCCGAAGGACTGCTGTGAGAGCCGGGTGTCTACCTGACAATTTATTTCATGGAGGTGAGGGGACATCACCGAAAGTCTGCACTCTCTGCTGGAGTGGTGAGGGCCTCCCTCGTGCAGGCAGGCTGTACATGAAGAGAAGCCCAGGGTGTTCCCGGCATCAGGAACACATAGGGAAGGCAGACTACCCTAGAGAGTAAAGCCAGGAGTGACCAGTGTCATGATGGTGTCTCCCGGTCTCTCTCTTCGGCTCCTGTGGTGAACTGCACTAACACTTAACAAGCACAGGAATCAATGTGTCAGCAGGCAACCATTGTGGGCCTACAAGCTTGTTTGTCCACTGCCATCTCCTGAGGAGAGGACAGTGTCTCTGTTCAAGTGAAGACCCATCGCCCTGGGAGACTGCATCTTCTGAAGACACATCACTACTGACGAATCAGCCCAGAGGCCACAACCGAATTGCCTGGATCCCCATCTGCAGTCGGACGGAAGGTCCACAACCTTTAAAGATATTGTGCTGCCAAGCAAGACCTGATTTGAACTGGGGCGACATCTCGCCCCAACCAAGCGCACAGCTGAATTGCGCCTTTGTGGCGGTCATGTCATTGTTCCTTCTTTAACCAAGTAATCCTATTAATCCAAGCTTTTCATTTACTTATTTCAACTTTTTTCAATGGTAAATACATCCACACATGGAATGGAATGCCAATTTTCTGTTTTCTTGTGTTCTAGGTGGGCCATCCGAATCTTTTCCAAAAACACGAATGATGCAAATTCATCCAAGACAGTATCTTATTTATATAAAAACCCAATGCATTTCGGGCCGAAGTTGCCCTTCATCAGGGGTCACTGTAATAACAAGCAAAGCAATAACCATTATTCCTTTAAGCCATGATTAAGCATAAAATATAAAATAACATCCCAGATCAAATGACAATATTTGTTATGAAGTGCTATACGTGTCTACCCCATAAAAAATCCCTCCAGCAGTGATCTACAACTCTGAGCCAACATCCCTGCATTCAACGTGAACTGTTGCCCCATTGTGTAATGTTTGGCACCCTTATATACCCACGGGACTATTCACCATCTACTTTTTTGAGAAGTGATTACACAGATCATTCCTCATGGGGCACGTGCCCCTTTTCCCTATTTACTCAAAAAGCTTTCTCCCTTTTCCTTGCTCTCACCAACCGGCTTACTCTCTCTATCACCCTCGCATCATCTTCCTATCATCCTCACATAAAACCCATCTCACATTGTATCTAACCTCGCTCTCTTACTTTCACTCACGCACCTCCCCCACTGTATCGTGCTACTTTCTACCCTCCTAAACCACTTCATACATTCCCCATGCCTTTCAACCGCTCCTTGAGTACAACTTCCTCTCTGTAATTGCAATTCCAATTGAACTGTCAAGTATTTAGTTGTACTGTGTGATTTAATGTACTTTCTTTTTACATAAAAGATAAGCATTGGGCTGGACATTATATTACTGCGTCTGTTGGTTGACAATTAATTTCCTGTAGTCCCTGACTATCTCCATGAGAAGCAGTGGCATAGCAAGGTTATCATGGGACCCAATGTGAGCAGAGAAAAGGGACCAACTTGACCCCTTACTCCACATTAAAAGATAGTTATAATTCTAGTAGTGATGCCTTCACTCCTCTAGGCACCAGTGCTGCTGCACTTCTGCCACAAGCTTCTCCTCTGCTTGTGGGTCTCTGAGTCACATATTCTACCTGTTTCTTTTCTCTCAATCCATCACTTCACTTCACTTCACTCCTCTCATCTATATCCTCAAACTAATTTCTCTCCCCCATACACTTCTACTCTCACCTTCATATAGTGCTTTAACTAGTATGATAAAGGGCCTCTCCAAGGGGCATAACCAATGAGGAATAAGTAGTAATCCTTTTTTATGAGGTTCTGAAGTAAAACACAACTCGTCAAAGAGCCTGAGCACCATGTGGAGTTTAGTGCAAAAATAGCAAGCAGCACAGAAAAAGATGAAGCTCGGCTTCCCAGGTGAAGGGGACCAGGCTGACCGTCAGTGTGCCCAATAGTCAATTGATGCCCAGAAAGGAGAGGAGGTGTCAGTTAATCAAGTTTTAAAACGTGTCCTGAAAACCATCACTTACTGCTAGACAGGGATCCAGATTGTCTGATGGGTTTGGTGACGAAAAAACTCTGCCATTGCCCTGCTCGTCAGATTACACCTTGGATACAATGCAAGTTGTCTGCGTACATATGAAGCAGACTTCCAAAGTAGAAGAAACACCAAAGGCTACCTGTTTGAATTAATGATCTTATAAGTATAACTGTAAATTGCTTCAGCCATGTTTTCCTAATCATGCTAACAGATGCCCAAAGTTAATGCCTACATTTAACTTTTCAAGCCTCTCTTTCACATCTTGGCTCATGAGAAAGTGTTGATAAGCGTGCTCAGGCAAAATGTCTGTATTCTTGTTACAACTGAAGGTTGTTTTCTTCCTTTTTCATGTTCCCTGTCTCTGTACACCAGTTTTCTCCCTTTGTTTGTTTTTTACCATATGTATCTATCACAGAACCATCCTCATAGCTCAATAAATGTGTTCTGCCTCTGTATGCTCAGCATACTTCACTCTCAAATTTCTATTGAAATCTCTGGTAGGCTGGAACTTTGTTTTCACATTCAAATATTTGTCTTTTTGTCAGTAGACACTTTCAGACTTTGATGCATGCAAATACGTCTTACACAGTTCCTGGCATGTCTGGCCAGGAAGTTGCTAAAATTTGCCAGATGTGCTGCTGAAGGTTGGACTAAACACCACAAGAAAAACACTGGCACCAATGGTAGGATGGAGAATTCTCATTGAGGAGCTTGGATGGAGAACATTCTGGTGCTCGGCTCGCCAATCAGATCAGACAGTCATAGCACACTTTCTAAGTTCTGAAACGTAAATTCCGATTGACCATATAAGGATAGTTGTGAAGTTCTCTGATGGGGCGGCAGCATTGTTTTGATGGACAGATCTGTTTATATTGTGGAAGAATGCTATATTGAGATCACACATCATAAGAACAGAGAGAAAGTGACAGATCTTAACAGCAGATTGAGTCATGGGTGAGATATTATCTTGATAGAATTCTACGAACATCAATTTTTGAGGAATGATTATTCGGTAATACCAGCTATATATTTCCTCCCGAAGGTGCACAAGAACCCCCAAAAGGCCACCTTAGAGGCATATTGTCTCTTCTTATAATACTTTGTTGGAAAACACAGACCCACACACACACACACACACATAGATAGATATATATATATATATACATAAACATTCACTGAAGAAACCAAAGATTACAGGGACGTTACAGTTAGATTCAGATTTTACACACACAAAACCATAGAAATTAAGCAGTTATAGTTATCTGAAGTAACTATAACTCATGCCCTAAGTTAACTGTAACTCGCGCCCCTGCCATGCACAGTTTTCTCATCAATAATTTAATTGCAAATGTTGCAGTGATATTACCAATGATGTTGGAGTAGTATAATTTTGGCTCCATCCTTTTACGTTTGGCTAGGCCACATATATATTTACATTTGGCTTTATGTTCTCATGTGATGCAAAAATACTAATGAGATCTGGTGCACCAAAGGTATAGAAAGTGCATTTATTGTGTGTTTTTGATATATATGTGTGTGCATATTAAAGTCTGGATTACCGATATTAATCTTATATAGGTTTAGATTGTAAGGTGGTGCGTTAAATGCATTTAATGCAGTGCTTTCGCCAGGGATTAGTGAGAATGATACCACTAGAGAGGGTTTCCCAGGCTTCATAGATCCCGTTTTAGTCCGTGAGATTGTTGCGTGGCCCAATGTATATCTCATTAAGGTGTGAGATCTTCACCCAGGTAAAGCGGTGTGATCTATACGCCTTCTAAGATATAATTGTTGGGTCCTCACCCGCAGGTACCCACCGTGGCTTGCTTCATCAAAACACTGTTCACTTCGCTTTGCAGCAAGATTCAATGTTGTTGCTTTAATTTGGGCGTTTTCAATGGCACAGTTTGCATTTTGCAGCGTTTTGGCTAGATTTTAAGATACCTTACAGCGTTTTCAATTGCAAGCCATTTTCACCAGCACATTTAGCATTTTTCAGCATTTTGGCTGAATTGTAAGGTACCTTATAGCATTTTTAATTACAATCCTCTTATGGGTTCAAGTGTATTCTAGTTTTTATGCATATCCCTAGTGCTCCTTTGCTTAGTGAAGATTGGAAAGTGAATTAGTCCTTGTGTGAAGAGTGGACACTGGACAATCCATTCAGTATGAGCACACAGAATGATAGCACTTCTCCACTGCAAGCTTTTTTATCAGCTGGGTCGGAATCTTCCTGAAAATGGCTGGAATGGAAAGCTTATTTCACTAATTAAATTGATGCTTTGAATGAATCAGGAAAGATGGCTCCAGAACAGAAGAAAAGGATTTTACTACATTCCTTAGGGCCAGCTGGGTTGAAAGTGTATAACTAAATGACCAGAATATTGGTTTCTGGTGATATGAATGTGTATGACGTAGCACTGCTGAATTGAGATAATTACTTTGCTCCTAAAGTTTGCATAGGCATAACAAGGTTTAAGTTTTTCCAAAGAAAACCGAGTAAGGCAGAATCAGTAGACAATTACATTTCAGAGTTTAAAAAAATTAGCATTGGATTGTAAATTTAGTAATTTACATGATGACTTGATTAAAAATCAAGTTGCCATGCATGAATGCAATCCAGCAACTCTGGTTGAATGGTGATGCATCTTAGGAGGAAGTCCTCGCCATCATACGCAAGGCAGAGATTTCTAGTAGATGTGCAATTGCTCTCAAGCAAGACGCGCAAGCATCTGAGGTTGTAGGAAAGGTGAATACAAGTGTGGATAAGAAAGTTGTTTCAAAATTTAGGGGCTGATTACGATGGCTGATTACGATGGCGAACGGACTTGAGTCCGTCCACCATCGATGCGGGGACTGGGATCGCCCGCCTGTAAGGTGGCGGTCCCGAACCCCCGATTACGATGCGACCACCACCGTGGTGGTCGCATCCTGCAAGTTTAACATTGCAGCGGGGGCAACACAAGGGGGGCCCGCAACGGGCCCTCGAATGCAATTCCCGCCAGCCTTTCCATGGCGATTTCACCGTCATGGAAAGGCTGCCGCGGACCAGCATCGTAATTTGGCGGACGGCGCCTGCCAGGCACCGCCACCATTTTACAGATACTTGGTGGGTCCGCCAGGCAATCGGAACGATTGCCTGTGGCGGACCCGTGGCGGACGGACTTTGCATCCGCCAGCACACCGCCCGCCATCGTGATATGGCGGGCAGGGAAGTGCTTCGAGATGGCGGTTTCACCGCCATCATAATCAGCCCCTTAGTCACCACAAAGCTAAAACCAAAGACCAGGCAAGATGTTAAAGATGTGGAAATTCTGATTGCTTAGCGTACAGTAAAAATTGTCCAGCGGCCAAACAAAATTTATGTAAAAGCAAACCTGAGTGTTTGATGGAGATTGGTGGGGTGAAAATCAAACATTTTGCTGATTCTGGTTCACCGGACATAATTATCAATGATAAACTATGGAAAACGTCCTTTGTAAAGAAAGTGTGTGAACAATTGTTGAAGCCTGACATACATCCTAAGGGTTACAGTCGGGATAAGATTGATATGTTGGGTTACAGATGGTTTACTTTCAAATTTAAAATTAGCGAAACGAGTGGAAAATTTTATGTTGCCAGATTGGGTTCGCCTGTATTGGGATGGTTTGATCAGAAAATGTTGCATATTATACTGGATTCTAATAGTTAGGAGCAAGTTTTAGTGGTTGACGAAGGCATGACCATAGGTAACAGGATGTTAAAACAATTTCCCTCTTTGTCAAGCAAACAGCTAGGTAATCTGCAGGGGTTTGAGCGCAAGATTATTCTAAAGGACAATGCGATTCCTATGGTGCATAAAAGTTGCAATGTACCTGTTAGAAATGGGGTTTCTGGTTGGCTGGGTATGCACCTAGGCCAGGCAGAACCCACAACTCTTGTCAGGGCAAGGGAGTTACACGCTGAAGATAACCCCTGCTCACCCCCTTGGTAGCTTGGCAGAGCAGTCAGGCTTATCCCAGAGGCAATGTGTAAAGCGTTTGTGCAACACACTCACACAGCAGCGACACACTAGGCACACCACAAAAGAAACTCCACACAAGGTTATATAAAAATAGCCTTTGTATTATCCATAAAAACGCATTATAACATATTCACATATATTACACTGTGCCACCAGGCACTTGTTATGACTTCACAGGGATTACATAAATCACTAGGCCAATCCGGCCACGGTCATAGACACATTACAGTTAGGGCGACCAGTAACTACTGGTAGGAACTGTTTTTAGCACATCACATTAGGCATACATCTAATCAGCAGTGCCCCTTAGTAGACACTTGCAGCCGGGCACACATTATGAGTACATCACGCCCACCTTAGGCCGACTCGACATGATCAATAGCATGTGTCTCAGTACCAGGAACCCTCCTGGGTGTGCAGGTACTCCCCCGTAGGGGTGGCGGTGATCCCCTTGACCTCCCCCAGCACAAGGCCTCCAAACTAGCCCCTAAATGCCACTGGGAGTGCCATAAACTTTGGGCCAGCCGCTTGAAACTCGATGGTGGCGGAGACCCGGCACCCGGCTGCACGGAGTGCAAATGAAAGCAAAACAATGCCCCCCACAGGTCCGCAACGGGACCTCGGCCCACAGACACGGGCCCAACTGCAGGCGTGCAGCACGTCTGGAGCCCTCCTGGGCCCCGCGACGGCTGCAGGGAATGTGCCCATAGGCAGCCTCACCTCTGTGCGACAGAATGGCGGCAGGCCACGGGAGGACCTTGGTCGGGCCTCGCCGGGCCTGGAAGACGCAGAGGGACGTCTCCACTCTCCTGGGCTCGCTGGTCAGGGAACACACGGGGCCCTCCTCGCTGTTTCGGGGGCGGGAGGGGCTGCTTCCACCTGTTGGGCGTGCCTGTCAGCTTCCTCTTTCTCGTGGGTGCCCCGCCCACAACCAGGCTCGGACTTTGCCTGGCTACCGGCGGCTCTGCGTCCCGCTTCCTGGCGGGGACTTCCTTGCAGCGGCTGTCAACAGATGAAATGGGGGCGGGGGAGAGTGCTTTCAACCTCAAGCTCTCCACTCCGGCTGCCCCGAGCAACAGGGACCGGGCAGCACAGAACACGCGCTGCGTGCTCCACCACCACAGCGCTCACTATGTGCTTTCGTTAAGTCACCAAAGGAGGCTCTTCACGCTCTTTTCCCCCAGCAAAAGACGGAAGAAGGGGAAAGTGCTCTTCAGACCCATCGCAGCACTCCACACACGCTGTCAGGTAGCAGGGTGAAACTCTAGCGCTCACCACGCATTGAGCCCCAAAAATCATACAGGGTAGAGCTGGGCACAGGCAGGCCAGCACACCAGGTCACTCAGCAGAGTGGAAGTCCTTTCAGCCTCCCAGCAGGCAGCAGGTAAGTCCCAAGGGGCGGTTCCTCCTGGCACACTGCAGTCCTACACAGTGTTCTCTTCAGTTCTGTTCCAGTTCAAAAGACATGGGGTCACAGCCCCAATATTTATAGTGACAATGACTTTGTTTTCCCCTGGCACAGGGCTCTTGAGCCCAGTCCAAACCTGTTCTGAGGCACTTTACAATTATCTTTACAGGTGCACAACAGCCTCCATTGTTAGTGTAAGCCTTGGCCCCAGACACACCACAGGGGGGCGGAACCATCATTGTAGAAGGCAGGCACAGCCCTATTCAGGTGCAGGTGCTACTCCTCCCACCACTCCAAATGCAGACCAGGCCTATTCAGGTTATCTAAACACACAGATCCTATGTATTATTAGGAACTACACCACAAGAGGCCGCCTTGAATGACTCTGCGATGGATAAGAGTGTAGAAAGTATTGTTAGGCTGGATGTGTCAGCCAATGGAAATACTACAAGTGTTTTGGAAGAGACAAGTTTGAATGTGGATGAGTCAGTCAGTGTAAACTCACCAAGTGATTTTGATGTTGCAGGTGCAAATTTAGGACAATTGGGGGACCTAAACCTTGTTCTAAGTTCTGTAAGGAAAAGGAAGTTTCCGGGTTGGTCGAAAGATTATATTGTCAAGAACAAATAGATGCACTCATTATACTGCCATGCATTTCTGTATGTAATCTTTTTAGATTTTAGCCTGTTATGTATTCTTTACATTTAGGTGGGTGATTAGTTGTTACTTATTTTTATATGCAACGAGGTTGTTTTTAAGTGATGTACCTTTCTTTCTTTCTTTCTTTCTTTCTTTCTTTCTTTCTTTCTCTCAATCTTTCTTTCGTTTATGGTGGGAAGGGGGCAGTGTTGCGTTGCTTGGTTACATGGAATGCTAGGCTAGCTAGCATTCATGGAATGTGTGTATTTGATTCGGTAGGATGATAGGTGGTCAGTTGAGGAAGGACACTCTACTGGGAGCTGTGTCCCCCTGTGCTCCTCAGCTTCAATACATATATTGCTGGAACCTGCATTACGGGTGTTTCTTTGCAGCAAATGCCTCTATTGAGAAGCGTGTGACTGATTACCCTCTCTAACCTGAGTTAAGTGAGGAAACAGCTGGACATGGCTCAATTCGCACAGCCATAGTAGGACAGACCGCAGGACACCAGATGCAGATGAACTCAACCACCATGGGTAAGGCCCCATAGCTCGTGTCTGACCTATGTCCTCTCTGAAAGGCATTTGCATTTTTACCTATTGTTTTTGCTTTTGTTTTTCCTTACACCTCCATTGACTTTTTGAATGCCACACATTCCCACCATGGAAACACTTCTTTCCTGCCATGATGGCTAAATCTCTACATAGTCCCTGGGTGAGAAACTGCAAATCATTGGTGATTCTTCACAGATATAGCAAGATGGCAAACATTCACAGATGTAGCAAGAAGGTGTTCACTAATGTTTGTGGTCCTTTCTGGGTGAATTTGCAACCAAACTCCCCCAAAGCTGTGATTTGTAAACATAGAAACACAACCCTATTGGTGGAACAAATACATGCTGTTATATTGGGTAAATGTCTATCCTGGGGCGGCTGGTAACATTTGAAAGTGATGGGGCAAGTATAGTGCCCCACCGCTTCCCAAAAGACAAAAATAAAACAAGCATGCAAAATATACACATACTAAATCACTGGCATGCATTACACTAACATTTTAAATAAAGTAAATGTTACTTACCCGGGCTGCTTCCTCTGTGCCATTTGCAACCTGTGGCTCCAAGCACGATTCGCAGAGCTAACTTCCCTAAGCAATCCAGAGACTGCTTTTATACTGTTAACCAGCATGAGAGTAGCGCAAGGATTGTACGGAACGGGCTGGCTGGATGCTCGTTCAGGCCCTGGAGGCCTGTGCTTGTTATCCTCCCAGTTGTCTTAGAGAGTTGCAAAGTGCGCATGTCAGGCTGGCCGTCATACGACAGTGGGCCAAACTGACTTGCACACTTTGCAGTGTCTGACAAGCCACTGCTCTAGTCCTCCACACTGCCAATCGGCAGCAGAGGACATGCCCTGCATTTCTCCCTGCTCGGGGCAGGCTGACGGGTGCGGGGCACCTCATGAAAAATAAAATGGCAATGAAATCATTTCATTGCCATTTTAATGTTCACATTTAGTGTAGCTCGCAGCGGGCGGGGGAGAAGGGGGTTGATGCTCCACCGCCCTCATGAAGAAACTCCTGCTGTGTTTACCATTCCTGAATCAAGAATCTGATTTTACTCTCGCAGCTTAGCCTAGAATGTTTGGTTGCTTCAGTCTACTTGAGCATAAGAACTATTGGTCATGTTTAGACTTGGGCAAGAAATAGGAACCACTGAAATGATCTATCCTCTTATTATTTATTTAAAAATACTTTACAATATACAGAAAAGAAGAAGAAACAACAAAACAATCAAACATTTTCAATCATAAATATAAAATGTCACATGGCTGAACTTTCTCATAATACCTTAGTGCTATAAGAGTATATGAATAAAAAGCATGAAATATTCTTACTAAATTGCTAAATGCCCCTGAGAGCATGAGGTGCCATTTAATGTATTTGATAGGAGGCATGAGAGGTGCGCGAGCCACTGAAACCTCGTGCAAGGCTCAAGCCTGGGTCTGGCTCAGCTTGTGATCCTGTTGGAACCTCAAGCCCATAACGAGGTGGGTTTTCATGGGACTTTTGCCTGCCACCCTCTCTCTAACCAGGATGGAGAGTTATGGCCAGAGCTGCCAACTTTGGAACAGGCAAACAAGGTCCGAGTCCTGGCGTCAGCTCAACATCATATGATTCCGGCCAAATCACTTAATCTCCCATGCCTATAAGAAAATTAACGTGACCATGCTCATGTAAAGCACACCAATACTTTCATTCGAGTTTGCACTATATAAAAACTGCAGAATAAACCGCGAAAGAGTAAAAACAAAACCTTAACATAAGGAAAGACAAAAAGATACCTATTTAGTGGCTGATTTGAGTCCAAAATACCAATTGTAAAAAAACCTATTGTGTTTGGTTTAATAGACCATAATCTTGATCTAATAATCTGGGCCACATACAGGGTTTTTTCATTACAACTGTCTTGCCTCTTAGTTCAATAATGGTTCATGTTTAAAAACTATGGGCCCAATTATGACTACAGCGGTCCGACCTCCGGCCGCTGTTGCGGCAGTTAGAAGAACGCCGCCTAGCCTGCGGCATCTCGACCGCTGTATTATGATTACAATTATGCTTGTTGGCAGTGCCATGGCAGCGGCATGCTTTGGCTCATAGAGAGCCTGAAGCATATGCCACCTCTGTGGCAGCACCACTTGCACGTCGGGTGCACTGTGTACCATGCACCATGTCGTGCATGGCACACAGTGCACGCACAACAGTGCAATAAGAGGGGGGCACAACATGTGCCCCCAGGCTCTTTGCCAATGGGCAAAATCACCCTGGGGCCCTGTTTGGGGCACTTTCCCTGCCTTTCCACCAAACTTTTCATGGCAGGGTCCCCTCCAGGAAAAGGTCAGCGGAAAGGCAGGTTGTGATTGGGACTGCGTTGCCAGCATTGGCACTGCCTCCCATCCCCACCGCTTTCCCCACTGCTGTAGAATCCAGGATCCTGGAGGTGGTGACAATCTTATAGTGGTCCAACTGCATTGGTCATAATTGGGTGGTCGGTCCGCCACTGCGAGTACGGTGGTCTTCAGACTGCCGTACTCATACACAGGCACTATGACTTTTAATAAGAACTTCTCAGTGCAATGCTATAATGTGATGTATTCATGTCAGAGCTTCCAAATGTTAAAGAAATACACATTTTGGGATTTTAAAGAGACTTTATAATATTTTAAATGATGTTTGGTGTATAATTTACTTATTACATACATTTTCAGATCTCGGCTCCTGCACGAGCTCTTAGAGCCGAACCATACTCTTAGATCTGCTGTGGCTCGGTAAACCCTGTTAATTCGTTGTCTCTCCCACCTCCAGAGAACATTTTTCCCAGGTACTTCAACATTCGGTATTGGTAATGATATACTGGACTTTCAAAAGTCATGTGCCCAAGTGAGCCCATTGTTAAATGTTGCAGCGGCAAACCATGGAACATCCCCATCCGTGCTGGTGTGTCGTACACCCCGTTACACAATTAAAGATATCTTTTCGCATGATTATTCCCTTTTTCTCAATTGTGGTAACGATTTAGGTAGAGTAACCCCTACAGTTTCACTTCTATATTCATCAAAGCATGCTTCTTCACTTCTGCTTTGAGTTCCTTCTAAACACAACTCAAGGTATGCTGGAGAAGTGCGCTTTCAGCAGCTCTTATGTCTTCAGTTTGAGTAGATGTTGGTATTAATGTGGACAGGACACTAAACTGCCATTTAGCAATGCAAATTATCTTAGTCCCCCATGACAATCTAAACAAACTAGGGGAATCAATAGTTTAATTCAATTTGCTTTAAAGCATGAATGAAAAATAATTGTTTAAGATGCAGAAAATAGGCCGGGAGCAATTTCTTTAGCACAGCAGTTTACCAATTTGCATTATAATTAAGCAGTCACTTGAGTTAGTGACTGACATGTCTTAGATAGCATAAAGCGAACAAAGAGGAAGCCATCTCTGTGCAGTTTTAACAAGAGGCACACGCATACTAAGAGGAGTGGAAGAAAGGTATTTAGAAAAAGCTAATGGTGCCGAAGACACAACAGTTTTAGCCTGCGTATGAACACAATACACCCCCTACCTGAAACTTCCAAATGATGTAATTCATATCATTGCGTTTCAAGGTTTGAGACCCCTTTTATGGTTTCTCGAAACATATTATTTACCTACAATTTTAGTTTACCATTTACCATGGCGACAACCAGGAGGTCCACCTTTTGCACATATGTATGCACTTATGTATGCATATATGTGTGTGTAAGTAACATGAGCTGCATACAGGCAAAGTATGGGAGGCTGGGTATCTGGTTTCTAAGAGCAAAAGTGGACTGTTACTACATTGTGATGTAGTGTTCCTTAAAGAGCTGTGTCTTCACCTCTTTACAAAAGTAGAGCAGGGTTGGGGCAGCAGTCCTGACGCATACAAGGATATTGTGCCACATCCCGGCTGCATATATGGACAAGGCCTCTTGACTTGTTTTTTTAAATCTTTTTTGCACTTCTTCATCACCATTTTGATGGTGGCCTGGCTGCAGGTGGGCCAACAATCAGCAGAGATGGTGGTCTTGTCAGCCAGATACGCAGTGGTGCAGTTATTTTACTTTATAGATGATGCCAGCCGCTGCAGGTAAGAGCAGTGGGGCCAGATGAGGGGGGACTTCGAGAGACGACCACGAGGGAAAATTAAATAAATAATTCATTTTCCGTCGTGGTCGTCTCTCGAAATCCCCCTTCACCTGGCCCCCCGCCCCACCTCTTTTACCTGCAGCGGCCGCGGCTGGATGATGCAGCTGATTTTGAAGATGGTGCGGCCAGCAAGGGAAGCTAGTGGTGGGGGAGGTTGTAGTTATGTTTTTTTCAGACTCTTGATGCATGCTGTGGCATGTAGGATGCACTATTTTCTGGTCATCGATTCATGCTCACTGATTATCTTCAAGAAAATTACTCACTTTTATGTTTTCTGGTTACTTGGGTCCATCGTTTTCAATTCCATTTTGATACTTGAATTCCTTTTTATCAAATTATAGAAAGAACTATAGCAAAATACAAAAAAAGCAAGACAGATCGAGTTACTTATGCTTAAAATTGGGATACTTGGGGATCCTGAAGTGCTGCTCTTAATAACCTTTTAATACTACCTCACGGACTTAGGCTCAGATTTACTAATATTTGATGCAAGGCAGCAAAGCAAACAAAGGTACTGTGCTGCCTTGCATTAAAGGGAGAGGGAAAATGTGCCATATCTACTAAGAAATGGACCATTTGTTCCTCTTCCCCCTAGAGCTCCTGCACTTTTGGCTGCCATGCTCCAATGCATACACCCTAGCGCCATAGCACAATGGTTTGTGTATTTTCTAAAGCATAGGTTTTATACTGGAATGGGACCTTCCAGGACAAAAACTATTCTTTAAGACTCCTCCCACTTTGCAAATGTGCTGCATTATACACCATGCATGCAAACTTGGAAAAATAAGGAGAAATTAAAACATTTCTCCTTGTTATGCCTACCTCGATGGGGTGTAAGATTTTGGTGCAAATCCCTGTGTACGAATGTTAGCAGATAAGGATTTGCATGAATGATTGCATAGGAATGCCCATTTACCACCCAAGGAATGCCCCCTTAATGCCACCGGTAAGCTTGCGTCCCTCATTTACTTATGACCGGCCTAGACTGCTAACCCGCCCATCAGGCCACGGTCACTTCACTCGCCCTAATACTGCCCCTTTCCCCATAGATCCCCATTGAGGGAATCCAGCGATCCCGGCGCCTAATGCTACTATCGTCTACTATGGTAAGCAGGCCCCTCGGCCCATTCTGAGAGTTTGCCACGTCATTCTAGCGGCAGTTTCACCTTTAATGCCTTGTTATTTTAGGTATTCACACAGCACATGAGGCACTTAGTATGATTTCATCAGAGCCTCGCATAGCTACCACGCGCTGCAAATACCTTGCCGCGCTTCCGGTCTCTCGTTGAATACAATCAGGGCCCCGCATACCGGCTTCCACCTGGTAAGCCACTTCGGCAGCACTACCCTTGCTTAACTGAACAGCGACATCACCAGCACCATTGTTCTTAGTGATTGCAAGCACGGCCAAATCTTGTTCTACTCACCCTTCGCCACAGCAAAACCATTTGCTTCTTGGCTCTCCCCTGTCCCTTTCAATTACCATTTTCTGTAATCAACCCTTCCACACAGCCAATTATCCACTCGCCCCCCGCCGCCCCCCCCTTTTATAACTCTTCACTACACATCGTTCACAATAATTGTATGGTCCGCCCAATGCCCTCTGTAATCGTATGTCCTTTCTCTTTTTCTCCCCCTAACCTCTTATTACTTCCATGGTTTGCGCAAATTATAGCAACAATTGCTATATGTACACAGGCATGACTACTTAAATGTCCTGATGATGATCCCCCTAATTCTCTAAGGGATCGAAATGCCGTTGACACAATGTACACCATATGCATATAATATATTGTGAAGTCAATTGTGTAATGGTGTCTCCACGTTACTAAAGTCTGCTGTATCTTCCTAACTCCATGCAGACACGTCCCCCTGGCCTGAACTCTTCCTTACTGTTGTTTTGTTTATTTATGTTACTAGGACGCCGGTTGTGTCCCACTTGAATTTCTTTTGTACTGTATGTCATACATTTATTGAATATTAAAATTCTGTCCGGCTGGACAAGGAATATAGCGCTGATCGAGTCTATATTTACTATTAATAATATTCTGATTGTCTAGGGACCTCTGTCTTTAGAATTTATATATGCACCCAAGGTCCCTGACCAATTGCCTATTGGGTTCCCTTGTTTCTCTAAACTTAATGCAACATAGCACATAGCACAACTTTGCGTTACTTTGGGGAGCTTTCCAATGCAAATCCTGTTTTGTATTGAATAGTAAATCCTAACCCAACTCTTTGCACTGGGCTTGCAGCACTTTTGTGACACAAAGCACTAGTAAATCCAAGCCCTAGAATGACTTAGCTTTAATGGAGACATTTCAAATTAGTGAACCAGCTAAAATAATATTTGAGGTATACGTGGTCCAGCTCAAGTCTATATATTGCAGCAGGAAATATATTTTACATATTGTGCAGGCTTGCTTAGGGCTCCACAGACGAAATATGTGATGTAACATTTCTTGCACAGGGGGATCTATGCAACTGCACTGCATGATGGCACAGGGCTTGCTGACACCATCTCATTTGACCTGCAGACAACCGCTTTGAATCCTGGCAATGGCAACTCTACCGTTGATCATCCTGAAGTTGACCAAATTGCTTCTTAATTGGTAGAATACTAATATTGGATTAAGGTAGCAAATTGCTCAAGTAATACAAATATACTACAACATGACAACACAACGGTTCCCCACTGCACCAATGTCATGAGTTGAGGCTCGATACTATTTAAAATCTATAAATCTAAAACATGGAATTTTGCATTTTTGGCTATCAATTATAGTGACGCTTAGCACAAATGAATAAACTTGCCTTACATTTACATTTGTACCAGTGCTTTCCACTCCAAACAATGTCAGTAGACTTGAAATGTTTGACCAAGTCTAATTGTATTAAATCTAGAAATTATGTATAGAGCAATATACGATCACCATTTAAACTAATATGTTTAGAATCCCAGATGGGATTTCTTTCAGATCAGCAATTGTGATATTTACAAATTAAATGGTGTATAGAGAAAATATTTTCTAACCCTCAAATGGCCCTATCAACTGATATCGAACTACTTATCGATATGTATGTTTATTTGGCTTGAAAAAAAGCTTTACAGAATCTCGTAACATTAGGCTGCCAAGAAATTACAAATAGAATTTTCTTAATTAGGAGAAACGTCAGTTGGAAATTGGGAAGCAATAATTGGATGTTTTCTGAAACAGTATATAGTTGATTGGTGCAAACGGTTATTTTAGCAATCTTAAATTCTGAAAATGTTCAATCACTTTTCGCACCGCCATTCCTCACCAGATACAGTGCAAATAATGTAACAGTTACATGCCGGGCTCTGCCTTAAATGGAGCATGATTCTGTTGATAAAGAAGTTGTCCTATTTGTATGTGCTTTGCACTCTAACCTTAGTGCATCTGTCAGATTTGGAAAAGCACTAAGCACTTTACACTTAACAGAGGGGTCAAACAAGGTTGTATTTTAGCTCCGTTTTATTTATTCTTTATGTTAACTAATTGCAACAGACTCTTACCTCTGTAGGCCGCAATCTTACTTTGCTGAAAGGCCATCCAGTCCCTCCTCTTTTATGCGCCGATGATACCGTTTTAATTTCGAGGACTGTGCAAGGTCTTCAAATTTTATTGGACCTCTTCTGCAACTCCATGGACTCACTTGACCTTAGCATTAACACGATCAAATCGCACTCTGATGATAGGTCCTAGAAACACCAAAAGCAGAGTTCACATTTGCAAGGTTCACACACTTACTGGAGTCAAATCTTTTCCATACCTCGGCATAATGCTTGACTGTTTCCTCAATTAATTTTCTTTGGTCAGGGCAAGAAGACATGTTTTTGCCGGAAGAACTGCTGCTATTTTTTTATTTTGTTGCCAGACTGGGCCACAAATCAGTGGGGACCATGTTAGAGATGTACATGGCCAAGTGTATACCTATAGCGTCTTACGGTTGTGAAATCTGGGGTTATGGTAACATCTCCTCTTTGCAGTGCCTTGAAAACTTGTTTCTCAGAAGGCTACTTGCACTTCCTAGTAGTTAACCAACTTTCGTTACCCACGAAGAATTGAGGCAGGGATTTCTGGCTGACACGATCCAATTGAGTCTCATACTTTGGCTGAATGATTGGATCAAGCCGGAACTAGAGGTATTTGTACAAAATATTGAGTAAAAAATATTGAGATGCTAAAATATCATGGGGCATATTATCAAGGGCACTATCGCCGCTTTAGCGGCACTTTTTGCCGCTAAAGCGGCGATATTCTTATCGCCCTATCAGCAAACTGTCTCTAACAGCAGTTAGCGACAGTTTGCGGGCATTAGCGCCCGTTTTTTTACCGCTTTGCATGTCAGCGATATTTATCGCTAATGACATGCAAAGTGGGCGTTCCCGACGAACAAACCTGGGAAACACCCGCTAACAGGCCTATCGCCTATTAGCAAGGTGGCCATGGCCCCAGTTAGCGACGTGAAAAGTCGCGCTAACCGGGGTCATCGCCATTTATTTAACACCTGCAATTAGCAGGTGTTAGCCATACCTAACATGGGGGTGGATTATGCTGATACGACCACAGGGTCGTATCAGCAAGGTGTTCTCCCTTCTCCATGCAACATCGCTGGTTTTTCAGCGATGTTGGCCCATTTCCCCGCTATCGCTGGAATATTCATCGCCATAGCGCTAATCGTTGCTAATACAGCGTTAGCGTGGTGATATATTCCAGCGATAGCCGGCGATAAAAAAAATCACGCTAAGCAGGGTTAGCGATGATTATCGCCTCTTCTTGCTAATATGCCCCCAAGTTTTTAATATTGTGATCCACAAATATCGTGATGCAGTAATATAGTTGACAAGAATAGCGATTTTCTAAATTAAGTAATATCGATCTCAAAAATATCTCTGTTGTTATTATCGTTTACAAAAATATCTATGTTGTTAAATCGATCTTAAAAGTATCCATGTTGTTAATATCGTTTGCAAAAATATCGTTTTTAAAATCATTTTTATGTATTTTAGTATATGTTTTAATTGTATATGTTATAAATTGTTTGTAAAATTATTGTTAATGTTTTTTAATGATAGTTTGTAAATTTTTTGTTTTTTAAATTTAATTTAATAGTTTATTGTCATTTTTAGTGCCGTAGCAGATTGTGCGCTTTGTAGGGTTATAGGATGGGAAGTAATTTACTTACATTTTTCATTATTTTTATTTATTTACTTGACAATTATGTAAATTGTGTCATCAATTTATTTTGTAAGTTATGTTTTAGGTGCGGGTTGTGGGGTTCATAGTGGTACAGAGTGGGAAGTCAATTCAATTTTAATTAATTAATAATTAATTTTAATTATTAATTATGTAATTGATAATTATGCAAATTGTGTAATTAATGTATATTTTTACTTATGGTTTAGGTGCAGGTTTTGGGTTTTTTAGGTGTACAGGGTGGGAAGTAAATTACATTGTAATTATTTAATAATTAATTATTTAATTGATAACTATGTAATTAATAATTTTTTAAGCTATGTTTTAGGTGTGGGTTGTTGGGTTTATAAGGCTACAGGGTGGGAAGTAAATTAATTATAAGTAATTAATAATTCATTTAAATTATTGGTAATTTTTTAATTGATAATTAATATGTAAATTGTGTAATTGAGGTATTTTTTAAATTATAGGGTTACATTGTCGGAAGTTAATTAAGAAATAATTTATTGATAATTATTACTTTATTATTAATTATTTAATTGATAATTATGTTAATTGTGAACTTATCAGATTTGTGATTTTATATTTTACGTGTGTGTTGTTTAGTTTTTTGAGGAATGAGGGAAGTTATTTAGGTAACATTAAATATAAAATATTTTTTATTTATTTTAAAACATCTTTTTATTATTTAATATTTAATTTTCTTATACTTTGGTTTTTTCTATTGCATTTTAATTGTTGGCTGTTATGTTTGTGGGACTATACTGTGTTTTTTAAATTATATTAATAATATTTGTGTTAATGGATAATAATTATTAAAAATAGTATTATTTAGGGAAGAGGATGTAGCCTAACGGCTATGGCGGTCAACCTCAAATCTGGGGAACCGGGTTCGTGTCTAGGCAATGACGCTCAACATCCTGTGATTCTGGGCAAATAACTTAATCTCCCCGTGCCTAACAAAAATGTATGTATCCTTATGTAATGCAACTGGTGCTCATGTAAAGTGCTCTGATACCAGATACCTCTGGGTCAAGTTCGTGCTATATAAAACTCTGAGAAAAAAAAAAAAAAAAATTATGTTATTTTTGTTAAAATTAAGACATTTAGGGGCTCATTACGATACCCGGCGTAAAAAAATCCGCCAGGCATGGAAGCGGCAAAAATCCGCCCGCACACACCGCCTGAACACCGACCACGCCATCATGAGTACACAAACCGAAAACCGCCATCGGCGGAAAAATCACACAAAATACCGCCCGCCATCGTCCGAGTCGGAGTCAAACCGCCCGCCACGGACGGAAACACGCACGACAACACAAAACCGCCCGCCCACACGGCCGACACACCGCACGTGAAATTACGATCGCACCGCCATGAGCGCGGAAAAACAACAAATATACCGCCCGCCAGCGCAAACAACGCCGATGAGAATCGACACGGCAGAAGCCATGGCGCCCACGTACCTGCACAGAAACCATCCGCACACAAAACCAATAGCACACAACATGGCCAACAAGTCCACACAGCAAGGCACACACAAATACACAAGCACAGTACACATCCCGAAAACACCCCCGGACAAACAAAAAATACAAAGGCCAGAACCCCAGACACAACACACCTGAAAACAACAGACCATGAGGACACACCCACATAGGTGAGTACAAAAGCAGCACTCCCACAGACCACAACCCCTTGCTACATTGCAAACCAGAGAGGAGAGGAGAGGACACAGTGACACAGCAAGGACAGCAGCACACCACAGAAACGCACACATCACAACCACCACCACCACCACCACCACCACCAAACACCTGCACCACAAACCCCCTGCACATTACACAACACACACCGCACCAGCACCACAAACACCATGGCACCACAAAGGATGCCCAAGTTCACGCCCATGGAGCTGACGGTCATGGTCGACGAGATCATCAAGGTGTACCCACAAATCTATGGGAACATGGTCCAGCACACACCACTAGCCACCAGAAACAGAATGTGGAACCGGATCGTAGACCAGGTCAATGCAGTCGGGACCCTGCCCAGGAACAGAGTCGAGATAAACAAACGTTGGAATGACGTAAAGAGCCTGGTCAAGAAGAAGGAGGGCAAAAACAGAGAGCTGGCAGCCGTCACTGGCAGAGGGAATCCCGCGCTCTTTAAGACCTTCAAAGCGTGGGAGGAGAAGGTGCGAGTCGTAATCCATCCGGAGATCCTCGCCGGATTAGCAGGGGGAGTGGAGGCTGGTAAGTACAAACTAATGTATACCAGCACACCGCTATGTACTCACATGCGCAACTACCATGCCACAGCTCCCAGGGACAAACACCCCCATGTCCAGCACACAATACACAACACATCACACACACATGCAACAGACACTACCACACACAGCCCAAACCGAACAACTGTAAGATGCGTGGGGACATGTGTACACTAAGCCAGCCACGTAACCACCAACAGGTCCCCAAATATGCCAGAAGCGCCACAACGAGCACCCACCACACCCATGTGTCCGCCACAGCTGCACTAACCGACAAGTAACAGGTAAGTGGCAGGAACACAAAGTGCAGTGGGTGGGACGGTGGACAGCCCAAGTACAACACACACCAGGCCCCAGTCCCACAGCACAGCAAGGAGGAGCATCCCCCACACCCCACAGCCACGTGTCAGCCACCGCAGTGCACAACGACAGCCGAAAGGCAGACATCACGGTCCACAGCAATCGGTGTCAGTGGGTGTACAGCCACCCCCACGACCCACTACACCCCCCACCCCCACAGACCTGCAACATGGAGCACCCCCGCTTAGAGCCATGTGGCATCCAGTACAGTGCACGCACGAACAACTTGCAGGTGGGAAACTGGACAGGGCTGGATTACTGGAGGCATGAGGACCATAACACCACCAACACATGGGACATGTCACGTAGCAGACGAACACGCAGCACCGCCCACCGTCACGAACAAGTGAACAATGTGCACACGGACATGAACAACAGACTCACACCCCACATGACCCATCACAGACATAGCAACACCCAAGGAGCCACGTCTGCATGCACAAGCCACACTGAATATAGTCCCACGCGGCAGCCACTGTGCAACTCATCACACACAACCGAAACACCATTGAAGTCCTGTCCATGTAGCCCCCACTGCCTGTCAACCCCACACCCCACAACTACGCCTATGTAAGACAAACAACACTAGACGCAACAGAGCGGAACAACATAAATGCACACGAACACCACTGAACCCATCAAACTCACAGACACACCATGCACATACAACATACCATCCATCCCATCCGTCAGCCCCAGTCTCATGAAAGGCATGTCATCCGCACAGCTGCCACACATACAGCAGTCACGCTAAGATACATGCCCATGACCAACCATGTGCCAGAAGTCAATTAAGCGCACGACACACTGTGAGCAACAACACACAACATGGGCCACACCCCCCGAGCACTGCAGTGATGCACATGGCACAGGGCAGCACGCACACCAAGGAGATGGGACAACTGCAATACGTTGGCTGGCACACAACTATCACTCACTCATAACGATGCGTCCAATGCCATGTCCAGTAACCACAACAGACAGCAAATATGCAGGGCATGTCAGGCATGCACACACCTCAGACCATGCACTGTCATGCTGCCACAACACATGTCACGTTCGGCACCCATGGCTCACAGCATGTACCCCAAAAGCATATCCCCTCCCAAATGCGAATCTGGGGCATGGCCCCCATGTTGCCATATGCGTTCCTAAGCGTTCCATTTGAACCCCAAAAGCATATCCCCTCCCAAATGCGAATCTGGGGCATGGCCCCCATGTTGCCATATGCGTTCCTAAGCGTTCCATATGAACTCCAAAAGCAAAGTACAAACCAGACCCAGGATGGGCCAGGAGCCCGCATACACCAGAGTCACAATGAGTAGGGGCACAGCAACACACCCATCGGCATGGCCAATCCGTCCCATGCCACATGTGCACAGCACACAGTCCCATTGCCTAGCACACACAACTACAGATGCCACAGCCACACACTCGCCTCCGGGAAACCCATGTACGAGATTGCACGAACTGCCAATGTCAGACGACTAATACATACTTCGCCAGGTGCAACACAATAACAAATCTCATTCTCTCCACAGGTGACGAACTGCCGGATGCTGGGGATGGAGACAGCAGCCAGCACAGCCAGCCCACAAGCCCCCAACGAGGACACACGGATCTGGAGGATCTGTCCTCCTCTTCGGACACGGACCACCAAGCTGGCCCATCTGGCGTGGCAGGGCCCAGCCGCTCCCCAGGACCCCTCCTACCCACCAACCCATCATCCAGGGATGCTGAACAGTCCCAGTCCCCTGCTGCCACTGTCGTTGCGGCCACACCCACGGTCATTGCGGCCACTACCACTGCCGCAACCGCCACCATCGCCGCACCGACCACCACCGCCTCCACCACCACCACGTCTTCGCTGGCACCAGCCCCAGCGCAGGTGGTGGCCCGGCCGACTGGATCCACCCTGGGAGCCACAGCGAGGACCGTGGTGTGCAATGTGGCTAGTGGGCAGGCCGGTGGCAGCAGGACTGGTAGGAGGAGCAGGGTCAGGGAAACGCCAGCCTCCCCTGGGAGCCATGCCCTGCCTCAAATGGCCAGAGTCCTTGGGGCCTATGAAGAGGCCCAAGGACAATGGGCCAGGTCTGCTACTGACACGCGGGAGGTGCTGGGGGTGCTGAGGTCCATGGACGCCCATATGGGCCAATTCGTGTCCCGTATGGACCAACTCGTGGACCTCATGGGCCAGCTGGTGGTGGCGGTGGGGTCACAGGCAAGGCCAGCAACACCACCTCCGCCACCACCTGCTAGGGCGCAGGCTCGGGCAGCAGTGTCCACTTCCCCTGCGTCCACAGCCAGTGAGCACACCTCACCCACCACCAGCAGGTCGCCACCACACACCCCCTCCCAAACGTGGAAGGGGCCGTCCGAAGAGGAAACAGATCTCCCGGGAGGACTTCGCACGCTCCAGTCGCAAGTGAGGCAGCCAGCCAGCCTTCCGCCAGCCTTCCTTGACCAGCCACTGCATTGACTTGCTCTACGATCCCACTCCACACAGCCAGCTGGATGGCATGTGTGTGTTGGACTATGGACATAGAACCAGTGGGTACACCCTGATCATCACGCAGCCATGACCGACAGCTCATTGTCACTGCACGCACCACTTTTGTCATCACCTTACACACAATCACATGTCACAGTTTGGAATAAATGCACCTTTTTCACTAACTGCTGTTTGTGCCCTGTGTTTTATTTGTACGGAATACAACGGCCACCTTGGGCGGAAAGGCACCTGATGCGTGGCATGGCAATGGAATCCGGAGGGCCTGTAGGGACCTAGGGGTGGGAGACAGAACAGGAGCACATTCAATGAGTGTGTCACACACCCATCACACAGTACATGTCAACAACTACAAGCAATGTACACACATCGCACAGAGCAATAGGGCACAATGCCACAGCCACCAACAGTGGCATACTACCCTGGCCATGGAGCGTTGACACACTGCACGCAGTGAACATACGGCCACCCTGACACAGCACACACACACCTGCACAGATACAGACACATCATCCGTCGTACATGGACACTCACCGTCAAGTGAAGTAGCGGGCGATGAGCTGCTGGCGCACATTCCCAGCTTCCTCCTCTCCGCTGTCCACCTCACTCGAGCTGTCCTGGTCTGCGGGCTGGGGCCCTGGTTGATCTCCGTCATCCACAATGAGGGGGATCTGCTTCCGAATGGCCAGATTGTGCAGCATGCAGCACGCCACCACTATCTGGCACACCTTCTGTGGGGAGTACGCCAGTGCACCCTCGGTGCGGTCCAGGCACCTGAACCTGGACTTGAGGAGGCCAAAGGTACGCTCGACCACACGTCTGGTCCTCCCATGTGCCTCATTGTATCGATCGTCTGCTGGGGTGCGAGGATTCCTCAATGGACTGAGCAGCCATGCCCCATTCGGATACGCAGAGTCACCTGGGTGTGAGGGACACAGAGAACCGTTGCTATTCCAACTGGACAGGGGACAGCATCGCACAACCAGCACGCTACACCACTCCACATACTCACCGACAATACAGGCACGATCCTGTTGCAGATTGGCCATCAGTCGTGGCAAGATGCTGTTGCGCATTATGTGTGCGTCATGGGCCGAGCCTGGAAACTTGGCACACACGTGGGTGATCACCATGTCCGCAAGGCACACCACTTGCACATTCAGGGAGTGCGTGTGCTTCCTGTTGCGGTACAGGTGCTCAGTGGCCTGTGGTGGAACAAGGCCAACATGAGTGCAGTCAATGGCTCCCACGACGTGTGGGATTCTGCCAAGGGCATAGAATGCACCCTTCACTGCCGCCAATTCACGAGCCCTGGGGAATCTGATGTACCTGTTCCGGTACAGCATCATGGCTGCCAGTACATCCCTCAGCACCTTGCTGAACATGGGCTGGGACATCCCTCCTCCACTGCCCACTGTGTGCTGGAATGACCCAGTGGCGAAGAAATGCATGGCGGCCATCACCTTAGCCGTGGGGGTGACAGCAGTCGGATACACCCTGCGGGGACGGAGATGGGGCTCTAACATGGCACACAGTCGATGCAGAGTTGGCCTGTCCAGCCGAAACTTCCTGATTACCTCTGTATCGTCCATGTCCGCCAGCAATTGGTATGAGCGGTCAATGTTCGGTCTCCGCCTGGGTTAAATGGCAGAGGACACATGTCAAAGCAACACGGCACATAGCAATTTCGCATACACATCAGTGACATGACTGAGCAAGCACATGAGCCACAGCCCTCATGTCCTCCCCTCGCCCCCCCAATATGCATGCTCACCTGCGAGGCTAGCGCTTGCACAGGCAGCCCCAAGCTCGCACCAGAGAGGGCAAGGAGTGTATGTGTGGGTCCAGTTGCACGAGTGGGCTGTCTCAGGGTATGATGTGTGGCGGGACGCCGTCCACCTGCGTGGTGCCCCAAATGGAGACCCGGCCTGCATGGACTATGCATCACAGTCTTCGCCTTCCGGATCCGCCACCTGCGACACCCAGTGGCTGTGGCTGCCCTTGCGGCCAGGCCGCGTCCGTCTGTGGCTGTTAGCCCACACATTCACTCTTTGGCCTCTCTGGGGAGGGCTCGGGGGTGGTGGCGCACGCGCTTGCACTTAGTCGCAATGGCATGTGGCGTGGTTGGTATGATGGGCAATGGATGGGATGGTGCGAGCCACCTCCCGTGACGTCAGTGCTGCTCGTGCTGTGGTGCGTCCCCCTACACTTCCATTTGACTTGTGCCATGCTAGACGTTGAGGTTCTATTGCCTGCGTGATATGACCAGGAGGAGCGCGAGGAGACCTCTCACACACCATGCTCCACTGCCATCCCGTGCCCTGTATCGCCTGTGCGGATTGACTATGTTGGGGTTACACCTGGTCGACTGGGGCTGTGTGTGCCTTGTCAAGGGGCATGGCGGGCGCACAACAGGATCCAGCTTGTCCACAGAGGGTGGGCTGAGGTGCGCCTGGTACCGCTTTGTATGTGTGCCCGGCTGCTGTGCACACACGTGTTCACTCCCCCCGACAGGTGTCCTCTCACAATGCCCAGGGAAGCGGTGGTGTACTGTACATGACCCCTCCCAACACGGCGTGCTCCAACTTGGCATGTGCGCATCTACCCGTCGCACCCACCCACCTGAGCACTGCGTCCATACGACTTCACACGACACATGTGTGTCTTCCACAGTAGTGCTACTCATTTGCGTTGACATCCAATACCAGTGGACTACATGGTCATGTCACGACTGCCGTGTACTTCACATACTCTCATCCTCTCTCATTCGTACTTGTGAAATGAGTCAGCGGAGACAGTTCTGGTTTCAAACATTATATTGAGTCTTCTGTCCTCTGTGATGCAGTATAGTGGACACTACTGGCAGCGGAATACATGTTGAGGATATACTGAGCATGATAACAAATGGGATAGGGTGTGGGGTTACATCTGCTTGGCCAAGGCTGTGCTAATGTACATTTACGTATAGCTGCGGAGCTGCGGACTTTGACACAGACGGTATACATGTAGCCTACCAGACCGCTCGGCATCATGGGCACAGTCCATCTCAGTTCCATGTGACAGGTTTGCTGCGGTTGTTCCTCATGCACGCGTGCATGTGAGATGACATCAGGGCATGTGCTTGCGTGCATGCAGCGGCGTGCCACTTGTTGTTGCACTGTGGTGGTTACTGGACATGTCACAGTCACTGGGGTCGTGTTGTTGTTGTATGCACTTGTCGTCCATGCAAAGGTCCTGGTATGGGATTCCCGGGGCGGGGGTGGGAGGGGTGCAGCACCCACAGACTCCAGGCGACCTATTCATGTCCACTGAGCGGTGTGTGTGTCCATGGGCGCTGGATCCATGTCGTGTCCTGGTTGTTCGTGCAGTTCCGTCCATGTGGGTGCGATGCACAGAGCCCATGCCACTGCCTCCCACGATGCATGCGGTGTTCCTGGATGTGATGGGGAACAGTGTGCATGTCCCGGTCATATCCGATGTCATGGCGATGTCGTTGATGGTGTGGTTACAGTTGCCGGTCGTTTGGTATGGCTGTTGTGGTGGTGACTGGCCAGTCCGTGCGGAAGCTGAGCATGGGTGCGGGGTTGGACTTCATAGGTCACTCGGGGAACCTGCGTTGTGGTCCGACGTATTTACAGGTTGTCAGGTATGCGATGCCGTCCAGCAGGGCTTCCATGTCATTGGTGGTGTACATGTTTGCCAGCCAATGAAGCGGATGGTGGCTGTCAAGGTGTTGTTCGTAGGTTGTCCCTTGGAGGACCATGATGGGGCATGCTGGGTGACATTCGATGTAGCTGTTCTCGATGATCCGTCGTGTGGAGGCACAGTGGTTCCATTTCAGTGCGCGTGCGATGTTGGCCACATACGCCATGCCCCCATAGGCAGAGCAGGCCCTGTCGTGTGCGTCCAGAGGGAGGAGTAGTGGTAGCAGGTCCGCCTTCAGACATGCCGGGTTGGAGAGGCATATCTCGACGGGATGCTGGTAGGGACACCTCCGACAGTAGAAGACGGGCATGACGCAGCTGAACAATGTGATGCGGTAAGTCAGTCGGTAACTTACGTTCAGCAGGGACAGGAGATCGCATCCCAATGTATGTATCGTGTTGGTTTGGTACAGCTTGAGCTGTTCGGCGTAGTTGGGTAGGTGTGTTGCGGTTGCCATTTCGCAGCGGTTCGTAGAGGTGGCGTGCTCCGGCTGTGTGTGCAGTCTGCAATGTGCACGCTCCGGGGTTGCTGTGAGCTCTGTGTAGTCGTGGGGAGACAGGACTTGTGTTCTGTTGGCTTGTTTGGAGGACACGGGCCCTCTTCCCATATGCTTCTCAGACAGTTCTCAAGGTCGGTGCTGTATGACTCCTTCCAATTAACTTGCATGTGGCCGACATGGGGGAGTGTTTTCTTCTTTCTTCCCCGTCCGTTGTGTGCTTCTGTGATATGCGCTATCTGCCCTGTGGTCGGTCTCCTCGGCATGCCTGTGTTGGTCTATTCTTGGACAATGGCTGTATTCACCGGCTTCTGTCGTAGGGCTGTGGTTTCGGTGTTGGAATGGAAGGTCATTCAGTGCTGTCTGCTCTCCCTTGTGTGGGCGGCAGGCTGCCTTTCCGCTCTGCGTTGGGCCTTGTGTGTGGATGTAATTCTTGGGCCACCTGTTGTCGGTCCCCGGGCTCTTTGGTGTTCCGTTTCATGTGTCTTGTTCATATGTGCAGGGTGGTATGGGTTTTTCAGTGTGGTACTGGCGTTCCTCTTCCCGAAGGGGCCCTGCTTCTCCTAGTTGGTGTTGCCGCCGCTGTGTGCTTCGCCATGTTTGTTACACTGGGGTGTGTCCTGCTGTTGCGTGACTTCACTGACATGTGTGCGTCGGTTGTGTGGCGTTGGGTGTTGTCCGTGAATTGGGCGTTGGGGACATGTCTGTGGCCGGCTTGTCACGTGTCATGTGCGTTCGGGGTGGGGCTGGTGTGTGTGCTGCTTGGTTGTGTCCCTGTGTCTGTGTGCGACGCATGCATGGCGCTGCGGTTGGCCTCTGCGTTGTGCGCATGTGTGGCGGCGTCATCGGCGCTTTGGGGCCGTGACGGGGTGGTTGGTTCCTAGTCCCAGGTGGTGTGTACACATGTGTTCTGCGATGTTAGGATTTGGCCTGTGTGTCATATGTGGATGCAATGGTGGATGTGTAGTGTGCACGCGCTGGTGGGGGTTGTCCGCTTTTTCCGCCCTTGCACTGTGTGCGCTGTTTGCGTGCACTTGTTGTGTGTGTGCCTACCTGCGTCTCCGCGGTACGTTGCGTCCTTGGTGGTGCATCAGCAGAAGCATGGGAAGGGCCTGCAGTGCTGGATTCATGCCCGGGGTGCCGCTTCTTCGTTGTCCGTGCTCGGCGTCCGTGTTTCCGCCTCTCTTTCACGTGCGGTGTCTCTTTGCCGTGGGAGCCGTTTGTTTGCGGCATCGTAATTTATGCGCCGGGCGGGACGTGTTTCGTCGGACGGTGTGTGTCAGTTGGGCTGCGCCGCTACGTGTGCGGGCGCACTTTGATGGCGGACGGTGTTGCTGGCTTGCCGGCGGTGTTTGGCCTGCTTTTCGCATCGTAATTGGGCGGGCGTGTGGACTGCTGCGTGCCGGCGGTAACTGGTGGTTTTTGCATCCGCCAGCACGGCGGTTGTGCTTCCGCCCGCCATCGTAATGGGCCCCTTAATTTTTATATTTATAATTTTTTTAATGGAATTGTTAAAATATGTTATTTAGTTGAAGTGAAGTACTCTCTCTGTCCTGTACCAGTGAATGCAGTGGGAATATAAAATTTTACCCCATCTGAGCCTAATGATTTCCTTACTGTTGCACCGACTGGAGTGGGAATTGTCGTTTTACCCCTCCTGAGTCCTACGCTTTTCCTAGTGTTGGAAGAGTACATGTAACTTCTCCTGAGTCCAGCGCTTTCCCTACTGTTGCACCAACATGAGTGGGAATAGTAAATGTAACCCCGCCTGAGTCCAACTCTTTCCCTACTGTTGCACACACTGGAGTGGGAATACTAAATCTTACCCCTCCTGAGTCCAATGCTTTCCCTACTGTTGCACACACTGGAGTGGGTATAGTAAATGTAACCCCTCCTGAGTCCAATGCTTTCCCTACTGTTTACACACTGGAGTGGGAATAGTGAATTTTATCGCTTCGATTTCCAAAGCTTTCCCTACTGTTGCACATATTAGAGTGGGAATACTATATTTATTATTCTTGGAGTTTAATAGTTTTTTAGCATTGTTTACATATTATTATGTATTTAATTTTATATTTTTATATATATATAAATGAGTGTAATTTTTAACAGTTTTAGCGAAACCTTTTTATATATTGTTTACTGCTTTATGTATAAATAAATGATAAATATTTAGCATTTTTTTTGCAGTTTATTTGTTACATTATTATTTTCATATGTGTATTGTTAGACCTGGCTTGTCAAGAGGGTTTATCCCAGACTTTTTGCTTTTTGGCCTCTTGTTTTGGATCCCGTTTTTCATGGTTTTATGACTCTGAGCACTTCACCACTGCTGATCAGTGCTAAAGTGCATTTGCTCTCCCTGTAAATTGCGACTATGGATTGGTATTTCCATGATTGGCTTGTTTGACTTACTACTAAGTCCCTAGTACAGTGCCCTGTGTGTGCCCAGGGCCTGTAAATCAAATGCTGCTAGTGGGCCTGCAGCACTGATTGTGCCACCCACATGAGCAGCCTGTAAATGTAACTCATATCTGCCACTGCAAATCGCTCTCATGGTATGTTCCAAACAGAGAACTTCATTCTAAAAATACCTTGACAGTGCCCTGCCCCAGGTTTAAGAGATTAAAATGGGGAGGCAGTTGTTTTACCACCGAAGCCCCTGCCCTGTGGAACAGTCTACCTATAAACATCAAGGCAGCTCCAACATTGCTGGGCTTCAGGAAGCTAATAAAAACCTGGCTTTTCAATTGTTAGGCGCCTAGTTATTTCTCAGCACCTAATTACCATCACATTACTGCCATTCAAATAGCGCCAAGACACCTATGGGTATTCGAGCGCTTTAGAAACCTTTTTAACATAACATAACATAACTGCAGTGTCTGTGCGTAGTTTGGTACTGCCATGTCGACCTGGCAAGTGCACCCACTTGCCAGGCCCTAAAATTCCCTTTTCTTACATGTAAGACCCCCCTAAGGTAGGCCCAAGGTAGCCCAATGGGCAGGGTGCAGTGTATGTGAAAGGTAGGACATGTCTGGAGGTGTGTGACATGCCCTGATAGTGAAATACAGTGTATTTCGTTTTTCACTATTGAAAGGCTATCTGTCTCATAGGATAGAATGGTAGTTTATTAATAACATTTTATAAATATAACTTCCCATTGGGACAAGATAGAAAGTTGGAGTTTAGTATGCCTGAACTCAGAATATAAAAATGCATCTTTTAGTAAAGTTGATTTTTATATTGTGTGTTTGAAAATACCACTTTTAGAAAGTGGGTATTTTCTTGCTTAGCCATCCCGTGTGCCTCTGCTGGATTGTGTATTGACTGTCTGGCTTTGGAGTGACAGGGGCTGGGGAGGTGCCTTCTCTCTGACAGCCACCGGGGCATGGGGGGCTGATGTGTGTTCTGCCTTTCCTGAATGAGTCAGGGCTGGGCTGAATAGGCCTGAGCTGCATTCAGAGTAGGGGAGGAGTTCTCACTAGCACCTGAATAGGCCCTGTCTGCATTTAGAGTGGTGGGAGGAGATTTCCCTTGCACCTGAATAGGCCTTGTCTGCCTTACATAATTCTGTCTCAACCTCCTGCTAGGCAGCTGCACCAGATAGGACAGAACTGGTTTTGGCTGGGCAAAGTGCTTCTCTGCCACCAGAGAACAAAGGAATTTGTGCCTAACAAATGTGGGGCCAAGAACCCTGAACTTTAGATTACTGCTGAACTAAGGAACCTGCCAGGAAGAAGAACCAGGAAAGCTGGAGGTGGAGTACTGCCCCTGAGCTGTGTGCTGTTGGGGTTGGCCTGCAGTGGTTGCTTCTGTCTTGGGCAGGGAAAGGACTGGACTGTACTTTCATCATCCTGCTGTTAGAGTGTTCTCCAAGGGCTTGAAGCAGAGCTTGGCTCGTGTGACTTCATAGATCACTTCTGGGAATCAAGAGGAACCTTTGCCAAGGAGAAGAGCTGGAGAAACTGAGGAGGAATACTGCCCTTTTGCTGTTTGCTATCTGGGGTTGGCCATCCTTGGCTACATTCTGCCAAGGAAAGAAGAAGGACTTTGCTGTGTGCTGTGTCCCCTGCTTGAGGAATTCAAGGGCTTGAAATAGAGCTTGCCTCCTGTTCTGAAGTTTCAGGTACACAAAGACTTCACCCCCAGTTCCCCCTGAACTCCTTTTCTGGGAGTTTTGACCTGCTGAGAGGTGCCTGCCAGTGTTCTGAAGCTCTGGAGGTTGTTTTGGGACTGGAAACTGCAAGAACTGTCAAAATCGACGCATCGCCTGTTTCCGACGCATCACAGCAGTGCAAGAAGAATTTTCCGACGCATCGCCTCCGCCGAAGAATTGACGCAGCGCCTGCTCGCGGCTGAAGTGTCTGCCGTGCGAGGAATCCTGTGCACCGCTCTCCAACGTCCGAGATCACCTCACCAATTCTGACGCAGGCCCTGTTGGGGAAGAACCGACGCATCGAGGGGACACGGCTGAAATCATCGCAGCACATCCCGGGTCTTTACCCATCGCATCGTACCGGATCGTAACGCCTCGCATCGAAGCATCAAGTCTGTTGCATTGTTGGGGAATGCAGTAAGAAACCGACACATCACCTCCCCACATAGTAAGAAACCGACGCATCACCTCCTCTCTGGTTAGGAACCGATGCTTCACCTCCCTTGCGCAGCAGTAAAAAACTGACGCATCACCTCCCCGGAGCAGGGAACTGACGCATCACCTTCCCTGAGTGTAAGGAACCGACGCATCACCTTTCCTGTGACCCTTTTTGCTTGCCTTTTTCGACGCATCCAAGGTACTTTGTGTAAAAGTGTTGCATCCCACATTTTCTTGGAACAGAACTGTTTCTACCTTCTAAGAATCATATTTTTAGTGCTGTATTGTGGATTTTTGTCATTTTGGTCTTGTTTTGGTTTAGATAAAGAATATTTTATGTTTAAATATGACTTAAACATATTTAATTTACATTATATTAATGGTATATTTTAAAATATTTAATATTAACTATATATATTAAAAACTATATTATTGTATATATTTTTTCGATATTAGTGTAAAACAATATATTTTTTTCAACATTTCTGTACTTACCATTTTAAGTATAGAAAAATTATATTTTTGTGATCGATATTTTTGACACGATATTTCTGTATCATCATATTTTTGGTTTTGCTATTGTATCAGTAATCCAGAACTAACACTTAACAAAGAATTACTTAAGGGCTGCTTAGATCTGGATGGTGTCTCTCGCATACCATGGATCACCTATGTTCATGATAGACTACTTAAATTAAGGTGAGCCTTCCTGCATAGCATCAAGAAGGTTGACCTTACCTGGAGTAAAGCAGCCTTTTGCAGACAATTGTACAAACAGAGGGAATCCCTTATTCTTACTTTGATTTCAGTCAGGTCATATTGTCTTGTGCAGTCTACTCTGGGCCCAATTACAACTTTTGGTGATATGGGGCGGGCGGCCCGCCACTGCAAAACCCCTGCACTGTAAGAGTCGCTGCCTCCCACCTGCAAGATTACAAGTATGTTTGTGGTCTGGCGGCGGGCGGCTTGGTGGTTCCCGCAGCGGTGCCTCTTTCAAAGGCGGTGGTTCCTTTGAAAAAGGCACCTCAATAGGAACGCCACACAGGTTCCTGCGCAGCATGAACTTTACAGGAACTGGGGCACATGCATGCTGTGCCCCATGCATGCATCCCCAGGATGAGGGGGCACAGGGGGCCCTTTGTTTCAGCACCGCCAGCCTTTTCATGGAGGAAGACCTCCATGAAAACACTGGTGGTCCTGAAACGTGTAAATTGCATGACGGTGTCGCAGCAGCAGCACCTGCATCTTATAATGGCCCTGACCGCAGCGCCACCACCAGGGAATGGCAGTTCCCTGGCGGTGCCAGTGGTCAAATTATGATCTGACCGCCCAAGTCGTAATAGCGTGATCAATGGCACTGTAGTGGATGGACCGCCACTGCCATGCCACCACGAGTCTGGCAGTCCTCGAACCACCACACTCGTAATTAGGCCCCCTGTCAATAGAACCATATCTCCTGTTTGACATGTCTAACATGTCTAACACTCATCGTCATCTGTGAACTCACTTTAGATTAAACATGGTTCATTTTTAGGTTTCGCCTGCTGTGAAATTGGTTGTATATAATATATCTTAAAAGGGATCTCTTATCAGTTCCCAGTGCCAAATTACTGTGTTTATTCGCTTTTGTGTGAAACTCTTTTTTTTTGTTAACTTCCCCTGGCTGCACGCATTTATGATACTTTTACTAAAGCTGTTCACAGTGTTTAAGACCCCATTCACTGTCAAGATAGGATCTCTTCCCACGGGTCAAGCAGACAGCTCCTAACAGTATGCTTGAATGCTTGCTTTTTAGGTCTCGCCTAATCAGCGCGCAAACGCTGCTTAGGAGTGTCCTCTTGGAATCGGTTTGCACTTTTTGGAAAACTCGTGCATGTACTGCACTGTTTCCAATGAGCGCTCGTGCATGTACGGCATCCACCTTGCGGGAGCGAGCAGCTTCGCCATCTGTTTCCAATTATCGCGCCCGCGCCGCACTTGTTAATTGGAAACAGATGGCGCTGCAAGCTAGATGCCGTACATGCCCGAGTGCTTTCACTTTCTTGCCGGCTCTTTGCTTCGTCCTGCTAATGGCTCCTCCCTCCTGTCGCCTCCCCTGTTCTCACTCCTGTGCTTACATCTGGCCTACTGTCACCCCTCACAACCAGCTGTGCCTTCTTCCCCCTCCCCAACAAATCCGGGCTCTGCTTCCTGGAGCAGAGTGACGCAGCTCCATCAGCCCTATCAGCGCAGCTCTGCAGCTCCTCTGTCAGCACGCGGCTGAATGAGGCAGTCAGGCAGGAAACCGCTTTTCTTTTCCTTTTGTCTTGTTTCTCCTCTTTTGCACTCACTACTCTAGGTCATCCCCTTTTCTTCTCCAGCATACAGAACACAGCAAAGCAGGTCCTTCCCGCTAACAAGCATCTGAAGTGTGTGCCGCCCTCCCTGTGCCCCGCATGGGCATACACTGCCTCTGCTCGCCCGAATCCTCGACACTCAAGTTTGTTTTAAAATGTCCACCTCTCTGGGTGATGTTAAGAGGGGTCAGGCCGTCTCTCCTCGGCCCCTTTGGAGCCGGCACTCCCTCCCAGACTTGTTATGACATTACAGATCTTCAAACCCCAAACACAAGAGAGGGAGCGCTGACCCGGCACGGGCGCAGCCCCAGACCCGACATTTATTGTGCGCAAAGACGATAAGGGCTATTATCAACAACACATTTTTTTAGCCCCAACACGTCTGCTTGTCACCTTGTACTCCAGAGACAGCTCAGCACCCAGAGCACTTGCTTCTGATAAACAGTCTTCGGCCTATGAAAAGGCTATCATGTTACCCCCTGCTTATTAGATAGGTCACACAAAGGGGCACTTGACAACTGCCCTGCCGTTCACTAATGTGACTGTTGTCAGGCCTGAGGGCATAGATATCATATTTGTGAGTTTATGTTGAAAAACTATTTCTTCAAATAAATGCCTATCAATGCAGGGACAAAATATGATCTGATGTACTAAGGTGAAACGATTTCGCGTGTTAAAGAAATTGACTTTTTTTGTATTTCGAAGACACGTTCTCATATTTTGATACGATGTTCCTTGCATGATTTATATGGAAAATATTTTCAAGGCTTCGGTCGTGCACAGCTTCTTAGAGCCAAGCCAGACCCTTGGCTCGGCTCTAGCTCGCTCTCCCTGTTAATTTGCTGACTTGTCCACCCTTAAATATTAACATATTCTACCATATAAACACAAATTAGAGCTCCAACACCCCCTAAGCTTTCAGCGATTTCTTGATTCTCCTGCAAAATCACCTTCATGAGCGATGTCTGCATTTTCTGTTAAGGAGCAGCTAAAAAATGATAATGTCTTATAGTTTATTTCTTCAATGATGCACGGCTACTGGCTCTTCACACAAGGCACTTCATAACGTGCCTGTGCAGTTAAATGTTAAATGGTGCAGCAGGTGCAGTGGCACGGGCCCAAAAGTTATCATAACTCCTCTAAACACCTAATATTGCTATATTATACTACTAAACAGGCAGTCACAAGTGCAGTTATCTAGCAAACGATAGGGTCATGATTTCAATAGTGCAGTAGATGAAGTGGCACCAGGACAAAAAGCTCCAGACACCCCACTAAACACCGATTATTGCTATATATTACAACTGAACAGACAGTCACAAGTACAATTATCTTTCAGGCACTAGTATCATGATTTGAATGGTGCAGCAGGTGCATTGGCACTGGGCCAAAAAGTTGTCAGAACTCCTCTAAACACCTAATATTGCTATATTTTACTACTAAACAGGCAGTCACAAATGCAGTTATCTTGCAGGCAACAAGGTCATTATTTGAATGGTGCAGAGGCACCGGGCCCAAAAGTTGTCAGAACTCCTCTAAACACCTAATATTGCTATATTTTACAACCAATGCTGCCAGTGATATTAACAACACAACTACTAACATTCACACTCAAATGTGACAATTCAGACTACTTCAGGCCCCCAAAGCTATTAGAATGGCTTGGGCGGTAGGCAATAGTACATTTTAATGTAGATATATATTGAATTAATAATTAACTGTTGTTGTGGTCATCTATAAATTAGCCAGACAGCGCCACCTTGTAGCAGACTATCACAAGCTCTGGTGTTGATAATTAAGTGCTGGAGCTGAGCACCGGAAACCACTGGCTCAAATTAAGGACTGTGTATTCCTGAAAGTCTCTGGTAGAACTGATCATTATGTGATTGTGACTTTTCCAGTACAATTGCAGCATGAGAGCCTGCTTGCCTCCACTCTGCTGCTGCTCACATTTTTAAACCCTAAATCACCTGAAGGAATGATCAACAACTGCTGCCTGACTCACATCTGAGGAAGCCAAGGTCCAGAATTTGTCCTATTAGGTGCTGTGTGTGCTCCTTCTCAAACACTAAGGGGGTCATTCTGATGGCGGTCGGACTGCATCCAATGGCTCATCGGATGCAGTGCAACCACCATCTGTTGCTGCGGTCAAACCGACACATTACAATGTGTGCGGTCGGAGGCAGCAGGGGGAGAGACAGTCCGACACTTTCCAACGGGCTCAAAGATACCGTAGGAGGGTCAGTAATCCCTACTATAAGGGCAGTGCCTTCTAGGCACCGCCGTAGGAATTACAATGTCCTTTTCTGCCTGCCCTTACATGGCGGTTCGCCCGCCATGAAAGCTAGGCAGAAAGTGACTTGGGGGCCCCTAGCATGCCGCCCTTCCTTCCTGGCCCTCCGCTATGGGTACTGCGGGGCACCTATGGTGCCCTCCTAAACATCCCTGCACCGGTGCCTGCCACATGGTGCAGGGATGTTTTTAAAGTGTATATTTTCTATTGCGGCTTGTGCTGCAGCTCGCAGCACAATAGTAAAACAATGGGGTTTGCCCTAATAATCCTCCACCATCTGGGCAAGGAAACATCAAACTACACAAAAGCAGTGATGTGGAGGAAATAATACATTCACATTAACAATAGGACACATTAAATTCAATCCTATTCTGTGGTACACAGTCCCTCTCTATTTATATTTATTCATAGTAAGGCACATACCAACTCTGATTCCAAATTGGAACAATTAGTAAATTCTTTTAATTGTTCTCAAATTCATGTAAACACAAAACAATACATGACATATATCAAAATTACACATGCAATCGATTAGACATACTACTACACAAAATCCTATATTCCTTCCTACCCCCAAATTTGGAGTTTCGTGTTTGCTCTATAGCTAACAGTAATACACTGTGAGGTAATCCTATACACACATGAGGTACAAGCTTCACCTCTGAAACCAGTCACAGTGTGAATGTAAAAAGTTTTTAACACAACATTTTTCTTTCAATGGACTCCTCTTTGTTCATGCGGTCAACGCGTTTCGGCCCTTTCATCCGGGCTTCATCAGGACAAGGGTAAAAGGAACAAACCTAAAAAATGATGAACCAAATTCACCATCAGTTGCCTACACCTGTATTAAGTCAATGTGCTGATGCATCAAGTGTGTGCATGTTGCCCAAAGTGAAAGCCACCACCAACCTAACACCAAACTCGTGTACGGCTTCTATATTACAAGCCTCCCTTCAGCTAGGGTGACCTCCTTTATTCTCAGTACGTGCCAAAAATCCAGTCACTATACGAATCCCAAATTTAGTAACGACACGAAGTCACAACCTTAAATTAATTTAGTAAACATGCGTAGAGCACCATCTCCACCATGCACCAAAGTATCTGTTCAGCCTGTGGTGCTTTTCAAACCCACCAGCTAAAGGGGGAGACAAGGAGCTTACTTACATCACCCGCAAGGGTAGTGCTGAACATTAAAAGCGCGGTCCACAATACTGGGACAGTCTTCGTGGGTATAAGGCACTTATTACATCAGGTTGAAAACACACTGGGAAGTAATAATCACATTACCATCATCGTTTCACCAATCAAATAACAAACGCGTACATCAGGTTGACTATCTGCAGTTAGAATACATTAACCCCCCACTAAATACCTATGTCTTCATAAGAACAACATATCCTCTTCTGAACACTGAGCGTCATATAACTACAACCCCCATGACTGGAGACAATTACCACGTTGCCTTCTCGGCGTGCTGTAGCAAAAAGAATAAAAAACAACAACGGGCATCCATGGTTATTAAACCCGGAGGTCCTTGGAAAACCATCTCATCCCCTACTTAACCGTCTAGCTCTTACCTTCACCCCGTCACGGGCATATAACAGTAACCGGCCACCTTCTCTACCGTAGGCCATGTTTAAATCAACCGCGCGGCAGACGCTGTAAAGAATCACTCCACGTCGGTTGGCATACAGTCACGTGCTGATCAGAGGTCTTAGAGATAGAAGTAATACTACTTCTATTAAAACGCGTTCCGAGTGGATACCCTCATTGTGCTAATACGTGCATTACACTAAATCTCCCCTATTCAAAGTGTATCACAACCCTAAGTGACTATTGGACCAATGGGCCAAAAAACCTCAAATATAAATCAATGTGCACAATTACCAAATAATCTGAGAAACAATAGCCCACCTCCAATTTCATCAGCACATTGAAAACACAGGGTCAGCTTGAATTAACCAAACACCAATATTCAGACCCAACTATACAAATGTGCGTGTTGCACTAAGCAAACAATCTAATAGAAGAATTTTTTTATAAATATAAAGAATTTTTACAAAAACAGTTATTCAAGCGCAACAAACTTTATCGACAGTTGTATCGTGTTACCCTCAGCAAGTAAAACACAGTTCTTCAAAAGAAAAAAACGTTATCAACAGTTACATTATATTGCAGACAATAGGAGCATGTAAATGGTGGTGCTACATTACTTATGCGTCAACAAACTTCAGCAGAGTGCGAATCCCCACAACCTCTACAATCGTTTTGCACAAGATAATAATATTTTTCTACCCCCAGCTGTACCACACATCTTATTCAGACATAGTATGCCGAAGGAAAGGAAACTTGCAATCCTATCCTAGAATTCTCATGATGATGTGCTCTCAGTAGGATGAGATAATTTCCTTAGTTTTAGTATGTTCTGTCATATCAAGGCCCAGATTTCATCGTGATCATTAAGACCTTGGACAGCCGTTCCATACTTCTCGATCATACGTGCCTCGAGTTTATTAAGTGTCACCTGTAGAGTCGCCCTATTGCTATTCTTAACACATAAACAAACAGCGGCTGACCAAAGGTTCAGCACATCTAATCCCAAGTGTATATGAATATTAAAAGTTCTGTGCAACCACTTCCAAAGCTTGCCGCAGTTCAGCTCCACTGGAAACCAGATACATAATCTTTGTACAAACGGGGAAGGTGCACCAAAATAGAGTCAATTCTCTCCAAATGTCTCCAAAATTGTTTCTTTAATGTTGTTAATAGTAAAAGTTGAACATCAGCCAACGCGTTTCGTTCCACAGATGGAACTTCATCAGGGCTCAACGTCAATAGCTGGTTAATCGGGACCTTTGTTCAAATAAACAAAATGTCTAATATGTATCGAGTATGTCCCAAAATCTGTAAAGTAGTATACATACAAATATAAGTTGAGGCCAATCAGTCCTATGTCGGTAAACCCCGTGATACGGGTAGCAGGTCAAAGGGAAAGTATCCGTGATACGATACACCGTCCGCCGTTTCCAAGTTCTTCAAAAGAAAAAAACGTTATCAACAGTTACATTATATTGCAGACAATAGGAGCATGTAAATGGTGGTGCTACATTACTTATGCGTCAACAAACATCAGCAGAGTGCGAATCCCCACAACCTCTACAATCGTTTTGCACAAGATAATTATATTTTTCTACCCCCCAGCTGTACCACACATCTTATTCAGACATAGTATGCCAAAGGAAAGGAAACTTGCAATCCTATCCTAGAATTCTCATGATGATGTGCTCTCAGTAGGATGAGATAATTTCCCTAGTTTTAGTATGTTCTGTCATATCAAGGCCCAGATTTCATCGTGATCATTAAGACCTTGGACAGCCGTTCCATACTTCTCGATCATACGTGCCTCGAGTTTATTAAGTGTCACCTGTAGAGTCGCCCTATTGCTATTCTTAACTACCATCAGCACTGACCATTGAATGTCATTCTCATTGTGGTTGTACTGCTGATAATGTTGAACTAGCGGGGCACTCTGTGTATTGCAACATACTCTAGAATTATGCTGCAAAATAAGCATTTTAACGGGTTGGGTTGTCTGCCCTATGTAAATGTTTTCACATGAGCATTTCAAACAATAAATGACATTTTTGTGTTACAGTTAGAAAAACTGTATTGGACATTTTTTATCATTAAGCATGATGAATTTTGAATCATTTGTCATGGGGCATGCTATACAGTTGTTACACCTAAAATGTCCGACCAATGGTGTAAGTCCCATCATCCCTCTTAGATCCTTTCTAGTTTGTGATGGTCGTATAGATTTGACCAAGTGTTGTCGAAGGTTCTTTCCTTTTCGGAAAGCAAACAAAGGTCTCGGAATGCCTAGATGGCTCACCAGCCTCCAATTGCACAAAATTATCTTTTTAATTTTGTTCGCCATGGGGTTGTAAGTTAGTAAACATGTCAGAGGATTCACATCAGGTTTAGACTTAGGGGTCAATAATTCTACTCTCGGAGTAAACCAATCTCTTTTGAGTGCTGTTCTCACCAATTTTTTCAGATACCCTCTCTCACTCATTTTGATTTGCAATGTTTCTGCATTCCTGAAATAGTCTTCCCTGTTAGTACAGTTGTGTTGAATTCTGAGAAATTGCCCATAGGGCACAAGCCACAATAGAAAATATACACTTTGCAACTGCCGTGAAGGCGGTCGAATTGCAGTAAGGCCAGGTGGACTACTGACTCCGTTTGGGGCGGTCCCAATTCTGCTACGGTGCTGGTTGGACAAGAGTCCGACCTGCATCGTAATGATGCCCTTAGTAAGTTATCAAACTGTGTAACTTCAATTAACAATATCCAATGTTGTGCTTGGCTCAGCCTTTTTAATAGATGTATCAATGTATCCCTGACTTGATTGTGTCCAGGTTCAAAGAAGTCAGTGATTGAGTCCCTTAAAATCTGTAATACATACTGGGAGTAGCAAACTGTGCAAGAAGACTTCTAAAACGAGTAATTATATAATCGTAATGCAAGTCTCATATCTTTTTTTTCTCAAAAATCACACTGCATGGAAAATATATTTATTATGAGGTGTATGTGCTAGTTGTTGTAAGCATTTTAAGCCATACCACCCTCCTAAAGTTATCTTGACTATTTAGCCTTGATAAACACTGAAAGTCACAGCCTAAAGAGGAAGTGCCTGAAGAGGTCATTTATTTACAGTGACAACTGCTGTATTTCATACATGATTCCTTTATTTACAGTGACGAGTTGTCTGAGACACACACGCCCTAGAAAACAGACCTGACAATTCACACTCCTTACTCTTTGATATAAAAGTTATCTGATCCTACAATCAATGTTTCGATGGTCAACTATTTATTCTGAATAGAGTGATGTATTAATGCTGTCCTCCTGATTATTCAGTACCATTGGAATCCACATGGGGAATTAATGAGCATTATTCAGTACCATTTATGATCCACATTGGGATTTAATGAGCAAATATCCTTCATGCTTAAAATACTGAGGGGCAGATTTACGTTAAACTAACGCAGCACGGTGCAGCAAGTCATTTTGCTGCGCCGTGCTGCGTTAGTCTGGAAAGCACAGGGATGCGACATATTTACAAGAATATGTCGCATCTCTGTGCTTCCCCCTGCGCTGGCGCACAATGCAGCATGCATTGAAAGAGGAAAAACGAGGAGAAATGAAAACATTTTCCTCGGTGCGCCTCGCTACGCCACCTCTAGGGTGGCGTAGCTTTCAGACGCATCTCCAGAGTTACGATTTCTCGTAATTCTGGAGATGTGTCTTGTTCCATGAGTGTTGCGTGGGAACACCCGCAGCAACACCCATGGAATGCCCCTTCACCGCAAAGTGCTGCGTGTGAAGGGGCCGTATTTACAAGGAGAGGAAAAGTCACGCAGGGTGGCTTTTCCTCTCCTTGTAAATATGGAGCAGCCCCCTGCGCCACCAGTACGTCACGAAAAGTGACGTACTGGTGGCGCAGGGGGCTCGTAAATCTGCCCCCGAGTTTCGCATGCATCTGAAAAAAGACATCCTGCATCCTTCATGGTTTGGTTAGATTCTTTGTACTAAGTAAATAGATTTAGAACCCTAGTTATAACAATAATAGTCTATTGACTAGGTGTAGCTTTAGGTAGTGACAAAGAACCCCCACTGAAGTGTGCACCTAGAAAGGTAACTGATTGGTCAAAGTTCCTTTTGAGAAAAAGGATTTCCCTAAATATTCATACTATATCAAGTTCTCAGTCAACTTTCTTCTTTTAGGATCACTGGGGGCATCTACATAAAATTAGTAATCTGTGCAGAGAATGCCATACTATAACAAAATAGTCATTTCTGCATTGTCACCCCAGATGTTTCAACATTCTTTGGATCCTACTTCTGTTGATACTAGGATTCCCTGCACTGTGACACTGCTATTCAGTGCCACAATGTGTGGGCCTTTGCTTTAAAATAGTATTGGTAAAATTGGTTTCACCCAATTGGTTTTTTACAACTTTCTTGAAGGCCGTTGTAGATGCTGCAGAAAATGCACATGGGAGTTAAATTGTCATACATGGGCTGCAGTGTGTATTTACATTACCCACATTTATGACAAAAATACATGGTTTTAGAAGCACCACTGTGTTCTTGTTCAGCTGCAGTTTAAAGACACTGCAGTAACACATGGCAAGATAGGAAAACCTATTTTTATATATCTTACTAAATATCTCAAACTGTGCGTGGCACGTCTACAAAGCATGGTGCCTAATATATGAGAAAAATGGCACACTGACTACTTTAAAAACGTGCCCTCACTGTTATTCAAGGCCCAAAAGCAATTTCCACTGTGTAGGTTCAGCTACATCTTCTATAAGATAGGTTTAGTGGTGACCAAAATATGGGTCTCATTACGATGTCGGTCAGAAAGCAATCCGACCGACTCCTTGTTGCAATCGATTACGACCGACTCGCGTTTGGCGAGTCCGACTAACCGATTACGATGGTTCGGAACACCGTTTGGAAAGTCTCCCATTGACTTCAATGGGAGCCTGTGTTCCGACCGACAACATAGGCTCCCATTGAAAAACGGGGTGTTTGCAGTAAACCTTGCACCCTGTGGCGGGCACCACAAAGGGCCTGCCACACTGTGCATGGTTGTAAAGGAGGGTCCCTTGGGTACCCCCACGGGCCCCAACCGGAGGCCTGCTACGGGCCCCAAAGTTAGTTTCCAACAGCCGTTCCGTGTCGGACAGACCGATTCGGAAAGGCTGTCCAAATCTGACATCGTAATACGTCGGTTGGAAACGCGGTCTGTAGAGCTGTACGATCCGGCTCTGACTGACTCGGAGTCTCCGAATGCCGGTCGGAACCAATTCTGAATGACCGAACGGTTACCTTCCATTGTAATCAGTCGGTCGGAAATGGTTCTGAGTCGGTCAGAAACATGGGTTCTGACACAAGTTAGGAAAATCCAACTGCCGTTCGGAGCCTTTCCGACCAACATCGTAATGAGTCTCTATGTGTTTTCTGTTTTCCCTTTGGAAAATGTTAGAAAAGCCATTAAAGGTTATTTTCTCTTGTTTTCTAAATCTGATTTAATGATGAAAAATAAATTTTGATAATTTTATTGGAAACATAACTTTCTAAAAATGTACTTTGAGCTTCCTGAGATAGAACTAGCTCTGCTACTCTTCACACCTTCAGTGTAAGAATACATATCCTTGGCTGGGAGAGATAATTATCCTGGCTCAGAAGACAATAGGCTGCCCCTGAGCCCAGGGAGAACAGGGTGGTGATACCTACTGGTCACACTACTAGGATTATCCTTCAGGGAGGGGTGCAGGACAGATGGCAGAACAGAAGGCAGCCTTAACACTTCTTTGGACTTGCTCATCCCTAAAATGGCTGATACAATCTGACCCCATTCATTTCCAGAATCCTCCTAGAACCAGCAGGACAGAGAACTGGTGATTAAACTAAAAAATAAACCCTTGGACTAGGGCAGGGGTGCAAATGTATCCACCCCATTAAAGTGACCTTGGTAGCTATGAAATTCTGTTTACCCGGCTCAGTGATTTTGGTGTCAAAACCAATGGCTTGAGCTATTAGACAATGAAATATCTGTCTTGAAGGGGCCCTCATGGGTCTCAACCTTGGACCTTGCCCTGGTGAAGGATGTAGACTGCCATTTCTAAGACTAAATCAGAAAGTAAAATCTTTTACCAGAACTATCCTCTTGATTTATCTGACCTCTGCATATAACACAAGAATTTCCTGCCCAACCTGTATTGCTTCTTAACGGAAATTCATCCACCAATGATCCGTATTGTCACATATGCAAATGTAAAATATTTTTCTTTATTTATTGAATAACACATATAGAATTCATATCTTAAATTGCAGCAGAAGAAGTATGCATTGCAATTTTCACAAATAAACCCATATTAAAAACCACAATTCATGGTTGCAAACCCCACTTTCATTTCCCATGTGGATATCACTCATTCATTCACAAACGTTAATGCACCATTCAAGGACCTTCTTTTATCCACAGGTTTATAGAACACATACATTTTTCTTCCACAAGATGAGGTCTTAGTCTTTAGAGCACACTAAAAAATGGTTGATGTACATTTCAGTGGCTGAAATAGTTTTTGTGCCACCTTCTTCAGGACCATTAGATTTTAAAAGTATTTCTTCTATTGTCGGAAAGGCAGGGATTGATACATAATCAGGAAACAACACAACTGAGTCAATATTTATCTGGATCATTGGATTGCCACCTTCTTCACAATATATTTATTACTCTTTTATCTCTTTAGGATGAGGTCACCTAGGTTCTTAATGCTCATTAAATATGTTAATCCATGCCACTGCAAAGTGTTTTACATTAATGCACAACAGTGTTCCATTGTGACATATCATGCAAAGATTTGTCATTATTTATGTGACAATCATCTGTTAGATTTCCCTTGCATGCTATACATAGGTATGCTACCTTCTTTGTTGTCTATGTTGATTCTTCATAGATCATACCACAAACCTAACATGCACTTATCATTGTTTTCCCTCATATTCCCGTGTTGTTCCTTTGTTCTGACTGAATCACAATTCAAGACGTCCAAATCATGAAAATCTATACATGAAATATCGTCATCACTATCTGTTCTCTGTATAGATAATACTAACTGATATATTTGGATAATACTAGCTGACATATTTGGAATTATACCTCAAACTATGTTGCTATTTCCAGAAGGGCTTTATTGGTTCATCAATTCAATTCAAAAGGGCTTGTTTAGTATGGTTTACTACCTCAGATCTTCTTTGTGAAAATGTGGCCCAATCAAGTAACTTTAGTGGTACAAATATACAGCAATCCTGTTTAACCTGCACATATACCAATATAATTAACCAAAGTAATTATTCTCCAATAGTACTCAGACATGTTATCCTTTCCTGCTACTGACTAGTATCTTGGACTTTCCAAAAGTAATTGCTTAAGCATTCACTTTTAGCGACATACATCTTATGTAGCACTTTAAGTACCCTCAAAGAGCATCACAGGTCCTATACATGTTGTAACAACTAACACCACCGCTGAGGCAACTGCCTCCAATCTATATATTGTAAAGTCTAAATATAAATAGAGTCCGTAAACCCAACTCTTCCACAAAACATTTTAAGTGGTAAATTAGCTGACTTTACAAACTGCCCGATGGGTACAAAGCTTGTAGACCTTAGTGGTTGAAACTTACTTGAAAATGCAGGTGTCAATACTCCATAACTAATTCCAAACTCGCCCCACACCATCAAGGAATGGTTTAAAGGGACAAGTGCTTTTAAATACTCTTTTGCTTCATCATTGTTTTAATTATGGCAAATTATCTGGCACTTACTGTTTTAAAAAAAAAGGGATGCCAATAGAATCTAAGGATTGAATTTCCCAATGCGTTATAGTCCCCGTATGTCACTGGTCACATGTTCGGAAGAGAATGAATCAGGGCACATTGAGATATGGCAGTAAGTCCACCGCTATCTTGGACTTCCTATTACAAGACTGAATTAAATGGAAAGATTGCGTACATTATGACGTAATAAAGAGAAGCCCTATTTAGATTGTCTTGCACTTGCTGATTATCAAAAAGGTGGACTCTCTACAGGGTAGCCCACACAAATTCCCTGGGCTCAATGGATATTGCATATATCAGACATCACAAGTTTATGAAAGGATATAATGACATTAGGATATCCTTAAAGCAACTGTCATTTTAAACTTACTACCTACAGATAGGTCCCCATCCCTGACCTTATCTTATGTTTTATTGGAACTCATAAATTAATTTCCACCACAATACAGTATGCTCCTATATCAATATTTAGACCCTACTGTCCCAGGAGCAGAAGTCTGAATATTTTCTAATAAACAGTAGCACTATTCATGCCTAAGTCTTGACACCCAGAAATCAAATGTATTCCAAGCAGATTCTTTCATTTAGACCCTTGCTGAAAGTTTTCAATGTAAAAATTCAAAACATCTCTCTTAAGTGTTTCTAGGTTAAATTTGTTACCTCTGCTTTTGGTCTGTTCAAGAATGAACCATTTAAGTTTGATTTCTCCATGTCCATACTGTAAACAATGTTGCACGAGTGGTGCCTGTAGTTTCATAGTGTGTAAAGATGATTTATTTTCTCCTAATCTCAAACAAAATTTTCTTCGTGTTTCTCCTACATACCAAAGATGGCACGGAAGTCGAATAAGATATATCACATTACTGCTTCTGTAGTTTGTCATGTCTCCCCTCCTATATTTGATGAAGAGCTGGACCACAATAACTACGAGAAGCCATTCAATAGGACTTATAATTCTCCCAGAACAACTGAGCAAAGTTCTATTCTTTCTAATACCCTGAAACAGACCATAGAATCCATCCGCATGTTATGTGGACAGATCTAACATCTCCTTTATCAGTACGGGCATGATTTCTTCTTGACCTCTCCAGCACACATTCTCCCTTTCACCTTCCTCAGTACTCTCCACTGAGACCAAACCCCTTTAAAAGGTCAACGTTCCAAAGACTGCCCTCAGAAACTCTTCCTAACCGCTCTTAGCTCTCCTATCATCCCAAGAGGTAGGTTTTATCAATAGATTCTTTAAAAAATGATATGACAATCCACTCTTGGTTGAATTATCCACAGGTTATTCCAATAAGAGAAAATCATAACAAGATCCATACTGTCTAGAAATTTGACATCAACCCTAGATGTCTTTCCATGTTTTTACTCAATTTTTATATATGTGTTTTTTCACTTTCCTAAGCACTGTGTCGTCTGCATTAATTACACTTTATAATACACTTTATGTTTTGCACCGGTACATTTGATATATAAATTATAATATTACATACAAGTGAAAAAGAGACTTTGGATGTTCGAGTCGATTATCCAATAACTGTCATTACAATTGACAGAAAGCAATTGATTGTTTCCATTACCTGTTACACGGTTATGTGCATTCTGTAAGAAATAAGGTCATGATTTATATCGCCCCCTTTTGCACACCTTCTCGTTCACATTCTTTAGTTCTCTCCAATATGGGTAAACCCCTCTACAAGTTTTTTTTAAAATAAATCTTTATTGGTATTTGAATAACAAATGCACACTTGACATAAGTAAAGAAAAGTATACAATCACAGTGCTTAGTAGTCTTAGTCCTGATAGCGAGTGTGATTAGCAGATTAATACAGACTCACAATCAACAGTAAAGAGTGCTTTGGGCAAGTCTATGTGGTTGCTTGCATCAGGCGTTTGGTAAACATAAATTTGCATACCAATTAGGAAAGAAGCAACTAGCTCAACTAGGTAGCAGTGTACAAGTGTTGACCATACTTCCATGGGGGGGAGAAAGGTCACAAGTCCCCACCTCTCCAGAAATAAGGGGGAGGGAGATCGCTTTGGGTTGAAAGGTGGGGTTCATACTGGGTGGCGGGGGACAAAAAGGGAGGGGAGAGGCAGCCCAGCCGGTGTGGTATTAGCGTTGGGAAGGTGCAAGGACCAGAGAGGGACCAGAGAAAAAAGGGGGTGGCAGGATGATGCATGCAGGGTGGGTAAGAGAAGCAAGTGTGCCCAGGGGTATGCGACTGCCCTGTCTCTTAGGTGTGGGGAGCCAACACTTGTGGTGATTTACTGCACCCAGTGGGATTCATTAAAACTCCACATGATGCCCTGAGTTAGTAGGGTGGGTTCTATAGTTCAGGGTGGTTTCACGTCTGATTTTGCTTTGATCGCTGCCAAGTAGCTATCCGAATCTGGGGGCTCGGTCGTCCCATCCCATCCGGCTCCAGGGCCAGTACGCATAGCCCATTCCGCTTGGCTAGAATTCCAGAGCATATGTCGTTGAGTCATAACTGTATAGGTGGAGAAAGGGGAGATTTCCAACTCATGGCTATGCGATCTTGGCCAGTATGAAGGTCAGGTCAATACATTTATTGAGCGGTTTATGTTCAGCATTGCATGTGCTAATCCCAAGCATAGAATGTAGCTCATCTTTCGGTAAGCAGGACCCCAGTATCTCTGATGTGTGGGTGAGTATCTCGTCCCAAAATGCACTGATGGAGGGACATTCCCACACCATATGTATAAAATCTGCCTCAGCGGATGCACAGGGTAGGCAGGCATCCCCCAGGTATATCCATGCTATCCTCACAGGGGTGCAGTAGATATGATGTAGATAGTTATACTGTGTATACTTGAGTCTGGCATTGACAGAGATAAATGTATCATTCCTATGCACTGCTCCCATTGCTTGTCTGCCAAAGGCATGTCAAAAGTTGTCTCCCCAGCACATCTTCAGAGATTGGAGTGGTGTTGCATTATGCATGCATTAGGTGCCATATAGGCATGTGATGGCCTGCCCCCACCCCCAATTTAACAGATCAACTCCAACTCACTTAGATTTTCTGATCAGGCAAACCTGTCACCTATAAAAACTCTCCCCCAAGACTTTCTCACAGACCAACAGAAAATCTCACCTTAGGAGAGTCATCACTCCCCTTCCTGAAAATGCCATCAGCAAACTATGTTAGAGGGAACTCTGCAGGGATGCCCAGGAAGGTGCTCCAATCCCTGTCGTAGAGTTCAGAGAGAGAACACCTTTTGGCCACCCTAGCAAAAGGCATTAATCTGAACAATCTGATGGAAAGTCATACCATGAGCTCACCTAAACCTGTCTCGCTTCAATACAAACTAAACTGTCTCCCACATCACTGCACATATTCAGGAGACACAATCTAGAAATAGCATCTCTGATCATTGAACACAATCTCAACATAATTCTTTAACTGAAACTTAGCTCAATGAAACCTCACAGACAGACTTAGAATTATTGGTTCCTAAAGATTATTCCATCATACACCTTTACGGGAGCTGAACCCAATAATTTACCTGAACTCCAAGATTTGATGACCCTGATCTTTACCAAAATTATTCAGCTCCAGTGTCTCCAGTTGGTCTAGTGGTTAGAGACTACAATGCTCATCAGAATAACACAGTTTAGCAGAGTTAACCAGAATAAAATATTGAAAGGATAAATGACTGAGTTGCAGGCCAAAAATAGAGCAAAAAGTGGATTTTAATACACATTCTCAAAATGCAGTACAGAGAAAAATGAATGGAATGCCATAAAGGCTCAAATACAGAATTGCAAATCATGCAACATCATAAAACCCATTAAATCCTAGTTAAGCATAATCTAAGCAAAATTCTAAGTGTCAAACTCTGAAAGAGCAGAGACAAATCCCATAAAGAATTTAAGTCAGAATGGACATAGAAAAATAAAGTCTCCAGCGACAGCTGCAAAATCCCAAAAAGAAGTAAGGTCTATCCAAACCCGCAGAACAGCGAGGCCCAAGATTTTTTTCTACACAAATCACACTTTCTATAATAGATTCTGCAAATTCAGCACAGTATGATCATGGTTAGGGTTGCATTGGCAAATCAAAAACAGACATTTAATTTTGTAATATTTTAGCACTAACCCATTTCTTAAGTTAAGCAAAATCTTCCATCTTCCCTTTCAGCAACTGCCCTCCAGAGAACACAAATTGAAACATCCCTCTAACTATAGCTCATAGAATTTGTACGTCCACCCTAAGACTTCCAGCGGAAGTCCTTGAAAATTATACTTTGGGAACACAATGGAAGCTTCATACACAATACATGCTTTCTAACAACATTGTACAGGTAATATATTGACGTCATTCACTTGGTGCTCCACTGAGATGAGGCGAGAGATGACTTGCAAAGAGACACTGATTGGGAGGGGGGAATGAGCAGGAGCAGGTTGAACTGAATACCAGAAAGTACATATGATAGAAACTGGGCTGTTGGTTGACTGGGGTATGAGCCCAGGTCAAGCGGCAACCCTAATCCTAGTCAGGATAATGGGCAGGGAAACCCTAAATTAACTTGTGCTCACCCTCTGGTAGCTTGGCACAGAGCAGTCAGGCTTAACTTAGAGGCTGTGTGTAAAACATCTGTGCAACACTTCAAACAGCAAAACAATGAAAACACCACACAGAATGATTCCAAGTTAGAAAAATAGTTCTGACTTTAATAAATACAACAAGACCACAATGTAAAAAAATCAAATCAGTAGAACCGGTGATATTGATTTTGAAAGGTTGTAGTAAAAAATAGCAACAAAAGTTATGAAGTGCTGTTGGGGAATATCTGGTTGCGCTAGAGCAGGGCAAAGTCACAAGTTCATGTCGAATGCGATTGAACTCGGGTCAACCAGAGGGCCCCAGTTAGGCCCGCTGAACAGAGTACCTTAAATTCTGGAGGCGGAGCATTGCGTGGATTTGTGTCAAAGATGTGTCACGCTGCCAAAGCAATGCAACGGTTCCGAGATGCGGCGAGACTGCGATGTGTGGTCCTGATGCATTGATGTCAAGGTTCCTGTCGTCGGGGCTTGCGTTGCGAAGTCCGGTGAGGAGGATGTGAGGCACATCTGAGGCAATGCGTTGGTTCAGATTAGTGGTGAAGCTGCGTTGCAGAGTTTTGGCATTGTTGTTGGGGCTGCCATCAATGAGGGATGTGAGGATCTTGTGCTGGGTAAAGCGTCATGCAGCGGTGGTTTCAAAGACAATGCATCGGTCCCAAGATGCGGGAGGTGGCGGCGATGCTAGTCTTTTGCGGCTGGTCCAATCCATGCAATAGCAGCGATGCGTCGGTTCTGCTCAGCCAAGTAAATGTACTGATTCTGCTTGAGGTTGCATCGCTCAGCAGAAAAGATGCGTTGATTTCATTGGCAGGCCCCTTCCAAGGGTCCAGGATTGTGGTGGCACCACTTGGCAAGGTAGACTCACAGATGGCAGAGGCCAGATGCAGGGTTTGGAAGCCTGTTATATCCCTGAGGCTTCAGAGCAGGAGGCCAGCCAACTAGTCCTTGGAGTCACTCTGGGTTCTGGGGTCAAGTGATGCAGGTCCAGTCCTTCTCACCCAGGCAGGGGGGCAGCAGGCCAGCAGGCCAGCAGGTCAGCAAAGCATGAGTCCAGCAGAGCAGCAGTCCAGCATGGTGTCAGTCCTTCAGAAGCACAGCGGTTTTTCTTCCTGGCAGAGTATCCACAGTTTCAGAAGTGTACTGAAGAGGTGGTGTCTGAGGTTCTTCTTTTATACACAGTTGTGCCTTTGAAGTGAGGAGATGCTTCCAGAGGCATGCCTTTGAAGTGCACAGATGCCCTGCCCTGCTAGCCCTGAATACAGACTAACTACAGGGGGGTATATAGCCCTTTGTGTGGGGAGAGGACACAGCCTATTCAGGTGTAAGTGAGGCTGATCCCCCCTCCCTCCCATCCAGTTAGTTATAGCCCACTCAGACACACCTAAGCTCCCACTGTGTGTGGCTGTCTAGGAGGAATACACAAAGTTGAACTGTGCACTACACCCAGTCATGTGACCAGAGATAGGCTACAGACCCCAAATGACTAAAGCAAGAAAATGCCAATTTTCTAAAAGTGGCATTTTCAGAACTGTAATTTAAAAAATGACTTCACCATAAGCTAAGATTTTAAATCAGGATTCCAGAGACACCAAACGTGAATCAGTCATATCTTCACATTTGGGGATTGCACTTGTAGAATGTAATAAGGTAATCCCAATGTTATCATATAGGATATATAGCCATTGCAGTAGTTAGAAACAAATGTAAGAGTTGTTCACTACCAGGGCATGTAATACTTAAAAAGTACATGTTCTGCTTTTTAAATACATTGCCCCCTGCCCGGACCTACCCTTGGGGGGCTTATGTGTATTAAAAAGGAAGGTTTGGACCTGGCAAAAGGTTTATTTTGCTAGGTTGAAATGCCAGTTCAAACTACACATACATGCTATGCAATGGCAGGCCTGAGACATGGTTAAAGGGCTACTTTAATGGGTGGCACAATCAGTGCTGCAGGTCCACTAGTAGCAGTTTGTTACAGGCCCTGGGCACATGTAGTGCACTTTACTAGGGACTTAAGAGTAAATTGAATATGCCAATTGGCTAAAAGCCAATTTTACCATGTTTAGAGGAAAGAGCACATGCACTGGTTAGCAGTGATAAAGTGCTTAGAGCTCTAAGACCAACCAAAACAAATTCAGCAAAAAATAGGAGGAGGAAGGCAAAACGTTTAGGGGGTGTCCCTGCTAAAAAGGCCATTTCCAACAACATCCATAATAATGGCATCTTGCATGAAAATGTGGCATAAATATTTATCTCATTATCTACTCATCTAAGTGACCTAGGTAACTTGTTTCAAGTGCAAGATCATTAATTCATCAGTTACCACGCTATGCATCATTTAAACACTAATTATGAGAAATATTTTCCACATGAAATGTGCACATTTTGCATATTTTTGAAAACTTTACAACAATTCATCCCTCTGATTATTTTAATAATCACTAAAAACTCCATTATTGACTAAATTAATCAGCCATTCGAATTTTGATGTCTTTATCTTCTTAGCTAGTCGAATATTCTCCTCCATTTGCTTTATTTGGTGGTATATTCAATCTCGATAGTTGTCCAGCTCAAAAGAGTCCTCTGATCTTGTTCTTTTCCAGGATTTTATACACTCTGTTTCCTTCCCCTCTTATTACCATATAATTTCATTGCATACTTTGCTAGTTTTAATAAGAACAACAGAGATTGCACAAATAAACCATAGTAATATTGGTGTTAGAAAAGCATGCAAAGACTCCATCCCCAACACCACTTAACCACTCATCTACTTTTCTAAGACCACCCTATATTTTCTTTATCCAGGATCCTACAGCTTCCAAGACACCTGGCTCTTCTAAGGGCTTAATTTGATATGTCAGATTGGTTATGTTAGTAATGTAGTGTCAAGCACTACACTATAATTGGTGCAACACTTCTTTGTCCCAATTACCTTTCAGACTCTGCCCTCTTTTGCCAAAATATTGTCTAATGCAGGCGATTTTGCATCACCATTGCTCTACTTGGCAGCATTTCTACATTTACCAGCTTCAAAAATCATGCTGTATCCATGTTGAGTTTATCCACAACCCTATTTTTTACATCATTCATGGCTATTCCCATAGGAGGAATGTGTTCCTCCTTCAATTTTATGTCAAGACAGGAGGCTAGCATTATGCATTAAACTTTTATTTCCCACTTCTGAGCAGCACCATTAAAAGCTCATGGAATTCAAAAACATCACAATCAAAAAAAGAATCTTCAAGACCATAAATAGCATGCAACCACCATCTTCTTCCTCTTTTGTTTGCTGCTTCTGAGCAGATGAGTATAGGCAATTTGTATTATTATTAATATGAGTATTATATGTTGATTGGCTGTTTTATGAAGCCCTCAGTTCTTTGGCAAATTGAAATAACCAGCCTTTCCACAAACCTAATAAATTCCTCTCATTATAGGTTCTCCCCTGCTAGAAACTCTCCACCAATATAGGTTTTATCACATGTACTTTCACCAACAATTTCTGCCCTACCTCCTTCCATAGGACTATGCTTTACCATACACATTTCACCTTTCCTTGCTTCATCCTCAGTTTTGGTGGAAACCCGAAAATCTAAATGTTTCTTCCCTCTTGATATCTTCCAGAGTTCTTACTACTTTATATCTCTCATTCATAAAAAATCACGCTCTTCCTTACTTAGTAATCATAAATAAACAGCATTCATATTAGTTTCATCTTAAATTTGTATAATCTCTTTTAAGTATTTACCATATTTTATCGCTTTATCATTTTGACAAATTAACTGATTCTCTAGTGTCACATTAAAATCTGTCAGATATGGAGAAACGCCTCATAATAGAAGGTGCTACAAGCACACTACAGGAGAAAGAATAGGAAAACTCTAGTTGCCTATAGTTTGGCCCTTTCGCAGCTTATTTTTTAAGAAAATTGCATGCAAAACAGTTTTCAGCTTTCATCAGCTCAATGTATTATTTGATCATTCTTGTATATACATTATCTCTAAAGCCATTAACTAAATGCTTTTCATGTACTAGCATCTCATGTCCTAATTCCTTATGGTTTTATTCTAATGGCAACATCACTAGTTATGTGATTTGAAACATTTCCCACAGGAGCCAGTTAGCACACCAATAGGCCAGCTAATATTACTAATATTAAAGTTAATAACACCATCCTAATAATTTTACAGCACAGGCTTTATCCAGTCTTCATGTTGGAAACTAAAAACAAAAATACTCATGGCAAAACTTAATTTCTTCTTAATAAAAATAGTATTAATTTCTCAGTTCTCGTAAAATAAAGGGGACACATTCAAAATCAAGTTGATCAAAAATAAATCAGCAATATCTGTATTTTCTTCTTTTTCATAAGTCTCTCATTTCTTTCTTAGTTTCTGAGCATCGTTCTCATCAATGTTGCAATTTTCATCTAAATTCAATAATTCTTAGTCTCTTTTTACCCTCAAGGTTGTTTTTGTTCTGAGTTAGTCTTTTGATCTGATTCTCTTTCAAAAGAATTATGGCACTTATTCAATTGACTGTATTCATCTTCATCAGTGTCTTCTTCCTCTTCCGACACGGTAGCTAGATACACCTACTCTGGTGAAGCATACTTTCGAAAACTCTCCTTCTGGCTGATCTGTTACCAGTCGATGTTTCACTCTCATTCATCTCCCAGGCTGACTTCTTTCTTACCTCTGACTCTGGCTCACAGTATTTTTGCTTGCAAGTTTTCTTTCAGGGAATTTCTTCAGCACTTACTTCTTCAGTGACAGTTTTTAGTTCTCAGTTTCTCTCAGAACTTTGACTCTCACACAGTCTTGTATACTGTTCAGGCTTTCTTTTGTCTGCTCTTTCCACAGTGAATTTCCTTCTTTCGGTTGGAGTATTCTCAACTTTGATTTTCAATTGCAACTTGTCAAGCTTGTCATCTTGATCAGAGTCTACTCCTTGCTGCTGCTCATGCTTTTCTCTTTTGCATGGCACCAGTTCTTCACTGTGATCACCTTGTAACTTGACTTCTTGAGTATCAAGTTCTTCATCTGAACTTTCACTCACTTGAAACTGTCACTTTAGATTTCTCTTTGAAACTTTGACTTGATTTCCATCTTGATCTTCACCATTTACAAAAGAAACTTCTCCTCCTTCTGGATACATGCTGCGAACTTGACCTAGACTGTCACTCAGACTGTCACTTTGTTCAGCAGCCTGTGCATCTTGATCATCAACTTCTGCCTCTTCCACTGTTTCAACTGCTCTAACTCTCTTTGTATGAGCAGGGTGGATCTGTTGTGGCACTCCCGCACACTTGATTGCACTATTAGTGGTCAGGAAAACCTGGTAAGGGTCACTCCACTTCTCATCTAAACAGCCTTTGCGGAAAAGTTTTAAGAATGAGAATCCAGTCCCCTGCATTCAAGCCGTGGCAGGGCATATTTCTGTATTCTTCTGTGAGTGCATCCATGTGGTGAAAGACTGTTTTACCACAGAAGCCAAAGCTTTGCATTAATCCAGAAAAATAACATAATTTATTGAAACTAATGTAGCTGAAGGTGCATGTGCAAGTCTCATGATGATCTCATGGGGAGATAAACATGTCTTCCTGTTTGGAATACTTCTCATATTCATCAACACAAGGGTAAGTGCATAAGGCCATTTTAGACCCGTCGTGGCACAGACTTTAGCCAGTTTGTTCTTGAAGGTACTGTCTGTCCTCTCCACCACACCAGAGGATTGTGGTTGGTAACTGCAGTGGAATCTTTGCTTGATCTCAAAAGTTGTACATATTATCTGTAGCTCTTAGTTCTTGGGTTGAGTGCCACGATTGGTTTCAATAGAAGTCAGGAGGCCAAAATTTGGTATTAACTCCCACAACAAAAATTTGGCTACTGTAAGGCTAGCTACTCTCGTACTGGGAAATGCTTTGACCTATTTAGAGAACAAACAGACTACTATCAAGATATTTTTAAGGCCATTGCTAAGTGGCATCTCAATAAAGTCGGCGTGCAATCTTGTAAATGGGCCCTCCAATTTGCTAGTGTGATTCATGACAGTAACAGTCTTTTTACTTTGATTGTTCAGATGGCAAACTGGACATTGTTCAAATCCTGTATAATACTTTTTAAATAACCTGATTAGGCTATCTCTTCCTGCATGAGTTTGATTATGCAAATATTTACATATGGGCTGTATCATTGCATCAGGTACAATAATATTTTAATCTTCACTCTCGTATAAATCCTGATAATTCATTTTGTTACCCACTTTTATCCATTTAATCTTTTCATTCTTTGGAGCATCTTCCTCTAAATCTCTTGACTCACTTAAGGATGTCTTCAATTAATCCATAAAGTAACTGTTAACATTGTATGAATACTGTACAACATTACCATTTGGAAAATTCTCATCTTCATTTTCTGGAATCACTGTCCCTTCCTGCAAGGAGCAATACCTCGCCACTTGGTCAGCATACTTGATGCCTAATGTGACCAAATCTTTGCCAGCCTTTTGGTTTAACATTTTAAACTGCCACTTCTTTTGGTTTTTAAACGGCATCCAACAAATCCATTATGTACATACTCTTCTTAATTGGAGCACCAGAAGATGTCCTGATCCCTCTTTGTGACCAGAGCTGCCCATAGTAATGGACAACTCCAAAACCATACTGACTATATATATAAATCGTCACATTTAAAATCTCTGACAGGCAACAAGCTCTCATTAGAGCAGTTGATTCTGCTACTTGTGCTGATGTCACATTTGGTAAGAAGGATGTGGCCTTCTGGTCAAAAGCTATTGGAATAGAATTATCAGTTGAGTTTGGGTTTAGGCATTTATCAATTTCCTGCCTCATTTTAGCCACAACCCCGATCAGTTTTTGGGTATTAACCTTTTCCCATTTCAAAGTAACACCATTTTTTCTTCCAATATAAGGTCTTAATAAAGGATTCTTGGAGGGTTTTTGTCTTCGTCCACACTGCATATGACAGGTAATTATCGTGTGGTCACTGAAAGCATTAAAGGTTGTTTTTAAGTGGGAGAAAAGGTCTCTGATATGTTCTGAGACCAATATATTGTCAAGTACTGAGTAGTAAGACCTGGTGGAAAACGTGGGACCTATATGGCCCGTGCTGATATTACAAGGGTTTATTATCTCAAGGCTAAGAGTCATTAGCAGCCTATTCAAGATATTCCCGTAATCATTGTGCTGGAAATAAGTGAAACAATGCCCCTTACCATCATTCATACTGCACACAGAGGAGGCCATTCTCCTACAATTATGGGAATTAAAATCACCCACCCAAACTACATCGAGATTTTTATGGTAAGAGTTCATGAGGTGACTAATGTCCCTTTCCAAGGAATCTAAAACTGTCGCCATATTACCACCACAATTATTAATATAGAAATTAATAAGCATCCATTTCCGACCTTTATGTCCTTCATGGCCCTCGCATAGCAGGATCTGGTAGTAGGATGAGGTGGCTACAAACTTTTTTATCTTGATGCTAGCTATGTTGGACACTAGTGTTAATAACCCCCACTATGTCAGCCAGCAGTAGAGCGGACCTCTTGTGTCTGATAAGAAGAGTAGCCGTCTATATAGATGTCATCGATTTCCCATGTTCCTTGAAAACATAGAATGTCATACTGTATCACCAGGGTTAACCAGTCAGGATTAGATCTTTTCTGCTTGCAACCCGCTATGTTCCAAGACATGATTTTTAGGACATCAAAATTTCCTTCTACTGGGATAGGATTCTCTGTTAGGGGAGCTTGCCCGCTTGTTTTAAGCGGGTTTGTTGGAGTCTTACAGAGTCAATCATACGTTTCAAGATCTTGCAGCGATGCAAATCTATTACTGAGTGGTATTGTAGGATCCATTGGAACAGAGCAAAGATTGGGGAGAGGATTGGCATTAGGAAGGGGGCAGTAGAAGTTGAAGGCCTTTGCTTTTGAGCATACAGGTGTAATGATGCTATGGGGTTTGTAAAAGAGGCCTAATGACAATGCAAAGATCTTAGTGACAAACGAGGGCATATTGGGCAATATCCTCACTAATTCGCCCACCAAGTACTGATTGTTAAAATTTATAACAATACAATCCCCTCCTATTGTTTTTGTTGAGACCCCCACCAAGTTCTTGCCATAATAAGATGTTGACATATGTTAATCCTACCAGTGTAAAATGTAGACAACCAATGTAGAGCCTTATGCATCAATTGCTCTGTTGATTCTAGTTGGTTAGGTTTTAAAGTTGGTATGTTGGTTAAAATAATTACAAGGGGACATGCAGCAGGGGAGAGATCCAAAGTCTCTCCATATCTGAGCTGCTAAATCGACTGCGTGGATGTATGCCTATGGTCATTTGCAGTGATTGGGTCTCTGTGCTCATTATACTCACTAGGGGCTATGCCTCTGTGCGTCCTTCCCGACCCTCTCTCTCGACACCCTTCTCTCCTTGCATGTATATCAGAGTTAGTTAATCTTAGATGTAGGGAATCGATGGATTCTCTTCCCTCTGTTACATGATTCATAGGTTGGGCACTAGAGTCACCTACCATTTTTCCGGCCATTACTACTGGTAGAGAACCCTGTGAGGCTAAAGCAGGCACTGCGGTAGATGGCAGGTGGGGAGATGGCACTTGAGGTTGCATGTGAGTGCCCTAATTCCCCCCCACTAAAGAAGAACTAATGCCCCTCCTAGAAAGCAACGATAGAGTCTCTTCTATTTTAGTTAATCTATCTATCATTGGTTGAAAATAGGATGAAACAAGTAGATCAAGTTTTTGGGAGAGCTCATTAATGGATGATGGTAAAATAGTGTTGTGGTTAGATCCGTGGCCGCAGGTGTAACTGGATGACTAATTCCATTAATGTTGGTTGTCTTTACAGTCTTGGTCGGAACCCTTCTTTTGACCCTTCCACACTTCCTCTTGCTTGGTGGTTCTGCGTCTAAGCTCGAGTCAATTACAGAGATCTTAGGAAAGCCAGGTGAGACGAGAGCTGGGGGTGGCATTAATTATGTTCCCATTTAATGGAACTGATGAGGTAACGCCGTCATTAGGAACCATAACAGTTCTTACCTCTTCTAATGAGAGGCGCTGCTCCGTCAGCTCTATCTCCTTTGAGAGCACATCCGCTGCTCTCGTCAGGAAGGAGTCCAATGTGTTTGGTTATTTCCCCTCCCACATCTGTGGTTTTTGCCTTCATCCTGGCCATACCGTATCTCAATGGCCTCTGCTGTTTGAAGAAAAGAATGCCCTGCAACAAACAAGCCGCTACAACCACTCAGATTGGGAGTTAGAGGGGTTGCCCAGCCCAGCCTCCTCCAGGCGATGACAGGTGTGGATGGGCCTGCCCTTGGCCCGGGCTTTGCCGGGTGCGTCCTGCGCTGTGGGCCTGCGTCGAGCTAAAAATGCTCACATGACACAGGGGGTGTTGGGAAACGTAGTCCCCCCCTGCGGCGTCCACAGTGAAGTCACTCCCCTCCTGCTAAATATATCCCAAAAAAGGTGGGGAAAAAACTGAAATCTTTACGAGGATCATGCAGAGCGATGTCCACAGCAGTCATAGTCAAGATGTAGAATGAACGATAGATGCTGTTTGACCAGAGCCACGACACTTCGTGTGAGCAGCCTGAAGCTTCCCGGGAGCGGCGCCTGCCCTGCAGGGATGGCTTGGAGAAGAGCCGCCATCTGCAGCCAGAGCCTCCTGCTGCCGCCTTGCAGTGCTTCTGCGTCCTGGCTGTCCTTGCGCACGCACTGCTGCTGTCACTGCCTCGTGCTGCTACCTCATGCTCCAACTGCTGCTTCGTTAAAGGTACATCCACATTAAAAATAATGACATCTTCACAGAAATGTGGCATAACTATTTATCTCATTACCTACTCAAGTGCAACATCAATTTTTAATCGGTTACAATTCTATGCATCATTAAAGCACTATTAATGAGAAATAAGTTTCACACAAAATGTGCAAATTTTTCATATTTTTGAAAATACTACAACGCCTTGACAGGGTACATTGAATAGGAGGGGAGTGACAATCCTTTGTAAATACAGCATCAATTACAGCTACTCAAATTCCTCACTGAAAATGAAATCAATCTTGTCAGTAACATTTTTCTCAGAGACTTTAATCTTCACTGGAGTGACCTAAATGTCTCTGCAATATCTCCCCTATTCTCCCATATTGACAGTATCTATCTCTAGCAAATCTGTTCAGAACTGACTCACTCAAAAGGAGACAATCAACCTCATCAATGTGAAAAAAGATAAAATTAAATCACCAACATACTCCCAATTGACTGGTTCAATCACCCATGATGTTTTTCTAAATCTACTCAATGGCCAATCCAAAAGACCAAATACCCGGAGATGAGAACCAAGAAATGTAGACAATGAACACCTCATAACCAAATTGGATTAAGAATTTCAGGACCTCCCCATTTATATTGATGTCAATAATCCCACCAATCACTATGCCAAATAGATTGCAAAAATTGCAGACTTTCTGGCACCTAAATCTCTGAATCTCAGTGGTCTGGTTCTCCAATGAACTAAATGAAGAAAGGAAAAACCTCAGAAACACTGAATGAAATTGGCAGCAAAATACGTCAATGAGAACCCTTGTCACATTTCAAATAGCAAGGAAAAAATATAAACAACACATCTTTTATGTGAAAGCCCAGTTTATAAGAAGTACAACAGACCATGCCAAAAATTGTCCTAAAAATCATTTTGCCATCAGAAGGAATAGTTCAAGACTCTCCTCTCCTGGATGTCAATCACCTCCACAAATAAGTGCTAAGAGTTTTCCAGATTCTTAGATAAGATCAAAAAGATAAAGCTCTACTTGGACATCACTTCAAGTAACCCAAATCAGAAGAAGCTTCCTTTAAAGCTTAAAATAATTAAGGCAGAAATTGATGTTCCCAAGGTGACTTGAGATCATCCTTACAACAAAACAGTCTTCTCACCTTTGGGAGCCTGTTTCCAGCCTCATTTTGAAAAGAACTTAAAAGTTCTATAACTCTTTTCTGGCTGAACATCACAAACTATTCACTGAAGGAAGGAAGTGGCCATGTTACTCCATTCCTAGAAAACAGGGAGCAGATCACAAAGACCCAAACAACTTCTGCACTATAACTAACCTTCTGTTACTCGCAAAGTGGAACGTTGTGTTGACTCGCAACTCATACTCTACATAGAAGAAAACAATCCATTAGATGAACTTAAATCTGGTTTCAGATCACACCACCGCATCATCCTGAAAATCATCAATGACATCTTGTTAATCATGGATGAAGGCAAATCTTGTGTGCTCGTCTTCCAAGTTCCTTCAGTGGCCTTTGACACAGTGAACCAAGATTCCTTAGTGAAGAGCCAGGAGGAATGGATGGACATAAGTGGTGTAGTCCCTAATTGGTTTGCATCATTCATGAAAACTGTGGCAAAGTAATTAAAGCTGAACAACATTTACTCTAGCCCATCAGACCTACTCGAAGAAATCTCTGAAGGCTAAGTTCTATCTCCCACCCTATTTAATATATACATGGAACCCTTAGTTGATATTTGATTGACCAAAGATATGAGCTATAATTTCTATGCAGATGACACACAACTTTACCTATAAATATTTTCTCCTAAGGATTTGGTGGCTCTTTGCTACCTCCTCAACAAGACTCACTAATGGATCACTTCTCAGCAGTTGAAACTCAACCTGAAAAAAACTGAATTCCTACTCATTGCACCCTAATATTGCAAAATTTCTTCTACAAGAAAACCCATTTTCAACAGCACCTAAATCCTTGATGACTCTGTGAAATCTCTGGATTTCATCCTAGACGAACCCCCACATCAATAACCTTGGGAAAGGAGCCCAAATTCAACTCAGACTTCAGAGAGAAATAAAACACATAACCGTTTGACAGTTAATGATTTTATAATGTTTTAAATTGATGGATGGGTTTACTGAAAAAGATTTGCCTTTTTGAAAAAACACATTTTAGGGTGTTCCTAGGAAACCGCAGCTGTTATAAAATTTTAATATTATTAGAATCTAATTAAAACCACTAAATAGCTATTGATTCAGACATCAGGATTGCAGGTTGTTACAAGATCATAACCTTGCAATCAGTGGCATTTCAAAACATCCTGCAATTCACTACTGTGAATACAACCATTGCTGCATGAAACAGATTAATCTAAAGCAGTAACATGGGATAGCTGTAATAATCTACTTCCAAAAAATGAAGCAGATCATCTGATTTTAACAAACTTATAGAAAAGCTTGTAGGTATGTTTATTCACATTGTTAGGACATTGCACATGACTGAAGTGTGATGGAAGGCTTGTCCGAATGCAGAAGGTAAATCAGAGTCTCACTTAGTGAGTAGCAGTAAAATGTAAGGTGGTGACTAAGTACAAAGGGTATGGGTATAACAAGAATCCTAAAACCAAGTACAGACAAATTCATGGAAAACATTTATCTGGCAAGCTAAGAATCTGAATCTCTTTAAAACCTAGAGAGGAACATCACAGGCACCTTCAACTGACAAATAATCTATTATGGTAGTCCAATATTAAGGAACATAGGTAATTGGAAAAATGCATGGATGTACATTTAAGTCCCCATCTGCCCACCACTGCAATAATGGGCTTATTTAATCCTACTGGGAAAATAGCTTGCTGAAATCATGATTGATCATACAGGCAACAATTTTTGCAGGTTCACACCTGGTGCATGATGTGAAGATCAGCAATAATGCCTTTCATCGTTGATCTGGTGGTGCTGTCTTACCAGGCCTTCAGAACAAAATCAGAGGAGATCTGGTCAAATATAATCTGGATTAGTGCTGCCTTTAGTAATTCCTTTCATAGGTAGCACTCATGGAATCTGACATAACACCTCCACTGCGCAGCCCCCAACTTCTACTACTGCTAACTCCAAACAGCTAGCCCTTCAGTGCCAAACTCAGCATTCTTTTCTGTCGTCACTCTTCAGCAGGAAAGAATGGTCACACTGCAGAAGCCACACATGCCCTCTCAATGTGACGATCCCCACTCAAATAACAGTACATTGCATCAGCGTGCCCTCCAGCCACCGTGTCCTGTACCATAGTCAGATATACAGGTGAGATACTTCTACTGGGACATTTCATACAATGTGTCCTACACCTCGCCCCTCAAACTTGTCTTTTGTACATTCAAAATCAAAGTGACTGGAACATTGCTCACTCTCCAGTAATGCAATGGAGTGAATCACAGTTTAATACAATTGTATGTAATCTCTCTTGATGCATTTGTCGCAGGTACAGTCAGGGCACAAGTCCTATAAAACAAAGTGAGGGGACTAACCAAGTTAGGCAGTATGCAAGTGACTTCATGACGCGTGCCGTCACGACGCGTGACATTGCATGTGGCCTCACTGGCAGTGACATCACAACAAGTGACATCAGATATTAAGACCTCACACATATTTTTATCAGGTATCATGAGTAAGCGCATTAGGAAATTTAACAAATGAGATTTGGCTTTGGGGTTGTGCCAAAAAAGTGGCGCAATCCTGACACAAACTCTGGGCCTCAACTAATACATTATGCTTTTTTAAACCCTTCCACAAAGAAATTGGCAGCAAGGAGAAGCATGGTAGTAGATTTGTTCTGTTTAATTGGCTGCAAAGTCTGGATTTTAAAATATTTTATGGGGTTAAGGTATCTGCTGAAGAGGTGCCCAGTAAATCTCAGGGAATTATAATAATGGTGAGATAATTCTGGAGGTTAACACATTTGTTAGAGAGATCTGTGTTTTGTGTAGTCCCAGATTTGAATCAAAGTAATATAGAAGGTAAAGGTGTCTCCTGCAAAGCACATCATGTAACAAAAGAAATAAAATAGTGCTATTTAAATTGTTATTTGTGTAAATACTTGGACAGACCAACACATCTGACATTCTTACAGTGCATGCACTTATATACAGGGACTGAACAAAGTCAAAGGTGTGCCTCTCTTAAGTACCTGTAAAGAGACAAGCTGTGTGCTTTTGTTTCCGTTGCATTTACATTTAAGCGTGAGGTTCCAGGCCGCCTCCAGTTAGGATACTCCATCAAAAGGACGCCTGATGGCCCGTTAACTTCTGCCTTTATCTTAGGCCCAGCTGGAGGGAAAAAAAAAGCCCCCTTGCTGCCTACATGTTGCTGCTGGGAATGGAAAGCAGACAACGTGCAAATGGCCTGGTACTGCCTAAGTCCCCTTTTCTTGAAGACCCAAGACCGCCCTTGGCTGAGGACTCCCTCCCTCCTCCAAGGCAAGCATTTCAGACCACACTCTTTTGGATTAGGGGGAGTAACCCCCCGGCCGTATTTATTACATAATTAAAACATTGATATTATTTACATTATGTACACTTACGCAGAAAGTCCGGATACCTTGATCGATACACGAGGTTACTTGGCTAACCTTAACATGTTTCTAATACATCACATTCCTATCGTAATCTAAACATGTATATACATTACTTTCTGCGTGTCCTCGCTAGAGCCTATGGCAAGGTCAATGTCTGGCAGCCCCAGATCACGGTAAAATGACAAAGACTCCACTGGAGTAGGCCTGCGTAGGGGGTACAGCTTATCGGACGGATATTTTCCCCCGGGCCCCCCTACGCCCTGAGCCTTAACTCCATAACGGGGGCTGCAATTCTGCATATTTGCACCCTGATGCGCATACTGTGCGAGGGAGGCCACAGGCCAACTGGAAAGAGTGACTCCCCTGGCCCCTGCACCCCGACAGCCTACCGACCGGCTGTCACTGCCCCTGGAGTTGTAAACGTTGCGTAGGGGGTCCAGCTTACCAGACGGATGTCTCCCCCGGGCCCCCCCCTACGCCCTGAGCCTTAACGCCATAAAGGGGAGCTGCAATTCTGCATCCTTGCGCGGGTTCTATGTGAGCCCCTCTGTCTCCCCCTCGGGCGTCCCCAATTTGATAAATGGTGATGCCCGCTACGAACCGAAACTATGCTCACCAATCATGACCTTACCGCCTGACCAGGGACACAAACTAAAATACGACAATATTACCTGCAATGAAATACCATATACTGACAGTTTTATTACACATTACCATAGCATCAACACACAACTTTACATTAAATATTCCCTGTAACTGAAAACGACATATACCAACATTTTTATTACAAAATACCAAAATCATCCAAAAACACCATTTGTTATTACCCATGTCGCCTTGAGATACCTGCAACGAAATTTAAGCAAACAATGCAAGACACATATGACTGCAACACTCATAGTAACTGCCTGCCTTAGGGGATGGTGGTTGGGGAAAAGCAAGTAACGGGCCCTTTGATGGCCCGGACCCGTGTGCTGGGGAGCGAGAGAACAAGAGACTGTTCCCGCTCTCCTCGCCCCCCTTTTAAAGGGGGGGCACAGGGCAGACCAGTCTATACCCGCCTGCCCCAACGTCTACAGATTGTGCTGAACCGGAAGCACTAAACTGCTTCCGGTTCGCGATCCCACGGGCACTGCCATTGGTTGCTCAGGGGAGGTGGGGCCCCGCATCAGAGGGCGCGGCGACCCCCCCATCTCCTCCGGGGACCGGCGCGACCGCCATAATGGCGGCCCACGCTATGTCGCGCTTGGCCTTGCCCATATAGCATGGTACTGCCTAAGTCCCCTTTCCTTGAAGACCCAAGCCGCCCTTGGCTGAGGACTCCCTCCCTCCTCCAAGGCAAGCATTTCAGACCACACTCTTTTGGATTAGGGGGAGTAACCCCCCGGCCGTATTTATTACATAATTAAAACATTGATATTATTTACATTATGTACACTTACGCAGAAAGTCTGGATACCTTGATCGATACACGAGGTTACTTGGCTAACCTTAACATGTTTCTAATACATCACATTCCTATCGTAATCTAAACATGTATATACATTACTTTCTGCGTGTCCCCGCTAGAGCCTACGGCAAGGTCAATGTCTGGCAGCCCCAGATCCCGGTAAAACGACAAAGACTCCATTGGAGTAGGCCTGCGTAGGGGGTACAGCTTATCGGACGGATATTTTCCCCCGGGTCCCCCCTACGCCCTGAGCCTTAACTCCATAACGGGGGCTGCAATTCTGCATATTTGCACCCTGATGCGCATACACGTGCGAGGGTGGCCACAGGCCTACTGGAAAGAGTGACTCCCCTGGCCCCCACACCCCGACAGCCTACCGACCGGCTGTCACTGCCCCTGGAGTTGTAAACGTTGCGTAGGGGGTCCAGCTTACCGGACGGATGTCTCCCCCGGGTCCCCCCCTACGCCCTGAGCCTTAACGCCATAAAGGGGCGCTGCAATTCTGCATCCTTGCGCCCTTGTGAGGGTTCTATGTGAGACCCTCTGTCTCCCCCTCGGGCGTCCCCAATTTGTGGTGATGCCCGCTACGAACCGAAACTATGCTCACCAATCATGACCTTACCGCCACAGGCCAGTATAGTTGCCCGACTATCTGGCCTCCCCCTACTGCCTACTAGAAAGGTCATGCCTACACCCTTGCCGCTTTTAAACCTTGCACCCCATCATGATAAAATATACCCCATGCTGTAGTATAACAATTTTTTGTGAAGGCACCACTGCCCTACTGCCCCCAGTTTGTAATCCTGAATAGAGCTACTGAATGATTCAGGAGCCCAGACAGACTCACTCCTCTTTCTACTGTGATATGGGGGTCGTGTCTGACCACCTAATACGTGACTTGTGGCATTGTTCCCCCCATCCCTGCCCCTGCAATCATTGAAAGCCAGGAGCCCATCCTCCTGTTGAGAATGATTTGCGCAGGAAGACCTAGATAGCCCGGTAAAAATGGCCGAATTTATAAAATGCTGCTCTGTAAGCATTGCAGAGTTTGGGCACGCTGGCAAGACCTATTCCCTGGTTCGCAGAGGACTGCTGGATGGCACCTGCGTGCATAAGTGCAATAAACTACAGTCTCACGTGCGGGGGTGGCCGCCCAGCCCACTGGAAGATTGACTCCCTGGCCCCTGCACCCTTTCAGCCTTTTGACTTAACTAAACCCATATTTAGCAGGATTGAACCTGCGCGGGGAGACTCCAATGGATTTCCAGTCCATTGCCTTAACCATTCGGCCACAACTACTTCCCTTTCAAAAAGCTGCCAGTGTGCTGCCTCCGTACGCGGCCGCCTGAGTTTAGGCATGCCGGCCAGACCTATCCCCTGGATCGCGGAGAAACTGCTAATCGCACCTGCGTGCACACGTGCCATAAAATATTGCCATCTGGCAGATACCCGTTCAACTGGCCGCCGAGATGCTGCAGATGAACGCAGTCCCCCAGTTTGGTCATGAAGGCAAGACATTTACCCTGATTCGCAGATGACTGTTAAATACCCTCTGCTAATGACCAATTCCGTTAAAAAACAGTGTTTGAACAATTGCCCCTAAATCTTGTTTAAAAGCAATATGTGAACCTTTGCCACTACAGGACAACCTGACAGCATAGCAGGAGTAAAAGCAGTGTTTAACATTTGCCACTAAATTCTGTTAAACGCAGTATTTAACACTTTTGCCACCTTAGGACAACATGACAGCATAGCCGAACTCTTGTCCTGCGAGATCCTTTGCCCCCAGACCATGCCTGTTCCGGATCCTCCGGTCCAATTCTTACAAGCATCTTGCCGTCCTCGTGATGTGGTTCCGCCCCGTTATCACTCGGAATCCGTGACATAAATAAATAAACACAAACACAGATGATCAATGCTCTTAGCATTTTGGTAAATGAATAGAAATCACATGCCAAACCAATTGTTTCCATCATAAGACTGCCCTCCCCTTCTAGCCCATACTCATACCCCCGCCGGCCCTATTATAAAACAGGGATCAATGACAGGAAAACAGGTCACCACGTTGTTTGACCATGAATGAGATGTTTAGGTTGAATCCCAAGAAAAAAGGAACTGACTAATAATACCATATGCAACGCATTCAAAAGTAATATAGCACAAGATAGAATGTGTCATATAGCCCAAAATACAATGTGTCATATGTATGTGTAATTGTGCAAAACAAAGGCCGCCTAAAACGCGCAAATGAGGCTAAATTACGGGAGAACCCAGTGGGCCAATTATGTTTGTATAATGAGCTGGACTTTCGCCTCATCGTATGCTCGCCTGGACACAGACACAGATGATCAGTGCTCTTATATTTGTCAAACAGATAGAGTTCACATGCCAGCTCCCTTCTTCGCATCCTGCGACTGACACATTGGCGTATTTAGGCCTGTGCACTTCCGTGATGCGTTACACAGAACACATATGATCAGTACCGTATGTTGACAACCCAGCTAGCCTTCGCATGCCAGCCCCATTATTCCTTTCCCATACACTGCCCCTGAGGGTACCTGGAACCTACCTTAGGGTGCCTTATATGTAAGGAAAAGGAAGGTTTGTGGCCAGCACTTTGCAACAACATGCACCCAGCACCATGGCAGCTTACCACTGCGTGCGCAGACCCTACGGTGATAGGTTTGTGATACATTTACAGGGCTACTTATGTGGGTGGCACCACCAGCTGCAATCCCACTAGTAGCATTTTCTTTACAGGCCCTGGCACCCATCCGGCACTTTTCTATGTTTTACCAGTAATTCACATATGCCACTCATGGTAAACCAAATCACTGTCACAATTCATCCAGACATAACTGCATATGTACTAGTAGCACTGATCAGTAGTGGTAAAGTGGCCAAAACCTATAGCCAACAGAAATAGGGTCAGAAAAATATGGGGCAAAGCAGACGATTCAAAAGCACCATCTCCCAGGTTCTTTTTTGGCTAGTCAGTATCACTTCAAACAGTTACCATGAAATGAAGCACACCTGCAGTATGCAAATACAGCCCTCTTGCAATAAAGCCCTCGCGGCTTGAATTCGAAGTGCCAGTCGGGTGACACGCCGAGCACAGATGTTTAGCTTAAGTAATTGAAACAACGCCCTTAATTGCGTCGACTATGCCCCTTTGAGGGGCCCCCTGGTTTATTCGTCCCACCTAACGAACTGTCCTTTACCGGTCCCCAACAGCATTACCCCTACCAGAAAAGACTTCTCGCAATACCGGTCGGCAAGGGGTGGGTAATTGTGATTCACAAATTCCAAAACAGTGCATAATCGCTGTAGGAGACGATGGTTGCTTGGAATTGCAATGGCTGGCGGAGCAACATGTTTAATGGTGCCCGATAAACACACCTGGGCCCGCAAGGAAGGACTCGGTGGATTGTGTAAGCGGGGCACTAGACAGAGGCCTTATTGTAAAACCCTCCGTGAAACCATCTCGCCTACAAAGTGCGCTTGCTCTGAATAAATCACTAATGTCATCTGATTACCCACTGAAATCTAACTAAGGGATCGATGGTAACAACAGATTAATATACGAAAAACGGCTTCTCCACCCGCTAGACTAATGAACTTGTCTCTGCTTCCTTTCACAGGGACGACATACCATACGGAAACACTAGTTCACTTTAACAGGAATCGGGTGACAGGAAGTACAATACACTACCCCCGACACCTATCTTGTGATTATTGAAACCTACGCTTAGGCACCGATGTCACTGGGTGGTGAAAGGTGTATGATGTCACCTCTGTGCCTTCGTGAAAACTAACATGGCTGCCAGTATGGAAGTCTTTTGACCTTACCGACATTTGCCACCTCATGTATGTCCAGTTCTTGGACTGCAAGAGTGAAAAACCTGCATATACAAGTGTCTAAGATTTCCCATCAGCCCTCCTCGACAAGGGAAAGGGTCGAAAGAATATGAATCTAAGCAGCTCCGCTGGTGGGGAAGCGTAGTTACACAGTAATTACTTAGTAAGTATTTGAAGCCACAGTTGCTGGCAATGACAGCTGTTAATTGCTGCCACAAACACCATGGATCCCAACCGTAGGATATGACTCATAATGAGAAAGTGATGTTCCCTCTTTTTTTTTTCCAGTTCTACCTTCCAATAAGCTGAAATGCCATTAAGGTTTTTACTAAAAGTGTTAATACCTTAAATATGTACATGGCTATACTGTAACTATACTCCTACTCGGACCCTTAACAGTGCACACGCATGCCTTTCAGAAATCCACAAAGGGGTTCCTAGCTGGCATATTTAAATCTACTGTTGCAGATTTCACCGCTCTAAGTGCAAAGAAATTGGAAGTGTAAATCTCACAGAATTCTGTGCTATGGAGAATTCTACATTGAGGAATAGAAACCCCACCTTGAAGAAGAACGGAGAACCAAGTTGGTCCCTTAAGCAACTAAACAGAAGTGACAGCTTTTATTTGTAAATGCGTTTGCATAATAACAACAACGCCGTGTGTAAATGCCAGACACGCTCGTGGGGCAATTTGAGGATTAGAATTGCATATCTATCTGTAAGCGTGCGATAGGGTTTTTAAACAATACCATAGCCATATAGGCCTCAAGAGCGTAAGTAACCAGTCTCCAACTGTGCAGCTTCAAATAGTAACAAGCCGTCCCGCAGAAATGCGTGCTCTGAGCCACATTTAAATCATCATAATCTCGCATTTACGAGAGGCATTCTTGACATGGCGTGAACCACAACCTTTGAACTAAGACTTCATTAATCCTAGAATGCGCGCATGGATGTCGTTCAGCAGGTGACGTTTTAAATCGTGAATAATATTTGCGAAGAGTTATTGATCAGGCAAATCCTCGCTGACACATTTGTTCTGTGCATAAATACACGAGAATTTGTTTAATCTAACTGCAACTTAGCTTTTGCATGCCCCGAATCACAGCTACTGCGACCTTTCCCCCGAAAATCCAACAGACGTACAGGCATCCATGCCCACAAACCGAGCAATATGTACAAGACTCAGACCTAGCCCCTTTACGGTAAGGGGCACAGGATGATGTGTGCAACGGGAGCACCTGACCGTCTGTGCCACGCGTCACCTGCCCTAACCCAAAATCTACGCAGTAGTATAGTACGCCCTGTGAATGAACTAATAATGAATATTGCAAAGTCTGCTACTGGATTTTATGAGCCCTGCCTGCGTACGACAATGCTTCCACTACTCGTCCGTAAGAGACTTTCCACTGTGTTGTTCCCCCTGAGATATCGCCCGCTCATGATAACCAGGGGATTTGGCCTGTGCTAAGCGATACACTACGTAAACCAGGTGACGTGTATTAATGGCTTGGAGCAGGCTCTGAAGGGTGTTTAATTTAATTTACAAACAACGAGCGGCCAGCTGATCGCCTCCCAGCCCGCCCGGCGCCCGCTGCCGGCTTTGAAACAAACAGACTCGCGCGTTGAAAACCACATACGCGCACATTGAAACCAGCGCGCGAATCCCTCACACGGCCAGCGCTCACAACAGCAGATCGCACAGCCAGCGCCCGTGCACTTAACGTTGACAAGCAAGGCTGCTCTCTTCTTCGCACCCCACCGCCGCTCCCAATCAAGTCCCTCTCTCCTCTGCTGACTCATCAGCTGCTTCTACCGCTGCTTCAAAAGCTGACACAATTCCTCCGAAAACGCTGTCACACCTCCGTGATCCCGCGACCTGCAGGGGGAAAAAGAAAAGCAAGTTACGGGCCCTTTGATGGCCCGGACCCGTGTGCTGGGGAGCGAGAGAACAAGAGACTGTTCCTGCTCTCCTCGCCCCCTTTTAAAGGGGGGGCACAGGGCAGACCGGTCTAAACCCGCCTGCCCCAACGTCTACAGATTGCGCTGAACCGGAAGCACTAAAGTGCTTCCGGTTCGCGCTCCCACGGGCACCGCCATTGGTTGCTCAGGGGAGGTAGGGCCCCGCGTCAGAGGGCGCGGTGACCCCCCACCTCCTCCGGGCCTCGGGGACCGGCGCGACCGCCATAATGGCGGCCCGCGCTAGGCCTTGCCCAGGAGCTGCCGAACCTGCCGATGTTCGAAAATTACACTTGGACAACTTCTTGGCAGGGTGGATAGTAGCGTCCACCCTGTGAAAATAGTGGGTGGACGCTGTGTACCCACATGTATCCCCGACTCGTGCCCTGTGTACAGTGCAACTAATCTTTCTTGTATGAGAACTAATCATTTGGGGTGTCCACTCCCAGCCAACTTGTCCTGTATATAGGCTATTTTGTACAGTCACATTCACACAACACATTAACTAAAATCAATACTAGCTACCATGTTTCTGATCTGTACTAACCAAGCAGACTCCAGTGAAGGTGTGTCTCTTAGGAGTAAGTTCACTTAACTCCTATTTAGCACTTTAACAATACAGTCATGTGCTTGGAAATGATAGCTCGTGGAGTACATTCCACCTGCAATACTTACAATGAAGAGTCTGTCCTACCTCCTGCAGTGAAAAAAAACCAAACCACAACCACTGTTTCAAATGTTACATTATTACACATATTATGTAAATATATACTCTATCTGCTGCATATTACCTGACTGGTGTAATTATGCTATACCAATGCCTAAAAGGTTACCGGCCCGTAATTGACTACTATCGGAGTTAGGTTTTCTAATTTCTGACAAGCAATCGACCCTGAATGGACTCTATTTGTATGTGGTTCATCGATTGCAAGAGAGCCACAAATGTCGATGTTGAAGCTCTGGAGCAAACTTCCTTGCTGCACCCTTACCAACTAGTGTTGTGCAAATTGTTGTCCAAATTGTGCATCTACTAATTACCATTTTTGTAGGTTACGGTAATTAAAAGGTGTGCAATTTGCTCGAGATTCTGATTTGCACACCTGAGAAAGGGGATAATGGCAAACTGTGCGGTCCACGTTGTGCAAATTGGAATTGTGTGCTCTTCACTCCTCTGAAAAATGCTCGGTTTTACCTGCTGAAACTGCAGCTCAAACCTCTGTATCATCTTTATAGCTGACTTGCAAGTCTGTTTGAGGTGCAAACTCTTATTTACTGACACAATGGGATTGGTGTCTGTGTTTAAGCCTTACTGTTCTAGCTTCTTTACTAAAGGAAACCATACGGGCTAGCCAGAGAGAGCGGGAGAGAGAGGTGCTACGGTCCTGGCAGACGCGGCTCGTTCCCAGAGTCGTGGCTTGAGCAAGTGCTTACCTCCCCAGTTTGGTTGGTGAAGGGGGGGGAGATATTGGAGGAGTGGGCATGCGCAATAGGTGTATCTTTTGCCACTGCCCACATTCCCTTCACTTTCCCCTACAAGAACAGTAGCTGGTGGCTACTCTAGATGTTTGTAGGACACAGTTATAGCAGCTAGAAGTCAACTCATACACCAGTGGTGACAGTAGCACTTTGTCTTCAGAGGGAATTGGATAACTCAGGAGTTCTTTTTGTTGTGTTTTCCCTTCTCTTGAGGCCGGCATCTAACGAATACGCTTTCTGCACTGCTGTTGCTGAAAGAGAGGACCTGTCACCAGTACCGAAGGAGACATATACCCTTAAAACCAGTGTTGACATTACATTGAACTATAAAGAGTACTGTGAGATAGAGCAAGTGAAAACCTCATACAATAAAGCAAGGTTAACGCCTCACCTTGGATCAAGTCTTGTCTGTAATACACCTTACAGTGGTGTCAGAAATGGGATGTTGCATGCAGAAAGATGACACAGCCAGTTACGATGCAGGACATAATCAAACAGCTAGCTGAGTTGGTCATGGAACAACATGCCCAGGCGGCCCAGCAGGACAGGGAGATTATTCAGACAGCAATGAAAATGTAGGTGACCATTATTTCTGACAACCAACAAGCTCAGGATACGGCCTTTTTGAAGCTCACTGATACCCCTGCCCACACCAAGGTACACCCTAATGTACCCAGTTTGGCCCTGCAGAAATATCAACCTGGTGAAGACCCAGATTTCTTTTTCACTAAGTTTGAGAGGGTCGCCTCCACTGCCGCCTGGCCTCATGAATGGTGGGGTCAATGCACTACTCCCCTGTTCTCAGGTGAACTCCAGTCTGCCTACCGACCTATGACTCCATCAGCCACGACTTCTTATGAGATCAAGAAGACCATACTGGAACGATTAGGCTTCGACATCGAATATTATCAGTCTAGCTTAAGAAAGGAAAAGTGGTCTTCTTACGCTGACCTCCAGGCATTACTCTATCGAATCCAGGATCTGGCTAGTAGGTGGCTGAAGCCCAGTTCTTCCTCTGTGGCATAAAAAGTATACCTAGAACAGTTCCACAGCTCCCTCCCCTGATCCACATGTACCTGAATCAGGCAGCACCCCAATATCATGGTCCCGGTGGCCATTGAGCTAGTATGTGCATATCACAGGTCCCCGTAATTCAGAGGTTCTATACAAAACCCCAACCTACTTTGACCCCTTCATGGAAGACCCCAGTCAGACCGGCGGTACGATCTTTTCCAGAAAAGCGAGCCCCCATAAAACCATTGGGGAAAGATGCCAGACAAGGGCCCCTGTGATAACCGTGTGGATAGTGGGGACACATAGCCAGGTTCTGTCATCAGAGAATGACCAGTCCTGAACCCATGGAAACAGGCTATGCGAGGGGCGAGTCTCATGTATGGCAGGGACACCCCATGCCTATGGAATGAGTCTCCTCCTTAATAACCAGCCTGTCTCAGCCTTACTGGAGTCGGGGTGTCGCTATTCTGTTGCGCGACGGGACTTGGTAGAACCTCTCATGAACAAAGAAGGGGTTTTCTCCATCACCTGTGTCCATGGGAACATCAAGGTTAGCCCGGTTGCTCAAGTACTAATACAGTGCGGGGAACATGTAGGTCATCTAGAGGTAGGGATTATTCCCCATTTAATAGAGGAGCTGATAGTTAGGGCAGATTACATACTGTTTCGCCAGTTGTTAATGAAATCCCGAACAGAAGCTGTCGGTTCTGGGTTACTACGGGAAGGCCCCTTCAATGGTGAAGAAATAGCTGGGGGTAAGGAGAAACAGAAAATGACCAGAACCAATAAACGCTTCAACAAACAGATATACGTGTTAGTGAACCATGCTAGCCCTCCTTGACTTTTTCCCTCTGCAGACAACAAGTGGAAATATCAGCGCAGTTTCAGGGCGGCCCAGCGGGAGTATCCCAACTTAGAATAGGCTTGGGCTCATGTTGCTACGGATGATGCAGCTCACGTAGGACCATTTTCTTTATTCAGATAAGCTTACTATACAGGGGCGTGAACAAGGATGGGAAAAGGAAATCACAATTGATCGTTCCATTTCCCTTCAGTCTTCAAGTACTACATTTGGCACATTCCCAGGTGGGAGGCGGTCACTATTCCAGAGAAAAAAACGAGGAGCATCTCATACGGTTCTTCTGTTCGGGTTTTTTTCAGATATTAGGAGGTTCTGTGTTAGCTGTGAAAGGTGTCAATTCTTTAATGCCCCGGCTGGAGGGAAGGCTCATCTGAGACCCCTCCCTGTCATTGATGTTCCCTTTGCATGAGTAGGGATGGATTTCATCGGTCATCTCCTTTCCTCCTCGAAAGGATACCAATACATACTGGCTCTAGTCGACTATTGTATTGTATTGTAATTGCATTTATATAGCGCTTACTACCCCAGACGAGGCGTCGAAGCACTTTTTCGGCGAGTAGCACGCTACTCCGGGACCCATAGAGGATTAGTGTTGAATTAGTACAGTGAAATATGAAAGTAATTTTAAGTGGTGGATAGGTTAGTGAGTTATTTGATTCGGAAGGATAGCAGAAGGATAGAAGAGGAAAAAGGTTTGTATTTATATAGCGCTTGTTACCCCTGATGGGGTGTAGAAGTGCTTTTTTTGGCGAGTAGCACGCTACTCCGGAAACCCATAAAGGATTAGTGGTGAATTAGTATGGTGAAATATGAAAGTAATTTGAGTGGTGGATATTAGTCAGTTATTTGGAGTGAGAAAGGATAGCGTAGGGATAGAAGGGGAAGAAAGGTTTGCATTCATATAGCACCTGTTACCCCTGATGGGTGTTGAAGCGCTTTTCTGGTGAGTAGCACGCTACTCCGAAACCCATAAAGGATTAGTGTTGAAAATTAGTATAGTGAAATATGAAGTAATTTGAGTGGTGGATATGTTATTTGGATAGAGAAGGGTAGGCGGCGGGATAGAAGAGGGAAAGAGGTTTGTATTTATATAGCGCTTGCTACCCCTGATGGGGTTTTGAAGCGCTTTTTTGGCGAGTAGCACGCTACTCTGGAACCCATAAGGATTAGTGTTGAATTAGTATGGTGAAACATGAAAGTAATTTGAGTGGTGGATATGTTAGTCAGTTATTTGGATTGAGAAGGGTTGGGGAGGGGTAGAAAAGGGAAAAAGGTTTGCATTTATATAGCGCTTGTAACCCTGATGGGGTGTTGAAACGCTTTATTGGCGAGTAGCACGCTACTCTGGAACCCATAAAGGATTAGTGGTGAATTAGTATAGTGGAATATGGAATTTGAGAAATGAACATGTTAGTCTGTTATTTTGATTGAAAAGGATAGTGGAGGGATAGAAGAGTTTTCACTCGTTTTTCTACCCTCTTTTATCTTTCACCTTTCTGCACTTTTCTGCATCTCTGCTCTTTTGTGCCTTATTTCTGCTCATTTTCCCTTCCTCTCGCTCTGCCCTTTCACTAGTTTTCACTCGTTTTTCTACCCTCTTATCTTTCTCCTTTCTGCATCTCTGCTCTTTTGTGCCTTATTTCTGCCTATTTTCCCTTTTTTCTTTATCCCTTATTTCCTACCTTTCCCCGCCGCTGCTGCCCCCGCGGCCCCTCCCCCCCAGCGCGACCGGCCCAATCCAGCTCCGCTCCCGCCTCCCAGCTGTCCAGCCCTCCCCGACCCCTACTTAATGGCGGGCGCGGGCTGCGGGCGCGCCGCTGGCGCGTCAAAGGCAAGCCCGTCTGCGCCCGTCCGCGACCCAACCGCGACCAGCGCCAGGAACCCTGGACCTCCGCCCCACCAACGCTACGACCCAGCAGCACTCCACACACTCAACCCAGGCCGCAACAACAACTGCAAGCTAGCATCACCAGCCGACTCCCACGGACCCTTCAGCTGTCACCGCTGCCGGCACACCTGCAGCACCGCCAAGACCACGGATCCAGCACAACCCGCCCACAAGAACACAACCGAACCGAAGACCCTGCAATGCATCCTCCTCAACGTCCGATCCCTCCACAAACACGCCACAGAAATCTGGGACCTCCTCGACAGCACCAGCCCGGACGTAGCGTTCTTCACCGAAACCTGGACCAACACCACCTTGGGACCGGACATCGCCATCCCCCAAGGATACAAGATCTCCAGGAAGGACCGCCCCACCCGCCCAGGAGGAGGAATCGCCATCGTCCACAAATCCAGCCTCCGCCTGAGCACACTCCCTGACGAGCCCACAGAACTGATGGAACACCTTCACTTCAAGATACTGGCCAGCCCCACCGCCACCCTCCGAGGAACCCTCATCTACCGACCCCCTGGACCCCGCGGACCCTTCGCCAACTCCATTACAGACATTATCTCCCTGCAGGCCATCGCATCCACCAACTACACCCTGCTGGGAGACCTCAACTTCCACCTCGACAACCAACTGGACCCCAACACCACATCCCTCCTGGACAACCTCCACAACATTGGACTGCGCCAGATCGTGACCGAGCCCACGCACTCAGCAGGACACACCCTCGACCCCCTCTTCACTACAGGAAACTCCATCACCTTCAGCCACACCACCGAACTCCCATGGACCGACCATCGTTGCGTCCACTTCACCTTCAGAACACCCACCATCCACAGACACCAGCACCTGCTTCCACGAAGAAACTGGACCAAAATCACTGACGACCAGCTCACCTCCTCACTCAACAACTCCACCCCAACCATCGCGGAAAACGACGACCCCAACACCGCAGCCCGAACCCTGCATAGATGGATCTCGGACAGCACCAACACCATAGCCCCCCTCAAGAAAAACAACAATACCCGCGCCAAGAAAGCCAGATGGTTTACCACCAAACTTCGAGAGTCCAGAAGCACATGCCGCTGCCTCGAAAAGGCCTGGAGGAACACCAAATCCACAGAAGCCCACGACAACTTCAGAGCCGCCACCAACGCCCACCATCAACTCATCAGAGAAACGAGGAAAAAAGCGATTGAAGACAGAATCTCCACCCACGCGCACAACAGCAAGGAACTCTTCAGCATCATCAAGGAGTTCGCCCAACCCACTAGCGAGTCTACCGACATCCCTCCCTCACAAGACCTCTGCGACAAACTCAGCACCTTTTTCCACCACAAAATCAAGAGCATCTACGACAACTTCGACGAAGACAACCAACACACTGAACCCTCACCAACCATCCCCGACACCCGGAAACCAGCGATTGACGACTGGACAGCCCTCACCACTGAAGACAATGAAGTCAATCCACTCAGGGGCCCCCACGGACCCCTGCCCCCACCACATCTTCAACAGAGCCGCCGACACCATCGCACCCATGCTCCGCCACACCATCAACCGCTCCCTGGCGACCGCCTCGTTCCCCGACGACTGGAAACACGCCGAGGTCAACCCCCTCCTAAAGAAACCCTCAGCGGACCCCACCGACCTCAAAAACTACAGACCCATCTCCCTGCTCCCGTTTCCAGCGAAAGTCATCGAGAAAGCCATCAACATCCAACTCGCCACATTCATTGAAGAACACAACATCCTCGACTCCTCCCAATCCGGCTTCAGAAAAAACCACAGTATGGAAACTGCCCTCCTTGCCGCAACAGACGACATCCGCACCCTACTGGGCAAAGGAGAAACAGTAGCCCTCATCCTCCTCGACCTATCAGCGGCGTTCGACACAGTCTCCCACCGCACCCTAATACGCAGACTCTACGACGCAGGAATCCAGGACAAGACCCTCGACTGGATCCGCTCCTTCCTCTCCGGCAGGACGCAGCGGGTCAGACTCCCCCTTTCCTCTCGGACCCCACACCTACCACCTGCGGAGTCCCCCAGGGCTCCTCCCTCAGCCCGACGCTCTTCAACGTCTACATGGCTCCACTCGCCCCCATCGTCCAGAACCTACGGACTCAACATCGTGTCATACGCAGACGACACCCAGCTCATCCTCTCCCTATCCAACGAGCCCAACACCGCCAGACGCAACTTTCGAGAAGGCATGGAAGCCGTCGCCAAATGGATGAAAAACAGCTGCCTACAACTAAACACCAACAAAACAGAAGTACTCATCATGGGCCCAAACCCCGATGCCTGGAGCGACACCTGGTGGCCCCCCGCCCTCGGAAACCCGCCAACCCCCACGGACCACGCACGCAACCTGGGAATCATCCTGGACTCAGAGCTCAAAATGGACCGCCAGATCAACTCTGTCTCGTCTTCCTGCTTCCAAACCCTCCGCCTCCTTCGTAAGACCTTCAAATGGATCCCCCTCGAACACCGAAAGACCGTCACTCACGCCCTGGTCACCAGCAGACTCGACTACGGCAACGCACTCTACGCCGGAATAAACAAAAACCTCACCCGCAAGCTACAGAACATCCAGAATGCCGCCGCAAGACTGGTCCTCAACCTGCCAAAACACTGCCACATCTCCCAGCACCTGCGCACACTCCACTGGCTCCCTGTCGAGGCGAGAATCACCTTCAAGATGCTCACCCACGCACACAAGGCCCTCCACGGCACCGGACCAGCATACCTGAACAGCCGACTCAAATTCCACGCACCCCAAAGGACCCCACGATCAGCCCAGCTCTCCTACGCCGTGGTCCCCCGCACCAGAAAGACCAGATCGGGAGGCCGCTCCTTCTCCTTCCTCGCGGCCAAAACATGGAACGCCCTTCCGCTCCACCTCAGACAGACAACATCGCTCCCCATCTTTGCAAGAAACCTCAAAACCTGGCTCTTCGACAGACCCTCTCCTTGATGGATGGAACCTGCACCCCCCCCCCCTAGCGCCTTGAGACCCTTATGGGTGAGTAGTCGCGCTTTAACAAACCCCTGATTGATTGATTGAAGAGTGAAGGATTTGGATTTTATTTGTTGTTGTTTTTTTTGGAGGTCATAGCAGTAGGAGAAGGCTTTTGGATGAGTAAAAGTGGTTTTGGAGGGGAAGAGTCAGAGGGAAGACTTTAGAAAGGTTTGTTTTGGGGGATCGGTATAGTAAAAGAGGTGTCAGATGATGCAAGGAGGGGTAGAGTAGGGGAGGGTCTAGAAAGGGTTATTTTGGGGATCATAGTAGTGGTATGGGGTTTGGGATAAATGAGAGAGTGGATGTAGAGGATATATTGATAGATGTATAGGGTGAGAAATAGGGTAGTGCATTGGAAAGGGTAGTAGAAAGAAGTTTGAGATGAGTCAGAAAGTTGGGCTAGAAGATATATTGAGAGAAGTATAGGCTGAGAAATAGGGTAGTGCATTGGAAATGCTAAATTAGAAGAAAGTGATAAATATATAGATCCATAAGTACATTGAAAGTATATAGATGCATAAAGGAGGTAAGTATATGTAGATTAAAGATATTGATAGAGGTACAGGATGAGAAATAGGGTAGTGCATTGGATATGCTTTTTCAGGAGAAAAGTAACTAACACATAGATCCAAGTACATGGAAGGTACATAGATGCACAATAGAAGCAAGTACATGTAGACCAAAGATGTACCAGATAAACTCCGGGTTTCAAGTGTTATTGTACTTTAATTTTTTATTTTTTATCTTTTAACAACATAATTGTTTTACATGTTTATACAAAGCAATACACAAAGATAGGTACATATCTATAGTGAAAATAAATGCTTATATACAGAGGGATATGCTGTAAATTTCTGTTTGCGTATGGTGTTTATGTGGGGAAGAGCCAATTCTTGAGTAGTTTTCTGAAGATAAGGTGGCTGTCGGTGGATCTTATGTTGGGGGGTAAAGAGTTCCATAGTTTGGCTGCTTGAACAGAGAAGGATGTGCCACCCATGGTTTTTTTCTTGTATCTTGGGATTTTGAGGCGATGTGCCCCTTTAGAGCGGAGGTTCCTTTGTTGAATGTGTTTGGTGATTTTATTCCTGATGAAGAGCGGTCCCATTCCATGTATTGCTTTGTGGGTGATACAAAGCAGCTTGAACGTGGATCTTCTGGCAACCGGTAACCAATGCAGGACTTTCAAGGCAGGTGAGATGTGGTCTCGCGGTTTGATATGCAAGAGTAGTCTGGCAGCCGAGTTCTGAATCCGTTGTAGTCTTTTCATGGTCGTTAAAGGTGATCCGTGGTAGAGGCTATTGGCGTAATCGAGTTTGGACAGAACAAGGGAGATGCTAGCTTGGACCTTGTGTGGAAATCCCAAATGAGGGAAAATTCGTCGCAGCGTTTTTATAGTGACAAAGCTTGATCTTGCTAGTTTGTCGACTTGGGCATTCATCGATAGCTTGGAGTCCATGGTCATTCCGAGGTTTCTTACTTCCTTTGATACTTTAGGCGGTGATCCCAGTTCATCAGGCCAGGCGGCAAGCGGGTCATGATGTTTCCAATCGCCACACGTGAGTATTTCCATTTTGGAAGCATTCAATTTGAGATGGCTCCAAGTCATCCACTGATCCACGGCTCTGAGACAACTGAAAATTGGGGATTTTCCAATGTCTTTGGGGCATTCCAGTTGAAGGAGTATTTGCGTGTCATCTGCATAGTTATAGCACGTGAGGTGAAATTGATTGATCAGTACCGGTAATGACTTCATGTAGATGTTGAAAAGCATGGGTGAGATGATAGAGCCTTGAGGGACCCCTGCTTTTGTGGAGTATGGTTTGGACGAGAAAGGTGGGGTATGGATGACATTAGTTCCGTTTCGAAGGTAGGATGCGATCCAGTCTAGAGCAGTTCCCTCTATGCCGGCTTCATAGAGTCTTTGTTTCAGAGTGTCATGGTCAACCGTGTCAAAGGCAGCCGAGAGGTCCAAGAGGAGTAGCGCAGCAACCCCGTTGCGGTCTGCTGTATTCTTCAGGTCATCCCAGATGGCAAGGAGGGCAGATTCAGTGCCTCTTCCCGGACGGAATCCTGTTTGGAAGTCTGAAAGTATGTCATTCTCTTCAATTAATTGTGACATCTGGGCGAAAGCTGCTCTTTCTATCAGTTTGCCCGGAAAAGGTCCATTTGTAATGGGTCTGTAGTTGTCAGGGTTCAGCGGGTCCAAGTTTGTTTTCTTCAGTAAAGGGCGTATGTGTGACTTTTTGAGTTCTTCTGGAAATATTCCGGTAGTTAAGGAATCGTTGATGATTCTTCTTACTGGAGTGGCAGCAGAGTTTGTTAAAAGAATTTTCTTGAAAGTTTGTGGTGGACACGGGTCAGAAGGGCTGTAGGCAGACCTGCTTGCTTTGACCAGGTCCATAAATTCATCGTGTGAGATGTGTTGGAAGGAACGGAGAGGCTGGGTTAGAGTATTCTTGGATTGTTGTTTTGTACAAGGGTTAGTGCTGGTGCTTTGTTTCTGTTTTAAGTATGAGTCCAATGTGTCTGCTTTGTCCGTGTAATGATTTGCCAGTTTGTCTGTGAAATCTTGAGTAACAGGATGAGTTCTTTCTAGGCAATTTGGTTTGCAAAATTCATTGAGTATTTTATAGAATTCTTTATTTGCACATTTAGCATTTTGAATTCTGTCTGAATAGTACCTTTTCTTAGCTTTTTTGATAGCTGACTTGTATAATCTTTTAAATTTCTGTAGGTGAAGTTTGTCTTGTTTGGCGTTTGTTTTGAGCCAGGTACGTTGCAGCTTTCTAATTTGTTGTTTTATGTCTTTTATCTCTATGTTTCTCCAAGGCCCTTTTTTTCTTTTGTTCTGTTGTGTGGTTTTGAGTATCAGGATGTCAAAAGCTTCCTGTAGCCACTCATATAGTTTTTGAACAGAATTTATTGTTTCCAGATTTGTACTGGATGTTAGTTGTGTTTCTAAGTGTTCCAAATTGAGTTTGTTCCACGGCCGATAGGTGGATGGATGTATGGTAGTTTTAGGTGAGTCGCTTAGTGTTGTTTTATGTTGGAAAGCAAGCAAGTGGTGGTCTGACCATGTGACCGGAGTTATAGTTTGAAAGGTAACTAGTTCGGTATTAGCAAAAAATGACATCTAGGATTTGTCCAGCAATGTGTGTGGGTTTGTGGACAATCTGATGCAGGTTCAGTGCGTCTAGGCCAGTGATTATTGTTTTTGGATGGGTCATATTGGGTTTGTCAAACCAAATGTTGAGGTCACCCAGAACGCATAGGTTGGAGTGTATTGTTATCAGGTTTGAAACTGTGTCTAGAAGTGCGTCTGGGAATGTTGCCTTGCTAGGTGGAGGTCTGTAAAGGAGGAGGTAGTTACAAGAGGAAGACGGTGTACGATTGCATCTGGTGAGAAGAGCCTCACAATTCTTTCCGGTGATGTCGTCAACTTTAGTGATATGTAATGTTTGCCTGAAAACAACAGCTAGACCACCTCCTTTTTGCCTATATGATTTTGGGTGATCGTTTGATAGCCTAGAGGAACGGCTTCATGCAGGACTGGAGCCATATCATCTCCCAACCATGATTCAGTTATGAATAGTATGTCTGGTTTTGCATCGGTGAGAAGGTCGTAGATGTGATGTTTGTTTTTAGAGAGGGATCGAGCATTTATTAGTAGACAGTTTAGAGAATGGGCTTTGGTGATAGTGAGACTTTGTTTTGTAGAAGAGTGATCAGTATTGTGTGGGTTTGTAGCAGGTGTGTTTTTAGTGCCGGTATTAGCTGTATTAGGAGAGCAATAATGTAGCTGTTCTGTATCATGTTCCTCATCCAGCATGCTAAGAAGGCATTTTGATGGGTCTGCGTGTGTATGTGGTGGAGATGGTGTTTGAGAGTGAGTTGGTGTGCTGTGTTGTTTTCGTGGTGTAACATTGTTGTGCAGTAGACATGGGGAAGCGAATTTGTGAGGTGTGGCACGTTGCTTATATTGTTTGCGTGTGTTTAGGGCGGAAGGTGTATGAATCAGGGGTGGTGGTGCAGCATGTGGGTCATGTAGTAAGGTTCTAAATTGTCCAATGGATGAGAGGCGTTTGGAAGAGAGTTGCTGTGTTGCTGTATCTGTGTTAGGTGTGGTGGAAGATCAAGGGGGATTAAAGCCTAAGGATCACTTGTTGAGCTATCTTGCCAAATACCTCGATGTGAAGTCCTATTCTTCATCGAAGTTATAGCCCCGAGAGGATATTCAGTTTAATGTGTGTTATCTACTGTTTTATGCATTCATATCCTCCAGCAGTAGGTCTCGATTCCTAAACTTCTATCCACTGCAGAGTTAAAATGGAGAACCTCTTATATAATTAGAGTGCAACAGGATTTGTAGCCCTAGGACACTGGCGGAAAATTACAGTACTCGCCACTAATACATTGTAGTAACCACTGAGGGGCATATTCACAAGAACGTGTGATAACCACCACAAGTTTAGCTTAACACAACTTTTCACATCGCAGTCCATCGCGGGAAAACGCCGTGTTAACGTAGCATTCTCAACCTGGCGTCACCATGCGATAGTCCCACGATTACGCGTCAAATGACCGTGTTAAAAATAACGCGACGGCGAAAAAATGCGAAACACTAACGCGAATAAAGTTGCAATGAGGCCAACCACGAAAAAAAAAACAGTGACAACCAGCGATAGGCCTGCAATTCCCACGCGTCTGGCGGGAAAATGCACCATAAAAGCTGAACAAGAAAAACACACCATAAACAAATCAAACTGCGCAGCAACATGGATGCACCCGGAACTAGTGCCCAGGTCAACGCGAACCCCACATGCCCCACAGTACACCAGCAATGAACCTCGGGGTCGGGGAAGGCCAAGGAGAAGAGGAAGACGGGGTACAGTCCGCAGGAAAACCCGATCGTCGTCACGGAGGTGACAGAGCACCAACAACAACTGTCCCATTCCACCACCGTGTCATTGGCAATACAGACGGAAAAATGGCATCCCATTGTGAATGCAGTCGGAGTGCCGAGGAGGCCAAGATGCGCTGGTACGATGTCAAAAGCCAAACCAAGCAGAAACCCGCTGCCAACAGGAAGGCAGCAACGGCGAATGGAGGTGGGAGTCCTGCGCCACAGGAGGAGCTGGAGCAAATGGCGCCCACAGTCATCAGTGTGGAGACGGTGCAAGGAGTCGGGAGTCCGGACACTGCTCGACATGACCTGACACAACAGCAACAGGGTGAGTAACGAACAGGGACCGTGGGGACGGGGGCGGGACGGGCACAATTGCACACATGCACAACGACGTGTAGCACACTGCACACCCACAATAACCCTGGGTCATGTCCCTGATCCCCGTGGCACACTGCAGCACACATACAAACATCAAGTAGGCCCCCGTTCACCATGTGCCCAAAGGGGTCCCACCCCACACATCACCAATTACACAACACACACATGCACCTGTGCGAAACTCAGCAAAGATGCGTATGTGAGAGCCACACTGACAATGCAAGTGACACCACATGACGAGCAACATGGCTGGAGTACAATCACCATGACATTGTGCACGCCACGAGACTGAGGTGGCTGAGTGTGGACCACATCCAGAAAGGAGCAGGTCACACTCTGACACATCCACATGCACAAACAACCACTGACGTCAACAATACATCTGCAGACAAACAATGCACAAGAGTACAAAAACCGTCCAAGAGCACAAATGACCCAAGTCGCCAACATCACAGCATCTCAAAAGCACAAAAGCCAAAGGCACAACGCCTCCAAGGGATAAGGGGCAGCAAAATCACAGCTGCAGGTGCGACTCCCACACAAAGCAGCACACACACATAGCAATTACAGCACACCCACATGGACGACAATGTGGTACAGAGTCCAACACCTACACTGCAGAACAGAGGACACAACTGGGTCCGCCTGTGCATAGAAAATGGTCAATCACATCTGACATAGCAGGAAACCGTGAGATGCAAATGTACGTGTACAACCTCACCTATGTCATGTAGTCCAAATGTCCACTGTCCCGCATCAAATAGTCCGCCCCTCTCAAACAGTCACAAAGTACATTGTCATGAAGTCTGAATGTAAACTTGAACAATGCTGCAACATACATGCCAACACAATGTCAACAAGCACCTCCCCTTCACATTGCAGAGGGACAAACAACACCTCCAGCAGAGCAGACCAGACAACTCTACAGTGATACTGAAGAGGACCACCACACTTCCGACACCTACGCCCCACAAAAGTCCATGGACATCTTAGGCAATCGACCTCCAGGAGCAGGGCAGCACCGCTGCATCAAGGATACCCCACCCCCTGCACAGACAACACAGCTGGACGCACCCACCACCCCGGCTGGCTCCCAGCAGCCCACCGAAGCACACATTGCATTCCAAGGCCAGGTGTCAGACTGCCGGAAGGGGGTGGCCGAACATGTGCGGGTGGGGTACTACCTCATGGAAGCCGAACCAGATCACATACGTGGGTGTCTAAGTCCCATCAGGGCCCACCTACACTCCCCAACGGAGACCCACACTGCGGCAGAGACACATGCCTTTGCACATTTCCAGGACTGAACCACACCCAGAGCCACGGGACAAACACCCACACCCCCACGCCGGACTGGAGTACGCCGGCCAAGTTCACTCCACTTACGTATTGAGTGGGGGACGATAATGCAACATGTGCAATGTCCCACCCTCTGCCTGCGGTGACATGGCTGCGTCCCCTGTACACGGCACGATGTAAGGTTGTAGGGCCGGGGCCCTAATGCATACATCATGAGCACACGGACACACACAGATAGTTCGTTGAACTGGCCATGGGCACGTGCGCTCCACACCTTTATTGGCATGGTCACATGTACAGTGACACATGTGCTGGATGTGTGTGGGGTGAGTGTAAGCCAGCCCTCATGGAGTCGTTGGTGCTGGCAACAACTTGAACAGTGATCACAATTGAAGCAGAAACATAAGACACCAGCACAACAGAAACAACTGTGAAGCATCATGTTGGTAGCCGGAGGGAGTACAGTGTTCACCCAACATGCAAGCAGAATGTTCCTTGATTTGTGGTGCACTGAGTTAGTGGCACCTGAAGAGCTGAGCAGGGTATCAAGTTGATGAGGGCACCCACGACAGGTGTGAGCAACTCTGACAGTCTGGCAGTAAGACACTTCCGACTCTGGCACCTGTTGTTTGCAGTTGGTCCTGGCGGTGGTGGCGTGTGCATCCTGCGGTGATGCGACGTCCGGGCAGGTCAGGACTCGATTTGATGTGTGAGCCCAGGTGGACCACAGTTGAGGCTGGAGGCAGCGGACAGTGCAGGGCCACAGACACATAGCGTTGATGACCCCCAGACCATCGACCCAGAGGCCATCCAACATGCCATCAGACTGGGGCCATGGTTTGAGCTGCACAGAGTTAGTGGCCTCGGATGCACTGCGGCCGGCACAGGCACACCGCCACGGGACGGTGACTTGTGGTGCAGTGAGATAGGGCCATGCGAGGTGAGCGTGTCCTCGTCGATGTTGAAGGTGAATGTAGCGGAGGTTTGCGGGGGACAGTGGAAGGTGTCCTCCAGGGCATGATGCAGAGGGCAGTAGCCGGCCGGAAGCGGCAAATGGAGGAGTGGATTGCTACAGCCTCGTTTTGGCCACATAGTCAGTATTACCGACATGATGATGAAGACAACCCCCAGTCCATAGACTCAGTCGCCACCCAAGTTCAACCAGAAAGTGGTCATGGATGTCGGGGAACAGACTTAATGGCACCGGAGCTGAAAGGGGATGCAGTCTGCGATGAGGCCAGTACAATGATGTCAAGTCTGCCATAAATGATTCATGACTGAATTCCCAATGTGTGACCTACTCGACCGCAGTGTAGGCCGAATGCGTTGTCATCAAGGGCCCACAGACACGTGTGGTTGGGATGCCATGCACATACTTTGTGTCACCACATCGAAGGGAGTATAGTGATATAAACTCCGCCATAAAGTGTGTACTCGGCCATTGTGTAATCAAGACTCAGTTCCAAATGTGTGACCTACTTGACCGCAGTGTAGGCCCGAGGCAGCGGTCAGCAGGGGCCCACAGTCACGTGTCGTTGGCCCGCGATGCACAGGGTTGGTGACACCAGGGCAGTTGTCGGCAGTGTTCGAACACCTCCGTAACGATGGTCCTTTTCTCCTCCGGATTGAACCGCGTCTTCCTCTTACTCGTCTCACTGCGTACAATGATCTGTACTCCGCCATGCAGAAATCACGGATCAGTTCAACATGTGTGACCTACTTGAGCGTAATGTAGGGCCGAGGCAGCGGTGGAGTACATCAACAAAAAAAGAGTATAGCGGGCCTGTGTCGCAGAGGCCGTGATGGTCTGAGGAGGCTGCAAAGGTCGCGGGCCTCGGGCATGGAGCTTGCGCCGGCACGTGGTGGGCCCTCTTTAACACACGCCGGTGTCGGCAGGTGAGCAGTGAGGACTGGTTGAGCAGGGGCGGGCATGACGGGTCCGGGGACCAGTGGCCCGGGGTGCAGCAGGCGCACAGGATCACAGGCCACACCGCTCACGGCGTCGGCCTCGTGGCAGGATGGGTGGCGCCGCCCTGGCAGACACGCTGGACATTCCGGAAGAGAACCACGCCCAGAGCTACATGCTTTTTATTCACACCCCTGCCGGGCCAGCCCAATCCGCACACGCTTACAGGGGGGGGACGTCACAAGCTACATTTCCGCGATCTTCCCCACTGGCTGGGGTGACATGGTTGTGTCCACTGTCCACTACACTCCAAACACCAGCAGTGCATGTAGACATGGATATGTCTGTGGTCTGCATACTGCAGTCTGTCCAGCACATCTCCGCCACACTTGGCATTGTGTACATACTCATTCATGGGTCACTTGCCTCCTTCGCACATGCCTGGTTCATACCTCTCCCCACATTCCGGTATTGTGTGGCTGAGGTGCCATGCCGTCTATGGCTCATGTACATGGCTAACCAAGGTTGCCACAGTAAGTTTGCTGTCGTGTCTGGTGGGGGGGCATGTTGTATGTGATTTTGTGACGTGTGCAGGGCCAGAGTTGTGAGATGCATGATTGTGGGGTTGAGGTGTGTGGTGTGTTCATTTGGTACTTGCCAACGAGCAGTGCATTCCCATGGATGCCATCCTGGAGGCGCTGGTTGATGTTGGACTGTCGGGAGATGAAGGGGTCATGCACACTGCCTGGGTAGTTGGCTATGACATTGGTGAGGAGTCCCCTATGGTCCACTATTGCCTGCACGTTGATGGGATGCGTGTGCTTTCTGTTGCGGTAATTGTGTGCGGTGTTGGCAGGGGGCACAAGTGGGACAACTGAGCAGTCGATTGCCCCCGACCCGTGCGGGGATCCAGCTATGGCGTATAGTCCTTGCTTGGTCTCCAGCTGTTCCTGCGCATTGTGGGGGACGTATGGGTGCTGGGGTCCCTAGCTGGTGAGGGCATCCAGGACAGGTGTGAGGAACTTGGATGGGGTTGGCTGTGAGACTCCTCCGACTCGGGCGGTTGTTGTTTGGGAGGATACCAGAGGCCAACAGGTGCAGCACAGCCAGCAGCTTTGACTGTGGAGGGATGTTGGTTGTCCGCTGTGTTGGTACCGTCAGCCTGTGGGCAATGATGTTCAGGATGCGGAGGATGGTCGTCCTTTTGGGCCTGTAGTGGGCATTGGCATTGTCTGGTGTTAGGTCTGTGGGGCTGTTGCATTTCCTGAAGGTCCGCTGTCTTTGTCTGCGCTGCCTCTGTGGTGGTCCAGGGGGGGTGGCGGGGTCTGTTGGGGGGGGTGGCGGTCCTGGGGGTGGTGGCAGTGGGTGTTGTTGCCCTCTCGGGGCTCCGGGGTGCATGGTGAGTGGCTCCATGGCATCTGTTGTTCTTCAGGTGTGGCTGTGGGCGGGGCTCCCTTTTCTTGTGCAGGTTGACGTCCGACTTTGCACCAGGTCAGAGCAGGTGTTAATTTCCTGCTGGTAACGCGCCGTATCGCCTGTTTTGTGTTCCTATCGCCGATGTGGCTGGTCGTTGAGAATGTTGCTTTGTGGTGTTGTCGCGGCTTTTTGCTCGGGAACGCCTACTCTGCATCTCATTAGCGTTAGTTGCCGGGGTCATCTATGGCGATGTTTTTTGCGATTGCTTTCGCAGGAAAACTGGTGTTATGGGCTGCTAACACCAGCTTGTGAATGGGGCGATAAATTTAGCGCGACTTTGGATGTGTTAAAGTGCCGATAACTCGGCGATAGCTCCTTGAGAATATGCCCCTGAGTGTCTCCAGGAAACAGCCTCAAAGATTAACCAAAACATCCAGTGAAAACTGAGTGATTTGAGTTTCCGCAGGACCCAGAGAAGTGCAGCCAAACAACTAGTCAGGGGGACAGATGTAAATCAATGTACAAAATCATCTTCTGAATAAGGAATGATTCAGAAACAGGAGTTGCCAAAAGCTGAGGAACGATCCTAACACCAGACGAGAGACAGGTGAAACTGCATTGTCTGTTAAGTATCCACAATAAAAGTGACGAATGTCAGGAGATGTAACAGAGTGTAGTCCTTTTCTCCTACTTTCGTTTCTAATGTGCTTGGACAGATGATTCCTCCAAGGCAGTTCTTCTACCACTCAGATACCAGTTTGATTATTAAGCCCTTAAGTGCTCTCTCCTTATGGTGCAGCTTATGCGGAAAAGTGATGCTTAACATGTCAGCACCAACCATACAAAAAGATATTACTGGAATATTAGTACTGGAATCTGAAGGAATAATGGTTCAGTCTCAGAAAGAAGGGTATTGGCCCAAGGCCTATCAACATTCTTAGATTATTTGGACTAAGAAGCCTTGCCAACCCCAGAGTGCTCTATGGTAGTGGCGCTTCACAGTGGTAGCCTTCAACTCAGTGCTTTCCACCCTGGAACTAAACATTCCTTGATGGGCTTTGTGTGAATTCATGCACCAGACCTTGCAGTGTTTAAAGTCCCCTGACACAGGCTCTGTGGTGGTCAGTTACGGACACCTACTTGCCACAACCTATGGGTTTGCTTGAAGCCTGCAGCAAATGGCATGCTCAGTGAGAGAGACAAAGATTTCCAGCCAACAGGGAAATAATTAGATAGAAATGTAGCCCCATGGTGAAAGCAAAATAAAACACCGCTCCTCACAAAAGGTGGGAGGTAAGCATCAAAGGGAAAATCCAAGCGTCTTGCCTGAAAGCTGGAAACAACCTAACTGGGCGAGGATGGGTGGTCATGCACTGGTGGGGACGAGGTTCTAAAAGACAACTTTCAGAATCTGAAGCTATACTTTAAAAAACCTTTTCAATCCAGGCCCGGGCACAGGCAATTTCCAGTTTGGGAGAAGATGAAGCAGGGCAACACATAACAATGTTGGAATATCCTTTAAACTACCAGCAGAAAAAGGTTTCCTTGACAGGCAACACATACCTGTGATGGAGCAGGGTTTCACAAAAATGAAACCTGCTCGGAATTAATACCCCCATAATACATACTAACAGTAAGTAGTTGTTGAAAAACTAATGTACACCCAACACGAACATAAGGGAAATTGCTTTGCACATGTCTGAACTAACACATAGACAAAATAATATTGTAATAACATTTGTGATTTAAGAAAAACGAGAAGTGTTGAATAAATAGGCCGCATATGCTTCAGTAATCTGCATGTTGCATTCTGTTTAGAACTAAAAAATAATACTAATTTGGCTTTTGCTAGGTAACAGTAATGGGGAACAGTGCAAGGTGGGTGGTAAACAGTGAAGGTTTCATTATCATGTAATTAATAAATGTTCATTTTCGTTTATTTTAGTGTGCTAGTTGAAGCAGCCATCTTTCTAAACTTGGCTAAAAAGGGAGGGGGAAGGCACGAGGAGTGAGTTCGCTCTGTCAGAAGCAAGACAGACGTGCAGTGCACCGCAGTTGACATGAGGAGGGTGAAGGCCAGAGTGTCGAACGACTGCCAAAACCAGTGCCTAAGCGTGGGACCGGAGAAATAGACTGCGGATGATGTTAAAGAAATGTATGAAGTTGTTAAATTTTGTATTATATGTAATAAAGTGAGAACAAACCGAGAACCATACCCTGGGAATGAATTTGAACAAAAGAGTAGTTAAAAGAAAGGTGAAGTCACAGTGGTGTGACAACGCCACCTCCCAAACCCACCAATCCCTTTGCGAGATTTAGAAATATTTGCAACAATTGTGGGATGGACATGTTAGTTTAAGGGTATAATTGGGGTGACTTTAGGGGTGTGGTTAGAGCTTAGGTTGGCAGGAGAGAAAGAGGGGAGATGCGTCGCTGTCCGTCGGTTTGCAGAGAGGCCTAGCTGTTCCTGACCTGTCCCGATCCTGTTTCTTCTTATCCTTTGTTTCCTGATCCTATGTCGGGGAACCCCCATCATCCCCTAGGTCGAGGGGTTGGTTTTCTTATAGACCAATAGGTCTGTATTTAGTCTAGCTTGTTCTCAGAATTTATCTTATGGATGTATTTTTGTCCCTGAATCTTTTGTCTCTCCACCTATCCACTCCGTCAATGATATGTATTATTAGATGAAACTATTGTCTCTTCATCTATCCCCTCTATTAGGTATATGATGTTTCGCATATATATTTTTGCTGAAACTTTTGTCTCTTACTCTATCCACTCCTTCATTGCATAAAGTCATTGCTATGTTTGGATGAGTTTGCGTTTTCAATTGTGCTGCATATGTAAAATGTCTCCTCATGTGAGGTTCAGTGTTTGTATTGTGTAACCAAATGCAGTTGAGCATAATCTTTAATTTCTTGAGATAAAATTCATTATTAACTTCACCGAGAGTCTGTGATCATTTTAGATTTATTAAATGGTTGGTAAGTTAGAAGTTAATCATTGCCATCAACTATTCAACTAATTGGCCCATCGACCAAGTAGAAGGAAAGTTGATGATAAAAGTTAGTTGTGATGTCATAATTTAACCCATGAAAGGAAAAGAATTGATCGTACATATAAATTGACCCCAGCGCATCAGGGATTCTGGGTGAATGTGTATGGGCCATTGTATTATGATGTAGTGAGTATTGATCCCAGATAATCATTGGATTAGCGCTGGATCAGTTTCCTGGTAGCAGAGGACGGTTTAATTATTGATTAGTTTGGTAATGATTATTGATTGTATGTTCTTAACATGAAAAGTTAGTGTCATGTTCTATGTTGTCTAGAAGTTCAGGTACGGAGATACCTGAGGAATCCCGGGAATGGAATTTAGCCTGAAGTAGGCAGAAGAAGAGTGTGTAAAGGAGCCACACTGCAGAAGTACTTTGTCTGTTGTAATAATACCTAAAAGCTACGGAGGGCTGTAGGTGTTATATTTAGGGCCAATTTTCGTATGTAAGTAGAGTGTTTGAAATAGCGAAGGGTCCACTTCCGAAACTCTAGCCTTATCCCCAGGGGAGTACCAAGACCTCTTTTCACACCAAAAAGTCCTCTTGCGAAACTTTGGCCTTATCCCTAGAGGAGTACCAGGTCCTCCTGGAGCTTGTTAGAGAAGTGAGATAACGCTGGTCGTTATTATTGCTTGCAGTGTAAGAAAATCTCTTGGAAAAAAAAAACTATCTCTTTTAGTGGAACAGACAAAGTAACATTGTTTTATGCTGTTAATAATAAAATGTTTTGATTAGGAGCGCTTAGAAAATATTGCCGTATTATTTTTGCAAAGGGAGGGTCAGTAGAAGGAGTAATACTGACGTCAGAAACAGCCGCGCTGGCATTGGTCAAGCAGCAGGCGTATACTGAGCTGTGATTGGTTGGTTGGTGTGAGCCGTGCTAGTATTGGTTGAGATTTTGCGTACTTAACAGTATTGTGATTGGTTGGTTGGTGTGATTCGGGCTAGTATTGACGAAAGTTAACCAATCGAATAAGAGAAATTACGGAAAGGTTGTTGTTATTTTTATATGATAAGATCCGCTAGTGGGAAAGAGTCAGAAAATGAAGTTGATAGAGAAAATAAAGAATTTCTTTAAAAAGGACAAACCAATTGTGACTAGAGAGGGAATTCCAATTCCACCTCCAAAGACGCCTGCTTCCTTTATGATGTTGGAGAGAGGTTATCATATGTGTATGTGGTTGGAAAATTGGGTGGAGTATACAAAGGATGATGGTGTTCTAGATTTTCCTCAGTATGGTACATTTAATGTAAGGATATTGCAGAATTTGAGAAATCGAATGGATTCATTAGAACCGAACCCTAGGTTGACCCAGTACGAAGCTTTGGAGGAATGGGAAGTTGAGGCATTTGAGAGAGAAAAATATAGAATGGGTAACAGAGGTCATAGGAATATGATGTTCAGATATCCTTTTGAGAATAGGGAAGAGAAGCTGAAACGATGGAGGTGAGCTGTGGTAACGGAAGGGTTATACCCAGTTTTAACGGTTGATGAGCAAACAGGAAGTAAATGTAAAGAGAAAAAGAAGAATATAGAAACCTCAAGTGCAAGAGATGGTGTAAATGATTCTGATGATGAGTTATTAGAAGATATTATGATCAAAAGACCTCCGCAATATATCAAGAAAATTCAGTTGAAGTGACTCCGAATGCACCTTTTATGGGAAATCCATTGATCCCACAGATTGCAGACATGGCTAGGATAATGAGAGAAAAACAGTTTGAAATGCTAAACAAGGCAAATGTAGAGCAGATTCAGAAAATAAACCAGTTAAGTTTAAATGCAGAGGCGTTGACGGTACCGGTTACAATAGGTCCTGTAGTTCCTTTGTTTGGAGAAAACCCAAATACACCTAAAGTACATACATTAGCAGTTCCAATGGGTAATGTCAGGAGCGGATTGGAGACGATAATCAATGAGAAAAGACAGGCTGACACGAATGTTACACTATTGGATCTCCCAGTTTGCGAGATGATAACAGAAACCCCTAGAAGAGACATACAAATGAGTCCAAGAAGAATAGAGACAAATGCCACTCCAATAACAGGGAGTTCAGCAGGTCTTTCATCAGAAGAATTGAATGATTGGATAAAGGAAAGGGAAAAGAAAGAAAAACAACCACAGAGTATAAATGTGAGCAAATTGAAGGTAGATTTGGAAGAAATGATTATTGGTACGATCAGTCCAGACAGGTTAGGGACTTATCGAGATGATGAATTGTTGTTCTTGTGTAAAAGCATTACTTGGAGAGCGAAGAATCTTCATGAGAAAATATCACAAGCTGCTAGTGAGTATGGAATAGACATAGAAAAGTCAAAGGTATTGCAGAAATCATACAGATTGGCATTTACTGAAAAAGATTTGGAAAGTTTGAATGCATCTGGAAAAAGGTTACAGATAAAGAGTTGATGAACATTTTGAAGAAATGGGAAGATGTAGATCGATGGAGAAATAGATGGGTAAGAAAGAAGGAAGAAGCAGCTAGTAAAGGAGTGTCTATGTTTCCGTTAAAGGAAACAGAACAGGTTGAAAGGGTATGTCCAATGAGAGAAGTACCAGGTGGCGGATATGTTCATGTTCCGTGGTCAAGACAGGATATATTATCATTTACAAATGATTTCCTAGACTAAGAGAAAAACCTGTAGAATGGTACAAACAGGTAGAAAGGTTTGTGAAGGTCTCGAAGGTTTTGTTAAAAGATTTAGATGGGTTGTTTGAAATTGTTGTTCCGGCAGACTTATGGACAGAGTGTAAGATCTCAGTTGATTGGCTAAAGGATGAATATCCTAGGGATGCTAAAACAGGTGCACCATCAGAGGAGGTGATGAAAAAGTACAATCAGGTAATCACGTTTCTGAAGGGGAAAAGTTCCCCAAAGGAAACAGATTGGGTTAAAATTGACAGGACCACACAGGAACCAAAAGAATCAGTGCACGCCTATTATGAAAGGTTGTTGCAGGTATTCAAACAGTATAGTGTATTCGAAAATATTGGAGACAAAGACATGGGACATTTCGTGTATCGTTTTGTGTTCAGATTAAAACCAGATATTAGTAATATGATTCAACAGCATTTAATTTGCTGGCAAAGCAAAACGATAGACAAAATTTTGAGGTATGCAAAGTATTGTAGTGATAACATTGAATCAAGACATAAAAAGTTAAAAGAGAAAATGATGTGGGCACAGGTGAAAGTGGCAGAACAACAAGAACAAATAATAATCCTCAAACCAGTAATCAGGTGGGTGGTCAGAATCAAAATAGACAGAATTTCAGTGGAGGCAAAGTAGGGGAAAAATGAGTAAGGAAGAAGCTATGAAGAAATTTCCTTGTCATGCGTGCGGAAAGCTTGGACATTGGAAGAATGAGTGTAGATCCGCTAAAAAGATTAATAGGGGAAATCAAAATTTGATTCCACAGATGCAGAATGAGGTGGGTGTAAATCAACAGCAGCAGCAGCAGATAGTTACTCAACAGTTACAGGTGCCGCAAGCTCCCATGCCAAATAATGTGAATGCTCAAGTGCAGAGGTACAGTGTGAACACTGGATATCACGGAGGTGACTAGGTTGGTAAGAATCAAGGTGTGATTCCGCAGTATTGGGTGCAGTGCAATGGAAGTGATTCAGACTCATCTCAATGACGGTGCCTGAGGGGGGAGGAAGAGTGCGTACTTGGCGCATCTTTGACGCTAGTTCAGTCAGGTCCATTTGTTGACGGAAAGGTGGAAGGTAATGACATTACATTTTTAGTGGACACTGGTGCTACCCGTTCTACTGTGAGAGCAGCAGAAATTCCAAACCTATCCCTCTCGGGAGAAACTATCCAAGTTGTAGGAGTCTCAAATAAGCACATTAGAACACCTGTTACAAATCCAATTGAAGTTCACATTGGTAACTTCAAAGACATGCATCGGTTTGTGGTATGTGACTCAAGGCCAGTAAATCTCTTGGGAAGAGATTTGCTATGCAAGATGAACTGCACCATCTATTATACACCAGATGGAATTGCATTTCAGACCCCTGATGAGGATGTTGAATTTAAAATGATGCTAGCAAAACAAGGAACAGAAGTGGATGAATTATATTCACTTCTCACAGAAGAAAGTTTGCCTGAAGAGTTAAAAAGTACTGTGAAATCTGATGTGTGGGATTTTTCAGGAAAAGAGATTGGCCTAATGACAAAGATAGACCCAAAACAGATTACAGTAAAGGATGGTGCAATATATCCAAACACACCACAGTATAAAATGAGTCCAGAGGTAATTGTAGGAGTCACTCCTGTGATTGACCAAATGATTGACCAAGGAATTTTAAAAGAGATAATGAGCAGTCCTTGTAATTCACCTATCATAGGTATCAAAAAGCCCAGTGGGAAATACCGGATAGTGCAGGATTTGCGAAAAATTAATAAAATGGTTGTACCCTGTTGTCCAGTAGTACCAAATCCGGCCGTGATTCTTTATCAGATCCCATGTGATGCTGAATGGTACACAGTTATTGATTTGTGCCAAGCCTTTTTCTCAATTCCTTTGCATCTGGAAAGCCAATATTTGTTTGCATTCCGGTTCGGAGACCGTGTTTTGGCATGGTTCCGAGTTCCTCAAGGGTATACAGAAAGCCCCTCAATTTTTAATCAGATCTTGAAAAAATGTCTGGAGACTCTAGTCATGCCAGGTAATTCGGTTTTGGTTCAATATATTGATGAGCTATTAGTGGCCTCAAAGACACGAGAGGCATGTGTGACAGACACACTTGCCTTATTGAACCATTTGGCAGAAAAAGGACACAAAGTGTCCCCAGCAAAATTGCAATTTTGTATACAGGAAGTACAGTACCTTGGACACAAAATAGAAAAGGGAGTCAGAAAAGTAACTCCAGAAAGAATCAGTGAGATCAAACAAATGAGTCCACCTAAAAAAAGAAAGAAGTGCAAATGTTCTTGGGAATAGTTGGATACTGTCGTCAGTGGATCTGTGGTTTCTCAATGATTGCAAAACCTCTACAGAGGTTAACACGAAAAGATGTGAAGGATCTGATTGTCTTGGATGATGAAAGTATGGAAGCGTTTGTAAAATTGAGACGTAGTCTGTGTCATGCACCTGCACTGGGAATGCCAGATTATTCTAAAGAGTTTGCATTGTACTGTTGTGAGAGAGATGGGTGTGCACTCTCAGTCCTAACACAGAAACATGGAATGGCACGACGGCCAGTAGCATATTTGTCGGCTACTTTGGATTCAGTGGCTGCAGCGTTGCCAGGATGCTTAAAAGCAGTAGCAGCCACTTGTATGAGCCTGGAACAGAGTGAACGAATTGTGATGGGATATCCAGTCAAAGTGTATGTTCCACATTCTGTTGAGATTCTTTTGACCCGAACCAGGACACAGTATCTTACATCTAGTCGGCTGACTAAGTACGAGAGAGTGATTCGGGATGCTGAAAATGTCACTGTGGTAAGGAGCACAACTGTGAATCCAGCAACTTTGTTGCCTAATTCTCGGTGTGAGGAAGTGAGAGAGGAAGCTGATCATGATTGTCTGGATGTGACTGAATATTGCACCAAACCTAGGCCAGACATAGAAGATTGTCCCTTGGAGGAATCAGATTTTGAAATGTTTGTTGATGGATCCTGTTTGAGAAATGAAAAAGGTGAATTATGCACTGCCTATGCTGTTTGCAGCATGGAAGGGGTTCTTGAAGCATCCTATTTGAGGGGAGTAAACTCCGCCCAAATAGCTGGGCTGATAGCTCTGATTAGAGCATGCAAAATTGCCAAAAGCCTAAAAGTAACAATATTTACAGACAGCCAATACGGACTTGGAATTGTTCATGATATCGGCCAGCTATGGATGCAAAGGGGATTTCTGACCTCTTCAGGTTCCCCCATTAGAAATGGTAAAACTGTAAAAGAACTACTGGATGCCTTACAATTGCCCAAAAGAATTGCGGTAGTCAAATGTGCTGCACATAAATCAGGAGATGATTATGTGACGAAGGGCAATAGATATGCCGACCAAATAGCACGTTACTGTGCATGAAATACAATGGCTTTGAACAGATCAATTGATAGGGGAAATACCGAATGCCATCTTTTGTTTACAAACACATTTGAACTATGGGAAGAAGTTAGACAGATGCAGGAAGAAGTACGTGATGAGGAAAAGGAAAAATGGAACAAAACAGGCTGTAGCAAAAGAACCGAAGATGACCTATGGGTCTATCTTGATGGGAGACCAGTGTTACCAGATTCCTTACTTTCCCATATGGCCAGAGTTTACCATGGAATTGCACATGTTGGAAGAGATGCAATGATCAGACTCTTCAAGCAGTCATGGTATAATCCAAAGTTCAGGGTCATTGCAGAAAGCCTTTGTCAGAGGTGCGTGATCTGTCAGCAGCAAAATCCAGGCAGAAAGACAGTTGTAGGTTGGGGACGAATTGGGAGAGCAGGAGGTCCATTTACCCGGCTCCAGCTTGACTTTATTGAGCTTCCCCCGTGCAATGGGCTGAGATACGTATTAGTCATTGTCTGTCTGTTCTCTCGCTGGGTGGAAGCCTATCCCACGAGCAGGAAGGATAGTCTCACTGTGGCTAAACTACTTTTGAGAGAACTAATCCCTAGATTTGGAATTCCAGTCACTTTGGAGACAGATAGAGGAACACACTTAAATAATGAGATAATTCGGCTAATTTGTGCAGCATTTAAAATTGAGCAGAAGCTGCATTGTGCCTATCGACCAGAAGCCTCTGGAGTAGTTGAGCAATTGAATGGCACTATAAAATCGAGATTAGGGAAAGTGTGTGCATCCACATCTCTGAAATGGCCTGACGCTTTACCCCTTGTACTGATGAGTCTAAGAAGTATTCCTGACAAAAAGACTGGATTAAGTCCTCATGAAATTCTCATGGGAAGAGTAATGAGACAAGCATATATACCAGCAAACAAACTAATGAGTATATCTGATGATCTAGTGCTTGACTATTGCAGAGGATTGGCTGAACTGGTATGGTCTGTGTCTCACCAGGTTGGAGAAGAAGCCACAACGATACATCGAAATCAAGCTCATGATCTGAATCCTGGTGAATGGGATTTTATCAAGAAGCACGTAAGAAAATCGTGTTTAGAACCCAGGTGGCACGGACCTTATCAAATCATACTGGTGACGACAACGCAGTGAAGTGTGCTGGCTTGCCAAATTGGATTCATGCAAGCCATACCAAACGAACCCTAGATCCACTTGAAAGACCAAAGGAGCAACAACTGGTGAAGGAAAAACAAAGACCAGTGCTTGAAGTGTGTGAAGCTGATGAATCTAGAGTGATAGATTCTGACAAACAACCAGATGGTGAACAGCCGAGCACAAGTCAAGTAGAGTGGGCGCAAGATTTCAGGGTTCGGGAGACTGCCTTTGGGCCAGAAAGAAGCGAGTTTACTGTTGATCCAGAAGAAAGTGAACTCCCAGCAGAACTTGAAACAGATGAGATTGTTCTTGATCCAGAAGAAAGTGAGTTCACAGTTGAAAGAGAAATTATTGCTGGATCGGAAGAACCACAAGAAACTGAAACTCAGGAAGAAGAACAAACAGAAGTAAGAGCAAATAAAAGGATTTGTGAAACAAATGCAGAAAATTACCAAGTGATCAAAGCAAAGAAACCCAGAAAGGATGAAAAGTGGCCAAGTGGAGTGAAGAGACTGAAATACACTCTTGTGAAAAGAAGGTTAAGAAAAAGACCAGAACAAAGCAATGAGGTCTCAAGTCAGACAGAACCAGAAGAGTCAGGAAAAAAATTAGTACGAAAAACAAGAAGAGTAAGAATACCCAACAGGAAATTCAGAGCACCTGAAATGTTATTCTAGAAGAAATTGAAAGTTCAGATCCAAGTGAAGAAAAAGATAAATCTGACACTGAGCAAGTTGATGAAAACAAGCTAAGACCTCCTTAAAGAGTTGTGACAAAACTAAGGTGCAACCTTGCTAATTAAAAGAAAATTGAAACAGAGACTCGAAGAAAATTGAAGAAAAAAGAATAAAAGAAGGGGATAAAGACAAAAGCCTTGAAGTGTAGGATTTACACTACTATTTTTTAAGATATTTTTTAAAATAGCTTAGAATATTATAGGATTAGATAGATTTTTATTTTTTCCTAAGAAACAAAATTGCTGAAGCAGAAGTGACTGAACTTCCAAAATCTAGTCTAAAACATAGATTTATTAAAGCTTGCTTATGTAGTGTCTTGATGTTAACATTTATATGGTTATTATTAACTATCCTTGTACCTATTCTAATGGTAACTAATAACGGAAACAATACTAATAACGTAACAAAAGAAAGAATGAATGATGTCACTAATGAGATTCCTAATATTAACTTAGAACCGTTGGATGGAAGTATTCTCCATCATGATAAATCAATTAGTGATTTCTCGTTAAATGTCTTTACTAAATTACTTTCCAAGTATATTAACACAATGAATGTAAGTGATTGTTATGTGTGCATGCAATTACCTTCGTCTGTCTCAGAGGGGGTGACTTATCATCACCTTCCGTTAACCTATGGTGTGTCTTGCAGTATACTCACAAGCCTGTTTTACGTGACGGGAAAGCTCGAATACTATTTTTCCAATATAGATTTAGTATTTTCTGAAATTCCTATTATTAAAGAACTAAATAAGGTTTTGAGTGCTAAAAATGCGCGATATATGGGGGAATTTTTCCATATTACTAAAGCTTTAGACATAGAATATGCTTATAAGAATAATTTAACCTGTAGTTTGCGGGTAGAAGAGAAGATTTTCATAGAAATGGTAGAAGATAGAAGAGAAAGTTTCAAAAGGAAGGCTGCTGAACAGAAGTCACGGGTACCACCATGGGATTTTAGGGATGGAATTTATGAGAAAGGCGAAGGGTACGCTGCAATGTCTTTGGAATGGTCACAGAAGGGAAAAATTTGTTTGCTTAGATGAAAACTAACTATAATAATTATTTTATTGGTTCTAGTGAATGTGAGCATACTTTTCAAATCACTGGAGGTTGGGGATTGAAAGGTGGAACTGATCCTGTTTTTCCAGGGATTTACTATGTGTGTGGTAAGAAAGTCTATTATAGGTTGCCTGCACATTGGTATGGTAGTTGTTATTTTGCTATTGTCTTCCCCAAGGTCTACCATATGGACCGAAGCAGTCATAAACTGAACGAAGTAAAGCAAGGACTAACACGTAACAAAAGAGCAAGCTTTTCAGAAATAGTAGGAGATATTTTTGGTGCACTGATACCCTCAGTTGGAGTCGTTCTGAATTCACATAAAATTAGAAAATTGTCAACAGTGGTTGATCGGTTATCTACAGATACCGCGGGTGGGTCCTTGATGATTGACAGGGAAATGGTTGCAATCAGGTCAATGGTTTTGCAAAATCGACTTGCCCTTGATATATTATTGGCAAAGGAGGGTGGAGTCTGTGGAATGTTGAAAGTCTAACATTGCTGCACATATATCCCTGATAAAAGCAAAGGAATGGAGTGATATATAAATAATATTACAAAATTACATGAAGATTTGACCCAACTGGAGGTTGATGGTGTTTGGGAGAGACTGGGTAAAAGTTTTTCCACTATTGGTAAATGGTTTTCTACCTTTGAAAGTAGTATATTAGGAAGAATAATAATACCAATGGTTTCAGTAGCATTAATAATCTTAGTAATAATAACAACATATAAGTGTTGTAAGAGTAAGAATAAAAGAAAAGAAATGACAGAATCAAAGAATAAACGAAGAGCAAGAAAGAGAAAAAGAGGAAGAAATAGAATTAGAAGAAATGAGAGGGGAGTACTATGACTTGATGAAAGATTTGGATGAGGGTGCCATAAAAAGAGAGAAGAATACAGAGATATAAATGATTAAGGATGGCACTCGGTATGGTAGGTATTTTATGATGGCTTCTTTAAGCCATCAGAGGGGGGAATTGATGGAGCAGGGTATCGCAAAAATTAAACCTGCTCGGAATTAATACCCCCATAATACGTACTAACGGTAAGTAGTTGTTGAAAAACTAATGTACACCCAACACGAACATAAGGGAAATTGCTTTGCGCATGTCTGAACTAACACGTAGACAAAATAATATTGTAATAACATTTGTGATTTAAGAAAAACGAGAAGCGTTGGATAAATAGGCCACATATGCTTCAGTAATCTGCATGTTGCATTCTGTTTAGAACTAAAAAATAATACTAATTTGGCACAAAAGCTTTTGCTAGGTAACAGTAATAGGGAACAGTGCAAGGTGGGTGGTAAACAGTGAAGGTTTCATTATCATATAATTAATAAATGTTCATTTTCGTTTATTTTAGTGTGCTAGTTGAAGCAGCCATCTTTCTACACTTGGCCAAAAAGGGATGGGGAAGGCACGAGGAGTGAGTTCGCTCTGTCAGAAGCAAGACAGACGCGCAGTGCACCGCAGATGACTTGAGGAGGGTGAAGGCCAGAGTGTCGAACGACTGCCAAAACCAGTGCCCAAGCGTGGGACCGGAGAAATAGACTGCGGATGATGTTAAAGAAATGAATGAAGTTGTTAAATTTTGTATTATATGTAATAAAGTGAGAATAAACTGAGAACCATACCCTGGGAATGAATTTGAACAAAAGAGTAGTTAAAAGAAAGGTGAAGTCACAGTGGTGTGACAACGCCACCTCCCAAACCCACCAATCCCTTTGCGAGATTTAGAAATATTTGCAACAATTGTGGGATGGACATGTTAGTTTAAGGGTATAATTGGGGTGACTTTAGGGGTGTGGTTAGAGCTTAGGGTGGCAGGCGAGAAAGAGGGGAGATGCGTCGCTGTCCGTCGGTTTACAGAGAGGCCTAGCTGTTCCTGACCTGTCCCGATCCTGTTTCTTATTAACCTTTGTTTCCTGATCCTATGTCGGGTAACCCCCATCATCCCCTAGATCGAGGGGTTGGTTTTCTTACAGACCAATAGGTTTGTATTTAGTCTAGCTTGTTCTCAGAATTTATCTTATGGATGTATTTTTGTCCCTGAATCTTTTGTCTCTCCGCCTATCCACTCTGTCAATGATATGTATTATTAGATGAAACTATTGTCTCTTCATCTATCCCCTCCGTTAGGTATATGATGTTTCGCATATATATTTTTGCTGAAAATTTTGTCTCTTACTCTATCCACTCCTTCATTGCATAAAGTCATTGCTATGTTTAGATGAGTTTGAGTTTTCAATTGTGCTGCATATGTAAAATTTCTCCTCATGTGAGGTTCAGTGTTTGTATTGTGTAACCAAATGCAGTTGAGCATAATCTTTAATTTCTTGAGATTAAATTCATTATTAACTTCACCGAGAGTCTGTGATCATTTTAGATTTATTAAATGGTTGGTAAGTTAGAAGTTAATCATTGCCATCAACTATTCAACTAATTGGTCCATCGACCAAGTAGAAGGAAAGTTGATGATAAAAGTTAGTTGTGATGTCATAATTTAACCCATGAAAGGAAAAGAATTGATCGTACATATAAATTGACCCCGGCGCATCAGGGATTCTGGGTGAATGTGTATGGGCCATTGTATTATGATGTATTGAGTATTGATCCCTGATAATTATTGGATTAGCGCGGGATCACCTGCATGAAAAAGACTAAGAGAAGTAAGACCACAAAGCAGAGGAACCCATCCCTATTTTACACTCTCAATCACCAGTTTATGTTATTCTGATCTATGTCTTTGCAGTATTTGATGGTGCACCAATAGTGTTGCATCATAATAAGTACAGAGAACTTTGTTGCAGACATACTTGTGTATTGCATTAATAGCAATACATGGTGCATGGAGTAACACTTGAACGATTATTGCACAGGATGGGCTGATCAAGCCATCCTCTTGGGACGATGAATTCTCGTGAGCCTGTCGTTGTGGTAGATGTGGTGCTCTACGTGTGTATATGCAGAGGAAGAGACAGTAATTTGTCCCAAATTTAGGGCAACACGATGCCAGTCCAGGTGCGAGAGGAATTCAGTTTAAGATGTTCCATGTATTGCATTGACAGCAATACATGGTGCATGGAGTAACACTTGAACGATTTTTTCACAGGGTGGGGTGATCAAGCCATCCTCTTGGGACGATGAATTCTCGTGAGCCTGTCGTTGTGGTAGATGTGGTGCTCTACATGTGTATATGCAGAGGAAGAGACAGTAATTTGTCCCAAATTTAGGGCAACACGATGACAGTACAGGTGCGAGTGGAATTCAGTTTAAGATGTTCTTTAATCACTACATCCTGCGATCCAGAAGGCTTGCTTGAACACCATGATTTTCAACAGACGTTATATCATTACACATCCCAGGCTCCTCCTTGTACAACTTAATGAACTATTAATATAAAAAAAACATAGGTGTCCAGTTTGGGTCCTGGATGGCAGGATACATCAGATTTTTTGAATAACCACTTTGAAAACGAGCATAACTTACATTCCTTGTAAGGATATCATGAAAGTATGGTATTGAGTGACATGGACCTGCCTTTTAGCCACCTAACGAAAAACATACTAGAACTTTACGAGAGCGCTAAACATATTGACTCACTGCCACTTTAGAGCAGTGAGAGATGCAGTAATCCAGTCCTGCTGCAAAAACCAACTGAGCATTAATTTGCTCTGTGTTTCCCAAGAAATGCATGAGAGCAGACGACTGACGATCAATCTCAAATTAAAGCCTTTCCTTTTTTGCTTTCAATAAATACGTTGTCACAGGGATTTCATGCTAAAAGAGGTGTGTCTGTAATTCCTTGCTATTTTAAACACGAGGTTGCCACGAAAAAAAAAGATAACATGCCGCTGCCTAATCATAGCAAAACCAAAGGGGATGATGGACGGAGTGTTGAACATTGCAAGCACTCACCCCCAGTCAACTGATCTGGGTTTAATCCATCATCATTCTTTAGCTCACTCCGCCACCCCAGTTCAGACATGGCCATATGCAAATCAGTCTGACCCTGTGCCTCATGGGAACAGTCCAGCCCGAACTGCCAAGCCATGTCTTCCCTGGACCGGAAACAAGCATCCTGGGACCGGTTTCTGGCTTACAGCCGTCATCAGCCAGGCTATCTTGAATCCAGTGGCAAAGTGAGCAAGGGACCCACGTCTGGGCATACCCTGCCAACTTAGGGCGAACATAGCAAAACCAAAGGGGATGATGGACGGAGTGTTGAACATTGCAAGCACTCACCCCCAGTCAACTGATCTGGGTTTAATCCATCATCATTCTTTAGCTCACTCCGCCACCCCAGTTCAGACATGGCCATATGCAAATCAGTCTGACCCTGTGCCTCATGGGAACAGTCCAGCCCGAACTGCCAAGCCATGTCTTCACTGGACCGGAAACAAGCATCCTGGGACCGGTTTCTGGCTTACAGCCGTCATCAGCCAGGCTATCTTGAATCCAGTGGCAAAGTGAGCAAGGGACCCACGTCTGGGCATACCTTGCCAACTTAGGTTGAACATAGCAAAACCAAAGGGGATGATGGACGGAGTGTTGAACATTGCAAGCACTCACCCCCAGTCAACTGATCTGGGTTTAATCCATCATCATTCTTTAGCTCACTCCGCCACCCCAGTTCAGACATGGCCATATGCAAATCAGTCTGACCCTGTGCCTCATGGGAACAATCCAGCACGAACTGCCAAGCCATGTCTTCCCTGGACCGGAAACAAGCATCCTGGGACCGGTTTCTGGCTTACAGCCGTCATCAGCCAGGCTATCTTGAATCCAGTGGCAAAGTGAGCAAGGGACCCACGTCTGGGCATACCCTGCCAACTTAGGGCGAACATAGCAAAACCAAAGGGGATGATGGACGGAGTGTTGAACATTGCAAGCACTCACCCCCAGTCAACTGATCTGGGTTTAATCCATCATCATTCTTTAGCTCACTCCGCCACCCCAGTTCAGGCATGGCCATATGCAAATCAGTCTGACCCTGTGCCTCATGGGAACAGTCCAGCCCGAACCTCCAAGCCATGTCTTCCCTGGACCGGAAACAAGCATCCTGGGACCGGTTTCTGGCTTACAGCCGTCATCAGCCAGGCTATCTTGAATCCAGTGGCAAAGTGAGCAAGGGACCCACGTCTGGGCATACCCTGCCAACTAAGGGCGAACATAGCAAAACCAAAGGGGATGATGGACGGAGTGTTGAACATTGCAAGCACTCACCCCCAGTCAACTGATCTGGGTTTAATCCATCATCATTCTTTAGCTCACTCCGCCACCCCAGTTCAGACATGGCCATATGCAAATCAGTCTGACCCTGTGCCTCATGGGAACAGTCCAGCCCGAACTGCCAAGCCATGTCTTCCCTGGACCGGAAACAAGCATCCTGGGACCGGTTTCTGGCTTACAGCCGTCATCAGCCAGGCTATCTTGAATCCAGTGGCAAAGTGAGCAAGGGACCCACGTCTGGGCATACCCTGCCAACTTAGGGCGAACATAGCAAAACCAAAGGGGATGATGGACGGAGTGTTGAACATTGCAAGCACTCACCCCCAGTCAACTGATCTGGGTTTAATCCATCATCATTCTTTAGCTCACTCCGCCACCCCAGTTCAGACATGGCCATATGCAAATCAGTCTGACCCTGTGCCTCATGGGAACAGTCCAGCCCGAACTGCCAAGCCATGTCTTCCCTGGACCGGAAACAAGCATCCTGGGACCGGTTTCTGGCTTACAGCCGTCATCAGCCAGGCTATCTTGAATCCAGTGGCAAAGTGAGCAAGGGACCCACGTCTGGGCATACCCTGCCAACTTAGGGCGAACATAGCAAAACCAAACGGGATGATGGACGGAGTGTTGAACATTGCAAGCACTCACCCCCAGTCAACTGATCTGGGTTTAATCCATCATCATTCTTTAGCTCACTCCGCCACCCCAGTTCAGACATGGCCATATGCAAATCAGTCTGACCCTGTGCCTCATGGGAACAGTCCAGCCCGAACTGCCAAGCCATGTCTTCCCTGGACCGGAAACAAGCATCCTGGGTCCCTTGCTCACTTTGCCACTGGATTCAAGATAGCCTGGCTGATGACGGCTGTAAGCCAGAAACCGGTCCCAGGATGCTTGTTTCCGGTCCAGGGAAGACATGGTTTGGCAGTTCGTGCTGGACTGTTCCCATGAGGCACAGGGTCAGACTGATTTGCATATGGCCATGTCTGAACTGGGGCGGCGGAGTGAGCTAAAGAATGATGATGGATTAAACCCAGATCAGTTGACTGGGGGTGAGTGCTTGCAATGTTCAACACTCCGTCCATCATCCCCTTTGGTTTTGCTATGCTGCCTAATCATGGCAGCCATATACTTGCAAAATAATTTATTTAACCCCAAAAAAACTAAAAAAAACTTCACATATACGTTCAATAGGACAGTGTTTGCTTCCTAGCAGGCAGATTCTCTCAGAACCGGTATAGAAGGTTTAATACACTCCATAGGAAATAACGATTCTTATTGGTAGAGAGAAAAGATACTAATGGCTATGAATTAGAGTAAACCTAAATACATAGTTTGAACTTACATAGCTGAGTTTAAAAAAGCACCGGCGAGGCCAATAGGTCGCACCATCATAATGAGAGTTCCAAGATACTGTCTTTGCCAATGATTGTTTGTAAAACATTGTTTAAAAGAAAACAATAAATACATTCTCAAATATTACACACCCTTCGGCCATCAATTATGAATAATACATTTAAGTGCAAGGAAACTCGGATTAGCCATGGTTTTGAATAGATTATTTGCATTTAGCTATAGTTTAATTATCAAACATTATCAATCAATCAATCAATCATGTCACTTATAAAGCGCACTACATACCCGCGAGGGTCTCAAGGCGCTGGGGGAAGAGGGGGGTGGTGCTGCTACTGATCGAAGAGCCAGGTCTTGAGGAGTCTTCTGAAGGCCAGTAGGTCTTGGGTCTGTCGGAGGTTGGTGGGGAGGGTGTTCCAGGTCTTGGCGGCGAGGGGGGAGAAGGATCTGCCGCCGGCGGTCGTTTTCCGGATGCGGGGGACTGTGGCGAGGGCGAGGCTGGTCTAGCGGAGCTGGCGGGTGGGGGTGTAGAAGCTGAGTCGTCTGTTGAGGTAGGCTGGTCCGGAGTTGTGGAGTGCTTTGTGTGCGTGGGTGAGGAGCTTGAAGGTTATCCTCTTGTTGACAGGGAGCCAGTGCAGGTCTCTCAGGTGGGGTGTGATGTGGCTGCGTCGGGGGATGTCGAGGATAAGACGTGCAGAGGCGTTCTGGATGCGTTGCAGCCGTCTCAGGAGCTTAGCCGTCGTTCCTGCGTAGAGGGCGTTTCCGTAGTCCAGCCTGCTGGTGACGAGGGCCTGGGTGACTGTTTTTCTTGTTTCGGTGGGGATCCACTTGAAGATCCTGCGGAGCATTCGGAGGATGTTGAAGCAGGATGAGGAAACGGCGTTGACCTGCTTAGTCATGGAGAGGGTAGGGTCGAGGATGACCCCTAGGTTGCGTACGTGGTCGGTGGGTGGCGGGGCTGTTCCCAGTGATGTTGGCCACCAGGAGTCGTCCCAGGCTGAAGGGTTGGAACCAAGGATGAGGACCTCGGTCTTGTCCGAGTTCAGCTTCAGGCGGCTGGTCCTCATCCATTCGGCGACGGCCTTCATTCCTTCGTGGCGGTGTGAGGGTCTTTGGTGAGGGAGAGGATCAGCTGGGTGTCGTCGGCGTAGGAGATGATGTTGAGGTTGTGCTGTCGGGCGACGTGGGCGAGGGGTGCCATGTAGATGTTGAACATTATAAGACATAGTGCACGCATACTAATAAACTAAATAGCACTTTTATGAAATCATGGTAGTAAGATAGTTAATTCATCAAAAGAATGTCTACACCACTTCACTGTGATGAACAAATAGCCCACTCATGAACAAACGTCGTGTGCCAGCAAATTTATTGTGCACAACACAATTTCAATACAATCATGTAGGGTGGAGGAATTCTTTAAGAATCATTGTTAAGGGACTAGGACCCGAACAGAGGCTAATACTGGAGACAGATGTGGGCTAAAAGATAGCCAACTGATCACTCAATGTAAGCTTCCTTTTAATTCACAGAAATGTTCCTCAGGGCTATGTAAATTGAAGGATTGCGTTTCGACCATCTGGGTTGGTTAACAAGTTCTTAGGATGGGGACCATAGATGCTTAGGGACTGCATCATTCAGGTACAAGACTGTAGGGTTGTGTTTCATGCTATAGGCTTCTAGATAGTGCTGCAGTGGCTTTCCATGGTCATCCAGGCTGCGAGTTGTCGAACTGTTGCAGTACAGAGCGCAAGGTTGGTCTGTGTGCCTATATTAGGGCATGTTACCTCTTTGGAATCTAATGGGCCTGGAGAAGTGTAGGGCAGAGTGAACCAGTGCCTCCTTTCCTTCAAGGAAGTGTCCCGTTTATGGACACCGTTTAAAGGCCAGCTGGCACACATCTACCACTTCCTTAACCCTGGCATGGTGCGCGGGTTGATGTTCAACGTGCCAGCAACTCCTCCTCACTCCCAGTCTAGACTTGTATAGTTAAGCATCTCCCAGTTCAGTGTGAACATTGCCCATTCATTAGTATGATCCAAAAGTATCGCCTGGAATACATTCACAATAACACTATCCAATGGCGATAGACATGGCAAAAGAGTATCAAAGATGACGTTTCCAGCTCATGTTATTAGAGTTAAAGGAACAGGAAATGCTGAAGCTGATGTATATGGATTAGAACAAAGTGACCCGCAAGCAGATCCAACAGGAGCCCTGAAATTCGACAAAATCAGGAACAGGCACCTCAGGAGTGGCTTGGACAAAAGCCTGCCCTACTCAAATACCTTGTACAGGGAGCAGGCACACAGTGATGAGAACTCGCTGGCACACAAGAAAGACGCGCGTTTACACACATGGGCATGAGGCTGAGAAGTATAGTGATGGTGATAGTGATCCAGCAGCCCTGTCTGTCACTCATTCTATGGAGGGTGGCCAGTTGCACTGGATATAATTGATTTGTTTTTGGTCCTATGTATTACATTTTATAGACTGTATATTTTTTTTATCACATCCTTTTTGATACTCTTCTATACTTAGTTGGCGAAGCTGCTGGTTTTGTTTTACTTTGCATGTTTATACTGTGTGCCCAGATTTGAGTGTGACCTCATTTGCATTTTACAACTAATTAGTAAGTGGAGAGTCCTCTTTTCCTATTAGCTGACAGGAGCAGTGTAGCCAGGCCAACATTTAAACATGGGTTCTACCTCTAAATGTTAAGTGGCTAACTTGGCCACAATGGGCTACTTTGCAATTGTATTGGTCCTTTGTTTTCATTTGAGCAATAGGCAGAATAAACACATTCAGAGATCAGGCAACACTTCTTTGCCTACTGGCGGACTGTTGTTCCTGATCAAAAAGGGCACCTTCAATACTCTATATAGGGTAATGATTATATCTCCCAGAGAGCAGGGAATGTAGGGCACACACAATGCAGGGCAATGAGATAATTCCAAGATCCTTCTTGGAGAAGGGAGAATACATTTCTAAGAAAGCTTAACAGCTAGAACAATTTTTCAGTTTTAAATTGTATATGCAAATTAAAGGAAACAGCAAAGTACAATAATACTCCAAGACAAGGAATTTTACATATAAAAAGTGGTCAAAACTATGGAATCCACTCACTACCCCTCAAAAAGGATTTCACTGAGCTGATGCTAGCTTTAATCCATTCCTTTGCCATATAATTGAGGCAACCACTCAACAGGACACAGTCTGAGAATCAAATTTAAAGCAAATGTCTGTTTCATTGACATGCAACGTATATATCTACTCCCCTGTCTGTTGGAAAACACTATGTAGGAAAGTGCCATTTTTGTATGGTCACCCCACACTTTTTGCCAGATTGATGATGGTTATGACTCTGAAAGTGCATTGGAGCCCGCTGTCCAGGCCCCAGTGCCAGTGCTCTCTCCCTAAACCACGATGTAGCAAATTGGTACTCCAGTTGGCAAGGACTTTAACCCCCTTATAAGTCCCTAGTAAAGTGGTATCAAGGGTACCCAGGGCATGGGTGTTAAAGGGGTCATCAGGGCCTGAAGCACTATTTGTGCCACCCCGAGTGACCAAATAAGTAGATGACAGTAGGCCTGCAACTGCAGACGGTAAGAAAGTGCCCTCTTTTTGCATGGTCGCCCCCACTTTTTGCTAAACTGCTGATGTGCTTTGGCTGAGTGTGCCCTGGGTTCCTGCCAAACAGGTACCCAGGGCCTATGTTCTTTCCCTAAAACTTCATTGAAAACAAAACCCAATTGGCACTCTTTGGCCACAGGTCAGTCCCTTGTAAATGGTACCACGGGTACCAAGGGCACTGTGGCCAGGTACCCCGAATCAGTGGCCCTTACCAGTATGACCACCCCAGTGGTAGCCCAAGCTACTAGTTTTTGTTTTGCAGTATTCCCTCACAACATTGAAGCTCTGAGGAGGCGAGCCGTGTAGTCACATATTCTTCAAGGTAATCGTCCACTCTATACCTGCTTCGGTCCTCTGGAGCTCCGTATCTTACGTGTTTCCACCTATATTTGGAGTAAACATTTTTTTTTAATTTACAGAGATGTTTAGGACAATCCTTGCGAACCTGCAACTGTTGCAACAGGTCACCAAGAGCATTCCTGAAATTCCTTTGTGAATTCCATGTAGGACCATGTGAAAGCATTTGTGCGTGCATAAATATACCTATTTTACATGTACGTAAAAACAAAACACTGTAGTGAAAGTGCACTTTAAAGCCTCTGATTACTTTTTTCCAAAAGTAGAATATTTTTCCCAGTGGAAAACGTCTTTTTCCTAATCCCCCCACCAATTGCCCATCTATTTATTTATTCAACCTTCATATAAAATGGTGCTAGCATCTCAGGCATTTAGGTGCTGTACATCTAATTGAAAACATTACTCACAGCTGAAAGCATATACGACAACCAGAGTACAGCGAACCTTAGAAGAATAGCATTAAATACACATAAGCATGTATATGCTATTAAAAGTGATCAAAATAGAGAGAGCAGACACATATAAGAGGTACCAGGAATAGACAGACGGCTGCTTTCTGGAGGCAAATAAGAACCGTTGGTTGCTAATGTTGGGAATAAGGGAGTTCCAGGCTGAAGTTGCTGTGACAATGGCGTACTCCTTCCATTGACAGAAGTAAATATTTATGACCAAGGTGGCTATGGACTACAGAATCGTTTGTGAATACTCTCAAATAAGTTAGTTTGTTGGTGTGCATAACATTCTGAGGGAATTTCTACTAGGTAAGCCCTTTCCTTGCCCCTAGGAGATTACATTTAGAGTCAGCTTTTATGCTATCCGGGTTAGAGAAAAACTCAGAGGTTGCTATGATTGTTAAAAACAGATTTACATATCCGAGGCAGGGAATAGCTAAGGCCTTATCCAAGGAGAGACAATCTAATAAAATCTCCTTGTTAAATCTTGCTTCAGGCAAACCCCAAACCCTTAACCACAGTAACAATGGGCTAATTCCAATTTTGTCTCTCATAAAATCCAGCCCGGTTTCAGCATAACTCATAAAAGATGGAGTGGATTTTGGCACGGCCAGTAGTCTACATATGAACCTTTTTTCCACCCTTTTTAGCAACTCGGCTCCTTTATACCCCCAAACCCCTATCCCTGAACTCCCTATTGCCACACACTTGCTATTGTATTGCTAATGAACTCCTTCACTTGTTTTTGACTCAATTTTCTAGTAAAGTTAAAAACAGGTTCTATGGCTCTCTGGAGTTGAAGAGCCCTAGATTTACGTCAATGCTCCAATTCATAAGGGAGTCCAAAGGGATGCCCAAATATGTAGCATTTTTGCACCTTAGCTATCTCTACCCCATGCAGTTGAAATGTTCTCGTGTTGTATTTTTTGGGCCCAATTTCATTATAACAAGATTTTGATAAATTCGTTTTATTATCCAAATCATTCCTAAAAGAATTAAAAGCATCATGAGGCATTTGGAGACCATTTGCTGTTCTCTCTATAAAGGCTGTGTTGTCCGCATACAACAGGACCAGGACTAGACGATTCCCCACTTGAGGCATATCTTTCCCCGCTTGACATAGATGCTTATGTAAACCATTTATATATAACAGAAAAAGCAACTGGGCCAACACACACCACTGATGAACTCCTAGTGTGGATCTTATTTTAGAGGAGAGTTCGCCATCAACTCCATTTCGAATTCTCGCTGCGCTATCTTGGTGCATTCGATGAAGCAAGTCTACAAAGGCTAAATCTAACTATTGGTCTTTCAAAATGGCCCAGAGTTTGGATCGATTAACCAAGTCAAAGGCACAGGATAGGTTCATAAAAGCTAAATGGACGGACCCTCTCCTGTCCTTGATGTACTTCCCTAGAATTAACTGTAGATTAAGGGTCTGCTCTACTGTGCTTATGCCAGGGAGAAAACCAAGCTGTACCATAGATAAAATCTGATTTTCCTCCACCCAGGTTTCCAATTTGGAGATTAAAATTCTGCCTAAAATGTTTAAAAGCTATCTAAAAGAGAAATCGGACAGTTGCAGCTAGGTAAATTCCTATTCCCTTTTTTAAAAATAGGAACCACTACTACCTCCTTCCAAGAAGGCCCGAAATGCCCTATAATAGCAGCTCTTATGACATCTGTCAGCACAGGCACCCAAAAAGAACTATGTTCCTTATATAAGTCCATTGGGGCTCCATCCGGGCCAGGGGCTTTTTCTGGAGGTCTTCCCTTAATTACATGCATGACATCCTTTATGCTTATAGACTGGCTCAGTGATAAGAGGACCCCCCTCAACAACAGTATTGAGTTGAGCGCGAACCACGCCAAGGAACTCTTCAGCATCATCTGAGAGTTCTCCTCCCCAGCCTCCACAGAAAACATAATCCACCCCTCCCAGGCCCTCTTCAACAGCCTGGTGGACTACTTCCACCATAAGATCACAGACATCTACAGCAACTTCGATCCACAACCCCCCAACCTCAACTACCCCCGTACACAAACCAACGCCACCTTCAGCCACCAGCTCACCGACTGGAAACAGCTCTTGATCCAAGACACCACTTTCATCATGTAATTAATTCACTCTGGGTCACCCACGGACCCCTGCCCACACCACACTAACAACCTAGGAAGGAAAGAAATCAGCAGCAGCCTCACAGAGATCCTCAACTCTTCCATTACCATGGCCCACCCTCCCTGACGCATGGTAGCACATTGAGGTCAAGCCGCTTCTGAAGAAACCCTCCGCCGACCTTAGCAAGCTCAAGAATTACCACCCCATCTCACTACTCCCTTTCCCTGCCAAGGTCCTGGAGAAAGCAATCAACTGCCAGATCACAGAGTACCCCGAAGAAAACAACCTGCTCGACGCCTACCAATCTGGTTTCTGATCCAAACACAGCACCGAGACCGCCCTGATCGCAGCAACAGACGAAATCAGATGTCTCCTCGACCAAGGCGAAACAGCAGCACTCATCCTCCTCAACATCTCAGCGGCCTTCGTCACCGTCTCTCACCACACCCTCATCACCAGACTCCACCACATCGGCATCCAAGGCAACGCACTCAATTGGATCTCCTCCTTCCTAGGGCTGGCGGTAAACTCCACTCCGCTGGCTGAGTTCACCGTGTTTTTGGCACATTGCACTCTGCTTGGAGTGCAAAGTTCGGCAAAAACTCTGTGCTCCGCCGCATGGCGGAGTTTACAGCGCTCAGCTCACCTGCTTTAGAAATTAGGAGCTGGACTCAGAGTCCCTACACTTACAGGCATGCAGCGGACCAATTACAACTGCTTCTGGCCGCATCTCTGGCCCATCACAAGTGACCTTGTTCGAGGGTTCGAAGATGGGGCGATGGGGTGCTAGACTGTTACTTTTCCTTTTGTTTGGCAGTGGCAGAAGTTTTCCTGGAACTCCCCAGAGGAGAGCAGGCTCAGAAGGACGAGAGCGGGCAGCAGTAAAGTCATCCGAGAGCCACAGAATGTTGTTGGAGTGCCAGCATGACACCAATACAAGCATCCTCTGTATAGCGTTAGCATGGCTAAGTCAGGGGCATTAGTTTCATTTCACCCAAAAGATTTAGTCAGAGGAGCCTTTCTGTCCACATATACAAAATGGATAATACTTTCTGGTGAATATTTAATGAAACTTACTCTGGCTTTTGCCCCGGCTGGTAGCTTGAGCACATGTGTTCTGGCTTAGAGCCCGAGAGGTGTGCACACTATCCGAGAGACGGAGCAGCACTTACAGCAGAGGCAGCACTGTAGCAGTAGTGAGAGACATTCTGTGAGAAATTCTTCAGCACTGCCAAAAGCATCCTGGGGTAACCACTCTAGTCCTGCTGACAGCAGAAATAGCTTGTTCTCCTGCCCCACAGTCCGGGCTCTGCACAGCCCGCGGAGCCTGCAGCCACAGTTTGGCCAGACCATGCCCACTCGAAGTGGCCGGGGAAGATGCCAATAGAGATGAGTTCTTCCACTGCCCCAGCAGCCAGGATCAAGGATGTGAGCAGAGAGAGGCAAGATTCCCATTTCTGAAGGTGAGCTATTGTACTAATCTACTTACTGTGCGCAGGTCCCCACGTTTGCTTGGGGAGCTGGGTGCCAACAAGTGTAGTCAAACATGCTGTCAAGTACTACTATCTTCACTGTAAGAGTAGTGAGCAGCTGCACTACTGCTGTTTGGGGAAGGTGGACAGCCTGCTGCTCACGCTACTGCACTGTTGATAAGGGGTCATTCGTGAGCTGCTTGTGTATCTCAGTAATGTAAAAGCAGTACCATCTCCGAATATTTAACAGAAATTTTTAATCTTATGATTAAGTCAGGAAAATTTCCCAGTGTCTGGAAGATAGCTTACATCCTCCCTTTACTTAAAAAAGCTAATCTAGATCCCACAGACCTTGGGAATTATCGTCCTTCTTCCAGATTGCCCCTCCTGGCCAAAATAATTTAAAAAGCTATTAATTCGCAGCTGACAGCTTTCTTTGAGGACCAGAGCCACCTAGACCACTGCCAATTCGGATTTAGGAAAAATCACAGCACAGAATTGCCACTGATAAGTGTCTCAGAAAAGATCAGATTGTCGCTGGATGTGGGTGGTAGTGCCATGCTGTTCCTGTTGGACCACTCAGCGACATTTGACGCTGTAAACCACCAAATCCTGCTGAATAGGTTGGAGGATATTGGGGTAAAAGATAAAGCCCTTTCTTTTGTTAAATCATTTCTGTCAGACAGAATTCAGTTTGTTGCAGTTTTAAATCGAGGGCCGGACTGGCCATAGCGGGAACCGGGCGCTTCCCCGGTAGGCCGCTAGGGTGGGGGCCGGTTTTGGGCCCCTGGGGGCCATTTTTGTTACCGGGGTCGGCAATATTGGCCCCGGTAACAAAATCGGCCGAACTCGGCCCTCGCAAACTGCTCGGCTGCACTCCCCCTCACCCCAGGGGGGGGGCCGGCTGAGCAGTTTGCCAGGGCCGGTTTCTGTTCCCAGTCCGGCCCTGTTTAAATCCGCCTCCTTCTCTCTCCCTTGTGGCGTCCCCCAGGGTTCGTCTCTTAGCCCGACCCTTTTTAACATCTATGTAGCTCCTTTGGCCAAACTTATTAGATCTTTTGGGTTCTCTGTAGTCACTTACGCAGATGATACCCAATTAGTGATCTCAATATCATCACATTTTTCAGAGACAGCAAAGCGTTTTTACAGCTGTATGCAGGAGATCGGAAAATGGATGGCCCAAAATTGCTTGAAGTTAAATTCAGGCCAGACCGAGGTATTGCTCTTTGGAAAGGATCTCTCCTTTTGGTCCCAAGATTGGTGGCCACCTGAGCTTGGCCAACTTCCGTTGCCAGTTACAAAGGTAAAAAACCTTGGAGTTCTCTTTGATAGTCAACTGACCTTCGAATGGCAGGTAAATGCAATCACTTCTACCTCCTTCTTTACTATGAAACTTTTAAGAAAGACCTTTCCCTTCATTCTAAAAGACCTGCAGAAAACAGCAATCTCCGCACTGATACTCTCAAAAATTGACTATGCAAATGCTCTTTTCGTAAATACAAGAAAGAAAAGTCTCAATAAGCTTCAGGTCCTACAGAACTCAGCTGCCCGCCTTTTACTTGGCATATCGAAAATAGAATCAGTATCAGCTGTCCTTCCGCTTCTCCATTGGCTACCTATTGAGAAGCAACAACACTTTAAGGCCCTGTCCATTGCTTTCAGGGCCCTCAAGTTTTTAAGCTTTGGTTTCGTTGGTACATTCCGCCAAGATCCCTTCACTCAGAATCAGCATGTAATATCATAGTCCCTAGAGTAAAAAGAGCACAATGGGGTGGGAGAAGTTTTATAGGCAGCACTTCCCGTCTCTGGAACAGCCTTCCCTTATTCCTGAAAAAGGAAACAGACCTTCTCTTTTTTAGGAAAAAACTAAAAACTTGGGTCTTCAACCTGTAGGAAGCTTCTTAATTTCGACCAGCCTCTTGACTTTGGCCTGCCCTGTTAGCAAGCTTGTGTGCCTAGACACCCCAGGGTAGTAGTGTGCGTTTAATTACAATTTTTATTTCATTTCATTTCAGTGAATGCCACAGGTCAGGATCCACGCTCATTGGCCAGCCTTGTACAGATACTGCAGGTAATTTTGGCCACAAAAATAACAAACTGAGCTCATAAACTTAGCTAAATATTGTTCTGCCTCTTTTTCATTGGACCTCCATTCTTGTAAACTGTGGACCGCGATGGGGTGAGCTGGAGTGCCTGAGATCATCTGGAGCTGAGCCAGCGGATGTCTCTGGGACACCCCTTTAAGCAGATTATGGTTATCCCTGGAGCTCTCAGCGGCAGGGATATCCCCTTTCCCTGCCCATCATGGGAAAGGCCAAACAGGACCTCACAAGCATTAGACATGGACTGGAGCTGGTAACTCCATCTGCTTGCAGAACTCCGTGGAATGTGGCAGAGTATTTTGGTAACTCCACGGAATTCCACGGAGTGAAACTTCGTGAGCTCTGCCCAGGCCTAGTCCTTCCTCACCAGCAGAACTCAGAGGATCCATCTACCTCCCTTCTACTCCGTACACAAAAACATCATCTGTGGCATGCCCCAGGGCACCTCCCTCAGCCCACCCACTTCAACACCTACATGATGCCGCTAGCAGACATCATCCGCACCCACGGACTCAACATTATCTCATACGCTGATGATATGCAGTTCATCCTCTCCCTCACAGAAGACCCCAACACCACCAGATCCAACTTCCGAAACACCATGTCCGACATCGCCACCTGGATGAAATCCAACTGCCTAAAGCTCAACTCGGACAAAACAGAAGTGCTCATCTTCGGGAATGAGCCCTCTCCCTGGGACGTCACCTAGTGGCCCACTGAGCTCGGCCTCACACCAACCCCCCATGGCCTCTCACGCAGCCTCAGAATCCTCCTGGACAGCCAACTGACCATGAAGCAAAAGGTCAATGCCGTATCCTCTTCCTGCTTCCATACCTGCGAGAGGAAAAAAGTCACCCAAGCCCTCGTGTCCAGCAGCCTTAACTACGGCAACACACTCTAGGCCGGAGCCACCAAACAGCTCCTCAACCGCCTCTAGACCATCTACAACACTGCAGCAAGACTCATCCTCAACCTGCCAGAAGGACCAGCACCACTCCCCACCTCAAAAGCCTTCACTGGCTTCCTGTCCAGAAAAGATGCCACTTTAAACTCCTGACACACGCCTATAAAGCCCTCCACAACTCTGGACCCGCCTACATCAACCACCACCTGACGCTACCCTGACCTACCAGGGAGCTCCGCTCCGCCTCTCTTGCCTTGGCTCACATTACCCACATCCGCTGCAGAGCTGGTTCCTTCCCCCACCTAGTCACCAATTTCTGGAATGACCTCCCCCTGCGAACTGCCCCTTTACTGTAGGATTTCCAGAAGCTCAAGACATGGCTTTTCGACCAAGGCTCACAGAACCCCAGTGCCTGAAGACCCCCCGGGGTGAGAAGTCGCTGTATACAAGACTGATTGATTGATCACCAAAAAATTCCACAGTACTGGGTGTAATGAGTTCAGATTTGCCAGGATCAAATATATTGGAAAAATGTTCGACCCATGTCCGAACTGGAATGAGAGATTTAATTGTGGGTTTTGATAGCCAGAAAAAAAAGAATGGTTAACAACTTTCCAGAACGCTGCACTGTCCTTTATATTCCCGGCCGTCTCTAAATCCTTCCAGTCCTTAGCTCTAATCTTGGCTTTCCTATTATCTAGGATTTCTTTGTAAGACCTCCTGGCAGAAATTATTTCATCCCTGGATCCTTGATTTCTAGAGAGTGCTGATTTTAATTGCGTGTGGGTGGCTGTGAAAGTATGATTAAACCAGCCATGTACACGTTTATGTTTTGTTGGTTTATTTGTGAGAAGCCTTGAGTGACTAGATGCACAAACCAATTAAAAAGGACTCAATGATATTCGGTGGGGCTTCATCAGTGTAGTCATTACCCCAAAATCATATTGATGATCCCTGACAAGGTCTTGCAGAAAATGTTCCTGTCAACGTTCTCACATTTAATTCTAATTCCTTTTTTTCTGTATATACTAATTCCTAACTCCCCCACTCCATTCGAATGATCAATTAAATTCAAACCCAAGGAAACTGTAAAACGATTATGACCACTAAAGCAACTAGCTACAACATTATTATCCTGCAGTAGAGGCATCAGATCAAAGGATAAAATTATATGGTCAATATCACTACAGGTTCCATTTCCTTTATAAGTAGGGGGAGAGGAAGTATCTGAGAGCCTATAATCCCTTGCAAAAACAAAATATCTGGATGGTATAATCCCATAATTTAATGCCTCCCCATATGAGCAATGCTTACAATGGGTTAGGTCCCCTTCTTCTATACCAGTTAAACAACACAGTGAAATGTTACCTGAGGTACACAAACAGGTTGAAATCCCCAACCTATAGAGTTAAAACTTTTCCTTTGTATTCATCTTAGAAGAGGGCATAGTATATTTCTTAGTTATTAATAACCTTAATGTAGTGATCATCAAAACCATTACAATAATAATTAATCAACAGAATATCAAAGGAATAACAAATCTTTAAAAGCAGCATTTGATAAAACTGAGTAATACATCATTCTTTCACAACCAGTTTTGTTAGTTTAACTGAAACTAAAACTGCTAGACTTTCTTTTGTTCTACCTGCACATGACAAGTGTTAGAACTGGGGTTTCTGGTTGTCAGAGTATGCGCCCTGTACAAGAAGGAACCACCACTCTTGTCAGGGTAAGCTTGATGCACACTAAAAGATAACCTGTGCTCACCCGTTGGTGGCTTGGCATAGAGCAGAAAGGCTTACCTAAAGAGGCAATGTGTAAAGTATTTGTGCAACACACACACACATAGTAACACAATGAATACACCACAAAAATACTCCACACAGGGTTAGAAAAATAGATTATATTTTTATGAGAAAAACAAGACCGAACTGACAAAAGTCCAATAAGTAGAACCAGAGTTTTAAAGAATAGATCAAATTCTAGTGCTTAGAGTCAAATATCGGTCAGGGGTTACTTCAGGTCACGCTGGACCGGGGTAAATCCAAAGTTCAGGCCGACTGGGATGGAGGACAGGCCGGTTACAGGACTCACGCAGGTCCTGCTGAAAAAGTACCTTGCATGGAGCAAGTGTTGAAGACTCAATGCGTTGGTTCCGATCTGGGCAGGCGATGAAGGCTTCATCAAGGAACCCCTTTATGATACAGGCACTCTGTCGCCATCTAGCCACGCTGTCTGTCGTCATCGAGCGGTACAGTCCGTCGAAGCAATGTCGCAAATTGGCTCCTGCGTCGAAGGGCAATGCGTCAGTTCCGATCGGCGCAAAGTCGTCACTGCGCCTGTTTTGATGGATCAGCACAGCAAAAATCACCTTTCAATGGCACAGGACTGAATTGGCACCAGTTGGCAGAGCAGGACTCACAGATGGTAGAGTCTAGGTGCTATTGCACGGTTGAAGGAAGTCTTTGACGGCACTGAAACTTCAGATGGGAGGGGCAAGCCAGAAAGTCCTTGGAATCACTTTGGGCGCAAGTGAGATGGGTCCTGTGCTTGTCATCAGCAGGACAGAGAACAGCAGGCAGCAAGGCAGCTCAGCAAAGCAGAAACCAGTTCCTTTAGAGCAACAGTCAGGCAAAGTGGCAATTCTTGTAGCACAGCAATATTTGCTCCTGGCAGAATTCTCCACAGGTCCAGTAGTCTACTATCTTAGTAGGGTCAGAGCCCCAATACTTATACCCAAATGTGCCTTTGAAGTGGGGGTGATGGAGCGTAAATGTTAAATGACGGTTGCCTCTATCAATTCTCACCTATCAAAAGAAATTTTCGATAATTATGTCTTGATGAAAATATGAAAATTGGCTAAGTCGAAAAAAGTGAGATTTCCATCTGTATCGTAAAAGCATGCAGAAGTGTTTGAAAACATGGAAATGTGAAGACGTAAACAAAGAGAGAAACAATGATTATCTATGCATGTGATCACGTGATTTGAGAAATTAAACTTAATCAACATAGAAAATGTGGTGACGATAACTTCAAAAATTGTGTCATAATGAATTAATGTTTGCATAATGAAGCACATGAAATGATTAAAAAGGCTTAACCTAGAAATAACCGATAGTATGAAAACTTACAGCTTATGCAAATGTCATGTGATAAAAAATGTGAGCTTAAGAGTGACAAGTAAATATTTTGTTTTGAAAATGATAAACATGCAAATTATTTTCTTTTTCTTTGAAGTAGTGCCTAATATTTACATGTAACCTTTAAAAGAAGAGTAATGATTGAATTTAATTAAGATAAACATGAAATATAATTATTAATGTGTGTTTTATATTAATCATAACGTGGTAATGATTCAGCAAAATTTCATGTAGGCATCAGATGCTTTTCTTTCCTTGCTCGAAAAGGCAGAATCTAGCTGAAGTAGTCACTTTAGACGCTGTGAGAACTTTTCAGGAAGTTTCTTTTCTGTATTCGATAACAATGGACTCACTTTTGATTCAGCAACACGTTGGACAAAAATGTATCAATATTATTGCAAACCCAGACAGAGCACATGGGGACGGACTGTGAGCAAAGTGACGTTTTCTTACTTCCGAGGAAAGGATGGAAATATAAAATAATTGGATTTGATGAATTTGCAAAAGGATTACTTAATGCTTTCGGATTTCTTAGTGAGATATTGATCACACCATGAGCAGCCCACTGTGGAGAACCAATGGAAACCATATGGGATGATGTAAAATATACTTTGTGGGTGTAAACCGTAAACTTTTGAAAGTTTAATTGCCCCTTGGATGAGGAGTCAGGGCTCGCTGTCATTTTCCATTTTCCCTGCCTTGGCATGCTGTCAGACTGAACTCTGATTTCCTTCCAATGCCAAACCATTGAACGGAACTTTCCCGACCGATCTGGAACCTGGTTTGCTGGCTGGTAAAGTGCACAGGAAATAACCTTTTGCTGCAGGGTTAACTGACTCCTTTCTGTGACACGCTGTGCTTCATTTCTTCATATTTGGTTTGTATGATCTAAATGCTGAAACTCGATTTTTTTGCCATGTTTCTCATTCTTTTCCTAGACAACCAGCAAAAGTTCTTATTGAATCTGAATGCTATTGTGTGGTTAATTGTACTAATTTACTTTAATTAAATGTGTTTATAAAATGCGATTTCATGTTTCTGACCATTCAAATTGAGGCTTTAGATAAAGGTTTTCCATGAGCAACATTATCGTATTTGAGTAATTCTTGGAGTAAACTTTCTTGTCTTAACACCTTGACCATGGCGCGAATTCCGCCGCGGTGCTGGACAATTAATGAGTGGGCGGGGTTCGGGCGGCCGGGGGCCGTCCTCCGCACACGCCCACTGTGACGTCAGACGGCCGGGGGCCGTCCGCAGCATGGAACGGGTTAAGGTTTTGGATTTTGGTGATAATTGTGTAATGGTGACGAAATAGACATGTATTTTGGCATTTCTTTATTCCAGGTCCTCATAAGGAATTGCCACACGTTCTCTAAATATCCAAGTCCCTGTTATCTCAACAAAAAGATCCATTGGAGGACCAACGTTTGATAATAGAAAGGTGGTCATTGAAAAATAAGGAAACAGGATATGGTTTATGGACCCAGTAGATGTTGATGATTTGAAAATATTGAGGAGAGATAAAACTTTGCCCAGCATTCCGCTGCAACAGTTTTCTGGTAGCCTGTCCGATGGTTAGTTTGATTAATTAAACTAGGATATGTGGAGACGTGGTTAAAAAGTGTTGCTAGTAGCTTAGGAGAAAATAGTAGGGTTTTGATTGATGGTAAAATTTTGACTTGACAAAGACTGAAATCGACTTGTGATCACAGAAGTACTATGATATATCGTGAAAATTGTGTGTCTATGTTGTATTGAGTTTAGGTCAGTCGAGGCCTAAGTGAGTACGGGTCCGTGGAGGCCTAAGATCCCGGGATACGCCTACAGGCAGTCTTAGTGTGGCATACACTAAGGGGCCGATTATGATGTCGGTCGGAAAGGCTCTGAACGGCATTCGGTCGAACGAATCTGTGTCGGAACCCGCATTTCCGACCGACTCTGTAACATTTCCAACCGACCTATTACAATACATGGTAGTCGGTCGGTCATTCTGAATCGGTTCCAACCGACTGAGTCGGTCGGAGCCGAATCATAGAGCTCTACCTACCGCATTTCTGACCGACCTTTTACGATGTCGGATTCTGACAGCCTTTCCGACTCGGTTTGTCTAACATGAAAAGTCTGTCGGAGACTGACTGTGGGGGCCCGTACCAGGCCCCCCTTCACCTGGAGGCCTCTGAATGGGCCCCGTGGGGGTACCAATGAGATCCTTCTTTACAACCATGCACAGTGTGGCAGGCACCATCAGGTGCCTGCCATAGGGTGCAAGGTTTTCCGGGACAACCCCATTTTTCAATGAGAGCCTGTGTTGTCGCTCGGAACACAGGCTCCCATTGAAGTCAATGGGAGTCCGACCGAATGGTGTTTGGACACATCGTAATCGGTCGGTCAGACTACCCAAAACCGAGTCGGTCGGAAAGCATTCTGAAACCGAATCGGTCGGAATGCTTTCCGACCGACATCTTAATCGGCCCCTAAGTGTGTTTGTCTGCTGTTATGTGAGTACTGTGCATGAGACGTCGTTGCCGGTACTGAGAAAGGGAACTTTGAAGTGTGACAAGTTGAAATTGTTGAGGTTTCTTCAGGAAAGTGCACCAGGAGAGATCTTAAGGATTTTTACTTGAAGAGAGTGAAATCATGCTGGTCGAGGTTTCACTGGATGTGAATGAGATTTTTCTGAATAAGTGGGTATCTATAATTCTTTTAGTGGAGCAGACAACGTTGTTTTATGTTGTATTTGTAAGATTTGTTTTTAAAAAAAACGGAAGAGAAAAAGATGATGAAAAGTTTGTAAAGGGAGGGTCGGTCGCAGTGAGGAGTTAGGCTGATGTCATAAAAGTGCTGCGCTGGTATTGGTGGTTGGGGTGAAGCTGCGCTGACATTGGTGGTTGAGAACGAACAGGGATTGGGGGCAGAAACAACATTACGGAAGAGAATTCGTAGGATTAAAACAGATTTAGTTGAAATAAAGAAATCATGAAATTCTTTAAGCTGTTAAAAGCTTTAATACGCAAAGATGAGCCTATACTGACTAGGGAAGGAGTTCCTGTGGCTCTGGAAGGTACATCTGCTCTGCAGATGTCATTAGAGAAGGGATATCATACTTGTACATGGGTAGAGAATTGGGTAAAATATACTGAGAAGGATGGTCCCATAGCATGTCCGCAATACGGGACATTTAATGTAAGAATTTTAGAAAATATGAGGAGACAGATGAATGATTTAAAACCTAGTCCTAGACCTATACAATATGAAGCCCTTGATGAATGGGAACATGAAGCCCATCAAAGAGAAAAAGAGAAATATCAGGGGAGATATAGAAATACGTTGAATCGCTATGCAGAGGCAAAATGGGATCATCAGAAAAAATTATGGAGACAAGATGTTGCTTTGGGAGCACGAATGTATCCTGTAATGGTAGCTGAAAATAAGGAAGGAGAAAAGTGTAAGGGAAGAAAGAAACATACTGAAGAGCCAAAAGCTCAAGAAATCACTTTCCTAGATGAGAGCTTAGAGGATATAGATGATGAATTACTGAATGAACTATTACTAAATAGACCTCCACCTTATCATGAAGAACAGAGTAGTTCAGGGACAAATCTGTTCTTGGGTTTAAGGCCATAGGCCCCACCTGCGAATCTAAATCTGGCTCATAAAAGTATTTTCTTGGATGGAGATCAGACTCCTAAAAGAGAGGGGTTTTCAAATGTGGTCATGACAAATAGTCCAGATGCAGTATCAGTTCCGGGAACTATAGGTCCAATTCTTCCTTTATACCAAATAGGGCGAGGACCTCATGCAATAACTGTTCCAACTGAGGTATGAATGAAACGTGTGTGTTGAACATTGCAGTCTTTCTGAGAACATGGCGGCCGTGAGCTGAGCGGTCGCTTGCCGCCGGTGGTGCTCTCGTCCTGAGGTGCCGTACAACAAGCAGAAAAAGAACGGCAGGAGAATGGCAGGAAAATAGAAGGAATACGGCAGGATAACCGCGTCGCAAAACTTTATGTCTGTACTTAAAAACAAAAAAAAAAAAACAACGATCGATATTACTCTACATACATGGGGATGTGCATTGGAGTGTTTACGGACCTCCCACGTTGGTCTGTAGCGGCCCTGGAGCTTAGGAGGGGCCGGAAGGCAGCGGCTCGCGGACTCCTTCGTGTGGAGTCCGGAAGGGGCAGAGGCAGCACAGGGTGCCCTGCTGCGGCTGCCGAGGCTGTGGTATCAGCCGCTTTGGAGAGGACAGCTGGTAGTGCAGAGTCAGGCGGAGGGCTGCCTACAGAGAGCAGTAGGTTGATCTCAACTATACAGAGCCCAACGCTGGACCTGTGTGAGGTATTGGGAAGCCAGGAGGAGGGGGGCACAAGTGAATCAACCAAGTGCGGTGAGTTCTTTTTATTTCTCCCCCTCAGACCTCAGAGTTGTTTAGGTCCAGACCGTGAAAGGCCAGGAGGGTCAGAAGGGGGAATCCTTGAGGTCAGTACAATACAGCCTAGTGGAGGCTTAGGGGCACTAAATTAAAGGCAGAAAAAGCCCCGACGACAACACAAGGTGCGAAGAGAGGTAAAAACGAGGAGTAGCAGCGTGTGGGTCTATAAAAAGGAAAACTGTCGAAAAATCTGCCTCACTTGTGTATAAGAAGGGGGATACCCTGGAGAAACAGAATCTGAAGATAGTTCTGATAGCTCATTCTCTCGGCGCAGTGAGATCAAGAGTAGGGGCACTAAAATCAGCAGAAAGAAGGGTCGCCCCTAGATCCTAAAATAAAGATCACCCCTTCATTAAGGTCATATTTTAAAGTCCTTCCACAGGTATTAGACGTGGCAAAGCAGGGAGAGACTCTCAGGAACGACTTTGGGAAAGATCTCAGGACAGTGAGACAGCCTCCTCTAGGATATATTGAAGAGCTTGACTCAAGAAATACCTCCACTCCTTCTCTGGTATCTATACCGGCAATACCTATAGTACCTGCCAAACAACCTGATGTATCAAACAATTCTGAAATCGCGGGAGCAGGTATAAGCATGACTTCATCTGAAGGTAACAGGCTTGCCAGAGGCGGAAGCCTTGTCGCGGAAAATGCAGAGGCCAGTGGCAATGAGAACAGTTGTGGCATCAGTAATCGAAGCAGAGAAGGGGGGAAGGTTTCAGAAAAAGAGAATGAGAGTCCCTCGGTGGCATCTTTGGAGGCCCTTTTCTCTACCCTATCTTCGGATATTAGAAAGGGGTTTGCTATCTCGGAGACAAATCAGGGGGAGATTAGGCTTTTTTGTGAATCTCTCGAGAAGAAATTTGACCTCCTAAATTCCAGAACAGTGGCTTTAGAAAACATATGGAGGAGCTTAAAGACAATCTGGGAGCAGCCAAAGTTGATATTTCAACACTTAAAAAGGAAGAGGCCGTGCTCCGAGATAGATTAGAATCGTTGGAAAACAACTCCCGACGCAACAATCTACGCCTTCTGAACATCCCTGAAGGGAAAGAGGGAGAAAATCTTAATGGTTTCATCGTAACTCTCATTAAAGAAGCGGTTCAGATTGAAGAGTCTGAGGAGGATTTGATAAGAGATATACAAAGGATCCACAGGGACCCCTTCAGGAGACACCCCAATCGTACTAAACCAAGAAAGATTTTAATAAACTTCCTGACTTTTTCCCTGAAAGAGAAGATACTAAATGCTGCCCTTAAGCAGAAATCATTGAAACCTAGAGATTTCGCTTTCGAAATTCATTCGGACCTAGCTCGAGTCACATTAGATCGACAATGGGAGTTGGGAAAAAAATGGATGATTTTAGGAAATTGGGGGCTGTCGTCCAATTAAAGTTTCCAGCACACTTAAAAATTATGCATAATAATAAAATGTATAATTTGAAAACAAAATAACAAAACAGAAGAACATACGGCTGACTGAGGTACTGCACCTCTAATCCAAATATTACCAAAATGTCCAAAGTTCCGTGCATACACTTCCGGAGCCCGCCGTACTTGGTCTCCACTGATTTCCCAGAGGTAAACTTTATTGCAAAAGGAAGGTGCACCGATCAAATGAGTCCACAATGTTACCAACTTTTCCAAAGTGTATTTTCTTTATTTTGTATCAAAGGAGTTTAGAACAGCAAAGGTCAGCCAACGCGTTTCGTTCCTATTGGAACTTCATCAGGGCTCATATATATTCATCAAAGACATGGGATAAATCGTCACCATTGTGTTGAGGATCACAAACCACCAATCCAAGGTTTGAAAAATTACAATTAGCGTATCTTATCTGTAAGTAATGGTACCAGATCTGTCCTGGATATTATTCAAATTTATGCGATCCAAAACCCTAGGTTGGGTATATTCAAGATTGGGAAAACACGCCCCTGATACGGCGTACTCCAATGTTCCTATTCGGGGTTGTAATTCAAAATTACGATTTATCCCATGTCTTTGATGAATATATATGAGCCCTGATGAAGTTCCAATAGGAACGAAACGCGTTGGCTGACCTTTGCTGTTCTAAACTCCTTTTGATACAAAATAAAGAAAATACACTTTGGAAAAGTTGGTAACATTGTGGACTCATTTGATCGGTGCACCTTCCCTTTTTGCAATATAATTTGAAAACAGTGCAGGAGGCGGAGGAGCTTTTGGGAAACTTAAGTAAAAATCCTTAACAAGTTCTCGAACTGGAAAGTTACATTATAGACCTATTAGGGTAGGTGAATAGTGGAGGTGAATAGTATACTATGATAAACATCTATAAACCTACACTTACACTTAGGGGCCGATTCCAATCTCGGCCGGTCGGGCTCCGAATCGGATTCGGCTTAACCGGATCCGATTCGGAGCCCTATTGCCCGACCGATTCGTACGCGCGTCCGGGCGAGCGAGTACGATGCGAAATCGCCGACTGACTCGTCCGGGCGTCCCGACCGCTCCGACCGACTCGTTCCCGGCTCTAACCGCACCGACCGACTCGCTCGGACTCGACTCGCACCGCGCAATGGAGACGTTCCCCGGCCGGGTAAGTACGATGCGCGCCGCGAGCAGTCCGACCGAGCCGCGTACTCCGGCTCGAAAGAGCAGTCGGAGCCGTACTTTGGGGGTCCGTGTCGGACCCCCCCAGTACGCGTACCCGCGTGAGTCACACACAGGGGGGACCCATGGGCACCCCCTACCTGTGCGTGTACGGCGCGAGTCGCTTCACCGTGTACACGCTGTAGGGGGCGCCCTTGTCCGCCTCGCACCCATTGAGTCAATGGGAGCCTGCGTACGCGTTGTACGACAGGCTCCCATTGACTTTAATGGGAGTCCGACCGACTCGAGTCCGATGGCATACGTAATCGTTCGGTCGGGCTGCATGGGTTCGATTCGGTCGGAAATCTCTCCGGGTCCGGCTCGGTCGGAGAGATTTCCGGCCCGAATCGGAATCGGCCCCTTAGTGTTAAGATATACATGAGAGAAATAGGGTTGGGAACTGGGTCAAATTAGAATACACAGGGTTCATGGGGGTCACAGTATATTTTATTTATTTAATGAGTTTTATATAGCGCTGGCTAGACCCGGAGGTATCAGAGCGCTTTACATGAGGATCATGAGTTACAGGTTACAAGTTACATTTGTTACAAAAGCATAGTCAAACATGGGATAAAAAAGCAATGTTGCGGTAATACGTCAGTGGGAGGGGGAGGAAGGGGACAAAACAGGGAGACGGGGAGAAACTGTGTCCAATGTCCGGCTGGGTAGGTGACGGCCGAGGGGATAAACCAGGGCCGATCTCCTCTATAGCTGTCTAGGCAGCTCCACCGGGCAACGGCCATAATGCTCGGACTCCGCTGTCAGGAAATGGTCGGGTTTAGTCTAAGAAAGTCGAAATCAAACGAGGAGTAGGAGAGATGAGAAAACGCAGTCCGATCAGAATCCAGGTGGGAAAGGGGATATTTTTTCAGTGGTTATCAAGGCGCAATCAGCAAGAGGCTCGGTGTCCGCGAGAGGAAGCCGCCTGCGAGCCGGAGAAAACAGGGGTCAGTACGGAGTCCGAGGGCGGGCACCATCTTAGGGTCAGGCATTGTCATGACCAGATCTTGCAGGAGACACCATGGCCTCGAAATGCCCCCAGAATAGAGCGCCAACGAAAGGGGGGCCCAGATGGAATGCAACAACAGCTCAGTTTGGGAGTACCCCTGTGCCTCAGGGGAACCCCGCAGAGTTGATCAAGATTGGTCCCAGTCGCCATCATGAGGTCAGGCACTGCCCTGGAAAGGCTCAGCAAAGAAAATATTGGCTTCAACAAGGTCCCCGGGCCAGATCTCTAAGTCAGGGGGATTCCCAGTAATGCCCCACTGCTACCATTTAACTGTTAAAATGCGCTACTTGGAAAAACCCCTATACATTCACAACGGGCGCCATCTTGGAGTCAGGCACTGGCCCCGGTCTCGATCGCAATGAGTTAGAGCCCGCTGTAACTTTGGGGGATATTGTGGGCACAGCGTTTGTTAAGCGTCATCTGTGTCTTCCCCCTAGGAGTCACCCTCACAAGGCTCAAGTAGTGCAGGGAGGGGGGCCGCCCTTACCGAGCCTGTGGACCACATCGCGTGCATCACCGCTCCTCCACCGCTCTTCCAATGCTGCCCATCACACGCTGACTCTTGTCTGCCTCATGGTTGGAGCCTCTTAACAGACAGTAGAGAGGAAGGCCGGCTCCCGACCCGCGTCACCGTCCCAAGGAGCCGCCATCTTTGAATCAGGCCGCCGGGATCGGCCGTATCTCAATCTTGCCGCCTCTCGTGGTTGGTGCTACGATAACCTGGGGAGTAGCATCCGCATTCCCCTTTCAGAGAGCACTCACCGAGGTGTCGTTCAGTTCATCAGGACTGCTCCGCTCGGCTCTGTGAGGCAGGCTAAGGTCACAGTAAGGAGTCGCTCTTCCCCTCCAGAGTCCCTCGAATTTGCCAGCCAGCCCTTTTCGCCGTCATACTCGATCATTCCCTGTTGGTCGCTTCGGTTTCTCCAGCTGTGTCGGCGATCCAGGGGCTGTAAGGGTCATAACGTATAGCTCTGCGGATAACTTGGGAATTTTTATACCATGCGTCGGCCTCGGTGCCTCATCAGGTTGCATCCACCTCTTAAAGGATGGATTTGCAGATCATTCACAGTTTCAATAAGGCAGTACTGTAAAACCACTGCGATGGTGTAGCGAGAGGCTTGTTAGCAGTCTCAAAACTAGGATAAAAGCCAAAAGGCGATCCTTAGCCCGGGAGCTCTCGGCCGGAGCTCCTTCCCGTCGGCCATCTTGCCAAGTATAATATAATACATCACAACATAACACTACCACAAGATTAGAAACAATATTATTAATGGCGAGAGTTTTTAGCTGTTTGCTGTTTTGACTGTTTGCTTACTTTAGTAATTTGTTACAGTCAGTGAAAGAGCAGGGTACCCGGCAGGCAGAATCTGGACTCATAGTCCAGGTAAATGGGGGTAGGGTTCTCCGGGGAGGGTTTCAAGGGTAGGGTAGGGAAGCACGGGAGGGGGATCATTGGGGTAAAAAATATTTAAAAAAAAAAATCCTCATTCACCTCTTGGCCTAATTAGTTTCTATCGGTTATTGTTCTTGGTTTGGTGTCGACACTCGGGCAGATTCGGCATATTCAGGGTTTCGCTTTTAATCTACCATGAAAACGCTACAATGTTTGTCCTGGAACGTTAATGGTCTCCGAGTTAAAAGCAGGAGGGAAAAATTCTTCAATATCTTAAGGACTCCCCCGCTCAGATAATTATCTTACAGGAAACACATCTCCTGAGAGAAGAAATAAAGGGGATCTGTGGGAAGCTTAGATGGGTGGAACACTGTGTTGGTTCCTGTCAAAGTGCTAACATTAGGGGGTAGCCATTATAGTAAAAAAACAAGCAAAAGCTCGTCTTTTAGATACTAAGACAGATTCAAGTGGCAGGTGGGTGATTGTTAAATTACTTGTTCAGTATTGTTTCTTGGCAGTGGTTGGCTATTATGGTCCCAACCAGGATGACCCCTCCACATTGAAAATTATCTTTGCTAACTTGTTGGGATTCCCAGATTCGACCATTTTAGCCGGAGATTTTAACATAGTCTTAAAACCTCAACTGGATAAATCACTAAGTAGTAGGGCAAATGTTTTGTCCAAATCAAGGACATACCTTCAGCTGATGATGAGACAGAATGCCTTATCCGATATTTGGAGGGAAAGATCAGGGACTCAATTAGGTGTATCATTTTATAATCGGAAATACGGGCATAAATCTAGGATTGACTATATTTTGATTAGTAATGACTTAAGGGGTAGAGTTAAAGACCTAGGCTATTTGACACCTCACCTATCAGATCACGCGGTGGTGTGGATGGATCTTAACTTGGTAAAAAAGAACAATTGAGGGTGTGGACACTAGACCGTACACTTCTTCTAGATGAATCAGAAACTTGTTACCTGTCTCAGGAGACAGAGTTTTTCCTAAATATAAACGTAGGTTCGGCAGAGATTCCGGTGGTGTGGGATGCCCTGAAGTCTTACCTGAGAGGGTTAATAACAAGTAGGACCTCTTATAAGAACAGACAGTACAGGGAGGAAGTTGCACACATTGAGTGTGAAATGAAGGAGGTTGAAAGAAAGATTAACAATGAGGTAGATCAAGTAGCTTGTCAGGCACACGCTGTGAAACTGAGAACTTTGAGGGATCACTTAGAAAATATTTTGTAGACCAGGATCGCGACACGATGGGAAGCTAGCAAGCTTGCCCATTTTGAATATGGTGAGGGGGCCAGTAAACTCTTGGCTTGGAAGGCCAAAACCGACAGAGTACGAAATTTTATAAAGCAAATTGACAATGAGTACACTAATTCATCGGTAGTCAGTGATGAAGAGATCAGAGAAGCCTTTTTCACTTTCTTTCAAGATCTGTACAAAGAAGAGAATGAGGTAGATAGCAACCGTGCACGGGAATGGCTGAATCAGATCAACCTTACCTCCTTAAACTCCTCCCAACGAGAAAACTTAGAGTTAGAGATATCTCAACAGGAGGTAAGGAAGGCCATTTCTGCTTGTAAGGCGGGTAAAGCTGCGGGCCGGATGGCCTTCCTGTAGAGTTATACAGAGTCCTGGGGGAGGTAGTGATTCCGACAATGACAACCCTCTTCAATAAAATACTACTAGAAGGAGTTAGACCCCCTATCTCGTGGGGAGAAGCCACCATAACATTGATCTTAAAACCTGGGAAGCCTCCAGCTAATTGTGGGTCATATAGACCTATTTCACTTTTAAATACCGACTAAAAGGTTTTTACTAGAATTTTGGCTGATAGGTTAGGTGCGGGGGCAGGTGGTTTGCTGCATCCAGATCAGAAGGGTTTTTTGAGAGGTAGGAATCTTTTTGATCTCACCCATGATTTCATAGGAGCCATTGATTTTGCCTCCACTTTTTCACTTCCTCTAGCAGCAATGACATTGGACGCCACTAAGGCTTTTGATAGGGTCAACTGGAACTACCTAGCCGCTGTACTGGAGAAGTTTAATTTTGGGCCAAAGTTTAGTCGAGTTATTAATCTTATATATAGTAGCCCTTCGGCGAGACTTTGGTCAATGGAAATTTGAAGGTTGCCCCCTCTCCCCTCTCCTATTTGACATGTACATAGAGCCTTTTGCTCAACGTCTCAGAGAGGAGACGGGTATTACACCATTTAAATGTGGAGCATGGGAGAGGAAGGTAGCCCTGTATGCGGATGACGTATTAATTCTTTCATCAGATTTGGAGGTGTCTTTTTCCAACGTTATTCGCTTAGCACAGGATTTTGGTCTAGTCTCGGTATACGAAGTTAATGCAGGAAAAACAGAGATTATGTCATGGAATTTGCCGGGGTGTCGACATCCTATTAAGAGCGAGATGAGATATCTGGGTGTGAAGATAGTCCAGAATATAGAAAAGATTGCGGAGACTAACCTCTTGAATGTTTCGAGAGAGTGTCAGAAACTCTTGAAATCCTGGGCCCATCTTCCTCTGACCATTTTGGGTAGAATTAATTTAATTAAGATGGTAATCCTTCCAAAAGTTACTTTTCTTTTTAACACCATCCCTTTATATTTTGAGAAACAGGCAATTGACAAACTCCAGCAATTTATCAATTTATTTGTGTGGGCCTATAAAGCAGTGAGGATATCCTGGAAAAAGCTAAGGCGTAGGAGGGAAAAAGGGGGCCTCACATTACCAGATTTACAGTACTACGCCTGGGCTTTCCAGCTGACGCATTCAAGAATGTTGTTGAACTCCCCAGATTCATCGGGGAGGGGGGTAATGTTTTTGACTATGTTAGATCAAGTGGGATTATCTAAAGAGAGTTTTCTTTTTAAATATGGAGACCAGAAATTTTTCAAGAAAATAAAGGTGAAAGTCTTATTGAGTGCGGCCCGTACATGGGCCAAAATTAAGCAATGCACGGGCTTGGGCTATTTTTCAAGTCTGGCTCCACTGTGGGATTCCCCGGGGGTCCCAGGCTGTTTGAAAGATAAATTGGCAGCCCCTCTTAAAACAGCTGTTTTTTTAGTGTGGGGAGACTTAGCTGCGGAGGGCTCACTTTTACCTTAGGCATTATTAAATGACAAATTGGAGGAGGGCATGTCGAGATTTAAATATCTACAATTAAAAAGCTGGTCCCAGAGTCTTAAAAACCTATAGGCGAAGGGAATGTGCTGGAAGAGCAACTGGTACAGAGGCCGGCAGGAAAGAGGGAAGTATCTTTCTTTTATTGGTCTATTGAAGAGGCCATAGACGGGGATTTTAGGCTAGCCGAAGAACTGTGGGGAGCATTAATACCAGACATAGATTGGGTAGATCTGTGGCAAACCTCTTTTAACATCTTATTTGCAGTCGTAAAGCCAGCCTGGTTCAGGAGAAACCACAATTTCACTACACACAGAGCTTATTTATCCCCAGCTAGACTTTCTAAAATTGCCAAGGGTCCCCCTGTCAGTTGCAAAAAATGCGGTATGGTGAATGCCTCGGATATACACATGTTTTGGGATTGTCCAGCCATCCAAGATTTCTGGGAGAGAGTAAGGAGCACCTTAACAGATATCTTGGGGCTCCCAGTACACATTTCTCTTGGTCTTATTATTTTTGGTATATCAAGCGAAATTAGAGGCCTGAGCAGGAGTTTCCTGTTTTATTCTATCTTGTTGACAAGACGAGAAATATGTAAGAGATGGGTTGAGGTCACAGCCCCACATACTCAGACTGGTTGTCCTCCTTGTATAAAACCTCCAAGACTGATTTGGCCAGACTGAAAAATAGTAGAAAGAAAGCCGCATGGGATTGTCTCATAAATTGGTCTCTCGGTTAATGAATGTTGATAAATACTCCTTTATCCTATGATTAAGCCTTATGGGAAGCTCTCAGACTGTGTTGGGCCCCGCCCTCTGGTTTTCCCACTTCTGATTTCGGGTGGGCCTTAAGCAACAGTCACCGGTTGTGAGTAATCGGCAGAGAGTGAGACCACCCTCTCCTTGATAACGAGAGGTCAGCAACATGAAGGGGGTTTGCTTGCTATTGGTAGGTGGGTGACACCTCGAGGGCCTACGTCTCAAAATTGAGTAACAGTGGCGACTTCCCTAACCTAGTTGTCTGGGGTTGGAGGCGAATGAGGATTTAAATTAAAAAAAAAAAAAAAATAACTGTTCCAACTGGAACTACAAGAGAAGCACATTCCTTACATGATACGAGTGAAAGTGTGTGTAATCAAAAAACATTATCAACATCGGAAAGAATTGAAGTACCTGAGAGGGGTGTGGAGACACGTAATAGAATGAATTCCACTATGGAAGGGGGAACAGAGCCATTAATAAGTATTCCAGAAAAGAGTCTTGAAACACCAAGTAGGGGTCAGCGAATAATTACTTGGAGAGTTTTGCAAATGGGGAACCAGAGAGCAAATTTACAAGTAATGCAAAAGACAGGAGAAGCTAGTAGGGAAACCCAGAGATCAGAAACGAGTACATCGGTAGGGCCATCCCCGGAAGAACTTGATGATTGGATTAGAGATATAGCTCCTACTGGTAGTGTACTAAGCAATGCAATTAAAGGCATGAACACAGATGTAAGCACATTAAAAGTGGAATTAGAGGGAATGATATTGGGAACAATTAGTCCAGAGAGACTATCAAAATATCGTGATGAAGAATTACTATTTATGTGTAAAGATATAACACGAAAGGCAAGAAATACCCATGAGAAATTTGCTGAGATAGCACAGAAATAGTGAGTGGATGTAGAAAAATCTAAAGCTTTAAAGAAAACATATTGATTGGATTTCAGTGACAGAGACTTGGAGAGTCTGAATCCCTCTGGGAAAAGTTTGCAGATTAAGGAGTTAATAACTACTTTGAAGCAATGGGGAGAAGTAGAAAGATGGGAAGGCAGATGGGCTAAAAAGAAAGAAGATGCAACAGTGGTTCTGCCTCTATACCCAATGATGGAAAAGGAAAAGGGTGAGGCAGACATAATGGCATTTCCTATGAGAGAAGTACAAGGAGGAGGGTATCTACATGTCCCCTGGAATAGACAAGAGATATTGTCCTTTACCAATGATTTTCCGAGATTGAGAGAAAAGCCTGTCGAGTGGTATAAACAGGTGGAAAGATTTGTGAAGGTTTCAAAAGTTTTGCTAAAAGATTTGGATGTGTTGTTCGATATTGTGGTTCCAACAGATTTATGGGTGGAATGTAAAATTGCTGTTGATTGGCAGGAGACAGAACCTGCTTGAGGTCCAAAAACAGGTGCACCATCAACGGAGGTGATGAAAAAGTACAATACGGTCAGTACTTATTTGAAAGGAAAGATTTCGCCGAAAGAAACGGATTGGGTAAAAATAGATAGGACTACACAAGAATTGAAAGAGTCAGTTCATGCATATTATAGAGACTATTACAAGCGTTCAAACAGTACAGTGGAATTGAGAATGTGTCAGAAAAAGATACGGGACATTTTGTGTATCGTTTCGTATACAGTTTGAGGCCTGAGATTAGTGCCATGATTCAGCAGCATTTAGTTTGCTGGCAGAGCAAGTCTATTGATGAAATACTTCGTTATGCTAAGTATTGTGGAGATGATATCGATTTGAGCACAAAATATTGAAGGAGAAATTGATGTTAGCATAGATGATAGCACAAAGCAGCTAAAAAAGGATATGTGGGTTTTGATTCAGATTTTTCAGGTATAATACAGGAAAATGTTCAGACCACCACTGGAATGAAAGGTGCGATGGTAAATCCCATGCAAAATTTGATGCCACAAGGAAGGGGACGAGGATCAAATATAGAGACTTGGAAAAAGACGTACCCATGTCACAGTTGTGGCAAAGTCGGGCATTGGAAGCACAAGTGTAAGTCGAATTTGGCTAATCAAATGAATGAGCAGACAATGGTGACAGGTGTAGATGGAGTGGGGCAGTCCCAGGTGAATAATGGTATGATGAATCAGCCGATGTTAAATGTAAGGAGTCTGAATCAGAATATGCCTCCAGCTCCAATGCACAATTTGAATGGACAGGTACAGAAATACAATGTGAATATGGGTTTCCATACAAATGATCAAGTAAATCCAAATGTACAAGTGGCCTCACAATATTTGTTGCAGATGGATGATAGTGACTCAGATACATCCCAATGATCTTGCCTGAGAGGGGAGGAGGAATGTGTGCTTGACGCATCCTTAAAGGTAGATAAGAATGGTCCTTATGTGGATGGCAAGGTAAATGGAACACCTATTTCATTCCTTGTAGATACTGGTGCTACCCTATCCACTGTGAGAACTGTGGAAATTCCCAACCTACACCTCTTGGGAGAAAGAATCCTAGTAGTAGGAGTATCGAATCAATTGATTTCAACCGCAGTGACAGAACCTATACAAGTACAAATTGGAGCTTTTGAGGATTTACATAAATTTGTGGTGTGTGATTCCAGTCCAGTAAGTTTGTTAGGGCGAGAATTGTTGTGCAAAATGAATTGTTCCATTTATTGTACCCCAGAAGGAATAGAATTTCATACTAAAGATGAGGATGTAGTATTTAAAATGTCCAGACAACAGACAGAAGTAAAGAGTTTGTATCCCTTGCTGACTGAAAATGACTTACCACCTGTGTTACAAGATACAGTCTTACCTGAAGTGTAGGAGTTTTCAGAAAAAGATATTGGCTTAGTGAAAGGACTAGCTCCAATTTGAATTACAGTAAAACCAAATGCAGATTACCCAAGAACTCCAGCGTATAATTTAAGCCCCAAAACTGTTGCTGGAATAACACCGTTGATCGAGACTCTGATTGAACAAGGAAACTTTGAGAGATATTTTGGGTAGCCCGTGTAATTCTCCTATCATGGGCATACAAAAACCTAATGGGAAATATAGAAATATCCAGGATTTGAGAAAAAGTAATCAGATTGTGATACCTTGTTGTCCAATAGTACCAAATCCTGCTGTGATTCTTTATCAGATTCCATGTGAAGCTGAATGGTTTTCAGTGATTGACTTGTGTCAAGCTTTTTTCTCCATTCCCTTGCATCCGGATAGCCAATATTTGTTTGCATTCTGGTTCGGAAACCGTGTTTTGGCATTGTGCCGAGTTCAACAAGGGTATACAAAAAGCCCCTCAATTTTTACTCAGATATTGAAGAGAAATTTGGAATCATTGGAAATGCCGAATCACTCTATCCTGGTGCAGTACATTGATGGCATTGGTCGCATCAGGAACGAAGGAAGCTTGTGTTTCTGATACTGTTGCCCTACTGAATCATTTGTCAGTGAGTGGACATAAGGTGTCACCAGCAAAACTTCAGTTTTGTAAATGAGAAGTTCTCTATTTGGGACACTATATTGAAAAAGGAGTCAGGAAAGTGTCACAAGATCGAATCACTGCTATTCTGCAGATGAATCCTCCGAGTACACAAAAGAAAGTTTGTATGTTTTTGGGAATGGTTGGCTTTTGCAGGCAGTGGATACCCAATTTTTCTCTGATAGCTAAGCCACTTCAGAGACTCACACACAAAGACGTGTCAGATCCTGTTCCATGGGATAAAGAATACACGCGCTCTTTCCTTGAACTGTGAGCCAACTTGACGTTGGTGAACGCGAGCGAGGAAAAAACCTCCGCTCCGCAAAGCGGAGTTTTTCGGAACTCCGCGAGCTCCGCGTAACGCGGAGTGCGGAAAACTCTGCAAACTCCGCAAGCGGAGCGGAAGTCACCGCCCAGGGTTAGTATAGGCCCACTTTACAAGGGACTTACCAGTACAACAAATATGCCACTCATGTATACACCATTGTCATCATGTTTTGTGATAAAGTGCTCAGAGGCATAAGACCATCAAAAAGAATCAGCAAAAACAGGAGGTAAAAGGCAAAAGGTCTGGGGAAAGACCACCCTAAGGATGACAGGTCTGACAGAGATTATATAAAATTCTTTCAGCAGTTGCCAAAGTTGCTCTTCACAGGTCTAGTAGTATAATGTCTTGGGGGCCGATTCTGATGCGGGTTGGAAAAGCTTCCCGACCGAATCGGTTGGGAAATGGTGTCCGACCCACTCGGATCGGGAAAGTCCGACCGGCGGAGTAGGATGCATCCGGATGCTTCCAGATACGATTTGGTTGAACTCCCATTGACTTCAATGGGAACATTTGTTCCTAACCGCATCAGAATTGGGCCCTCGGTCGGGAAGACACGTTCCCGATCCGATTTGGAAGGAGCAAATGTCGTTAGGAGGCCTTCCTAACCGCATCAGAATCAGGCCCTTGGTCGGGAAGCTTTTCCAACCCGCATCAGAATCGGGCCCATAGTAGGGTCAGAGCCCCAAAACTTATACCCAAATGTGCCTTTGAAGTGGGGGTGACTTCAAAGCAGGCCCTTGAAGTGCCCAGGTCCTCTTTCACCCCAGCTCTGTCTGCCAGCCTGTCTGTGGGGGTAATCAGCCTTTTGAGAAACAGGACACTGCCTATTCAGGTGTGTCAGCTCGCCCTCCCTCTTCCTGCCCGGGAAGCGCTATCAGAATGTAGATGAATGGAGATGAGTTCTCTGTCACATTCACCCTTCCTGTGTTTGTGGCTGGCTAGAGGGAATGCACAAAGTGTAGGGGTCACACACCCCAGGCATGTATTGGACACAGGCTGCAATGCCCACAGAGCAGTAAGAGCAGAGAAATGCCCACTTTCTAAAAGTGGCATTTCTAAACTAGTAATGTTAAATCCAACTTTACCAATAAAGAGGATTTATCATTACCATTCCAAAGATATGAAACATGATGCAGCTACACCTTTCTAATCAGGAATTACAGCTTAAAAGTGTATTAAGGAATTCTTAATGCTATCCTATGAGAGGAGTAGGCCTCACAGTAGTCTAGCAGTTTGTCACTACCAGGACATGTAAAACGTAAATGTACATGTCCAACCTTTTATTTACACAGCACCCTACCCTTAGGGCTACCTAGGGCCTACCTTAGGGGTGACCTATGTGTAATAAAAGCGGTGTTTATGGCTTGGCAAGTAGTTTTAAATGCCAAGTCAAAGTGGCAGTGAACTGCACACACAGGCCTTGCAATGGCAGGCCTGAGACAGGTTTAAAATGCGACTTGTGTGGGTGGCACAACTAGTGCTGCAGACCCACTAGTAGCATCTAGATTACAGGCCCTTGGTATATGGGAAACACACTTTACAAGGGACTTATAAGTAAACTAAATATGCCAATTGGGTATACACCAATGTCACCATGTTTAGGGTTGAAGCACATGCATTTTAGCACTGGCCAGCAGTGGTAAAGTGCTCAGTGTCCTAAAGCCAACAAAAAAGGTCAGAAAAAGGGGAGGAGGAAGGCAAAAAGTTTGGGGTGACCCTTCAGAGAGGGCCATTTTCCAACAACGGTATAACCAGAATATACAAACAACGAATGCCATTAATACTAACGGTATCATAAGTCCAAGTTTCCTGAATACAAATAATGTTGAATTCACTTATGACTGCTAACCAGTCTGGGTTGGAGCGTTTTGTTCAAATACCTGTGACGTTCAACAAGAGCACCTTGACACAATGATCTGTTGAGGTGGTATTATAAATAGTACCTCCTATGGGTACCTGTAATGTGGTTTGATGTACCATAACCTCCCCCATATTTTCCATGGGGCATTTTCACTCACAAGACTTGGGTATAGTATTAGGGATAAGTCAATCCTGGCTATCCAAGGTAGATAAAATATCAAAACTGTTCCTTGTCTCAATACTACTAGACCTTTGAGCCCTAGGTGAATTTACATTTATTGCAGTTGATCTGAACTGTCTATAAAAATACCCTAAAAGCGGGGCTTCAATGGAGCCATGAACAAAAGTCAGTCTATATAAACATTGTAAGAGAGATCTCACAACACTGGGATTTTTAAACTTGACTATCACAGTCTCCTAGGGAATCCTTTCCATGTATGCCCAACCAGGGAGTTCATCTAACAGAAATGACTTCTGATAATAAGGCATAAGACCACCTTCCACTGGATTTAAACCAGTAGACAGTCTTGTTTTTAAAGCAGTTAAGTCCTCCTTCATTGATGCATGTAGAATTTGGACATCCTTCAGAAATAACATATATGGAGTGCATTCAGGAGGAAGTTGAGGAAAATTGTTTTTAGCATTAGTTGATGCCCTATTGGCTTGATTTAATTTTAATCTATCATTTTGCAGTAAATTCTCTCTAGTGGAAGTCATTACAGTTGCATTTTGAGTAGATTGGCTGGATATGGGTTCTATCTGTTGTGGCTCCAGTTAGGATTGTGAATATGCCCATTTGATTGACTAGAAGAAATGTCCTGAGAATATCTAGTCTGTTGGGCTGAAGATTTGAACTCACTTACTTTAACATCATTTGCTTTTAGTTCCTATAAAATAGCTTTGAAAAACTCATTTAACTTATCTTTCAGCTCAGCAAATCATTTGCAGCAATAACCTGATATACTTAGCTCCAAATCAGACAGATCATTTGCAGCTAGCTTCCCAGCGATGGTTACTTTCTTTCATGTACAATTGGATTCTACCGTTTATATAGCTGCGGCCCCCCCTTCTCCTCTATTGCTGTAGAGTAATCTTGTTTCTTCTATTTGGGCAGATGTGACATTTTAATTACAGAGCGCCCTGATATGGAATCTACCCCTGGGTCCCGACAGGGTTTCCTTTATAGCCTTAAAGCCCGACCTAGCGAGCTCTATCGTCCATTAAAGGCCCGCTCCAGTGTTAAACAAGGGAGCGGACCTTTAATCTCTGGTACAGCCCGCTAGGAGGGCTCTAAGGCTATTAGAACATTCTGCCCCTAGAGGGCAGACTGTTCTAATTACTAAAAACAAAGGCCTCTCGGAGCCCGAGGGGGTTGAAATCCCTTCAGGCTCTGAGAGGCCTTTGTTCACAGCAGCAGCTGTAAACAAAAACAACATTGGAATGTTGCTCTGTGGGCTTCTCCCAGCCCGTAGAATCCCGGAGCACTTCATTGTTTTCAATGGAGTGCTCAACATTCCAATGTTCTAATATAGTTTGATTGAATGCAATCCTGTTGTGTGCTTTCCCTTGAAATTCCTGTAGCATATTCATGTAATTCCTGGTCCCTCCTTGAGGCAGCAATAATTGAGGTTTGTGGTGTTGGAGTTATTGATTGCCTCCTAGCAGAATCAATCTGGCCTTCAACCAGGCTAATTTCAGAGTTTACTGCCCCATAACAGTTGTCAAATAATTTGCAAGAGACCATGGATCAGTATCAATTATCCCCTTTCTCTCCAATGGGGGATTAGCTTTTCTTTTTGCCATCTTGGTTACAGTCAAAGAAATACAACAAAAAAAAACAATACCACCTACTGCGGCAAACCCAAAGGCAAGGACAGTACCTTTAATTTCCAGCTGTCAGCCTGTCCTCAGTCCTTGCGCCAAGAGTGTGGCCCAGCCCAGCCTTGTCCAGGCGCAGATGGGCCTGGTCTTGGCCTGGTCTTTGTCTGGGCACGTGCCTGGACGCAGCCCACCCTGCGGGCTTCCCACTGCAATTAATAGCGCTCGCTTACTGTTGGAGCTCCTCCTTCTGGGCTCTGATGTAGAATGCTGAATGTAGAATGCCTGGGGAATGAAGTCCCCCCAGGTGGCAGCGGTGCTAAGGTTTTTTAAATGCTAATTTCTAACTATCACGTCCCTGAAACCTATGGTTTTTTCCGTGAATTTCAAAGGTTTTTTAAATGCTAATTCCTAACTATACCATATTAGTCACATTTGCAGAGTGGTGCAAAAAGGGGGCTGGGCCTCCGACCAGTGCTCAGGAATTCCGCTGCATAGGACATACAGGAGGTACCAGGAGGGCTTCTCGGCTCCCCAAAGTTCCTCAGGAGTAAAGTGGACTTCATCCCCCAACCCATAGTGTGCCAGCAGGAGAGTGCACAGAGTGGTGGAGAAAGGGGGGCGTGGCCTCCGAAGACCTCTTAGCAATCCCACTGTGTGGGATTTACTGGAGATAACAGGAGGGGTAGTTGGCCCCAAGGACAACCTTGGGGGCCAACTACCCCTCCTATTACCTCCAGTAAGTCCCACACAGCAGGATTGCTAAGTTCTCATAGCAGGCCACGCCCCCTTTACCCACCACTCTGCAAACGCAATCCCTGGCACGCTCTTGGATGGGGAGTGAAGTCCCCTTCGCTGCTGGGGGTCCTTAGGGGCCAACTAGCCTACCTGTTACCTCCAGTATACCCCACACAGTGGGATTGCTGGAAGGTGGACACAGGCACGCCCCCTTTCTCCACCACTCTGAAAATCCCCATCCTGGTGCGCTCTTGGTTGGGGATGAAGTCCCCTTGCCTCCTGAGGGTCCCTGGGGGCCAACTAGCCCTCCTGTTATCTCTAGTAAGCCCCACACAGCGGGATTGCTGAGAGTGGTCTGAGGCCATGCCCCCTTTTTACACCACTCTGCAAACGCGCCTCCTGGCGCACTGCTGCTCGGGGGATGAAGTCCAATTTAGTCCTGAGGTCCTCTGGACACAAGAAGACCTCATCACCCCACCAGCAGTGCACCAAGAGGCGCGTTTGCAGAGTGGTGAAAAGGGGCGTAGCCTTGGACCACCTCTCAGCAATTCCACTATGTAGGGCTTACTGGAGGTACCTGGTGGGCTAGTTGGCTCCTAAGGACCCTTAGGATTCAAGGGGACTTAATCCCCCAACCCAGAATGCGCCAGGAGGTGCGTTTGCAGAGTGGTGCAGGGAGGGGGCAGGCCTCCGGCGACATGCTGGCTTCTCTTTTTCTTTTCATTTTGGAAAAGGGGCTGTGTGGCCCCCCTTCCCTTAATTATTTTTGGGCCCTGGAGACCCCATCCCCCTGGGCCTGACACATATTTTAATTTATTTTATTAAAAAAACAAAAAACTGGAAGGGGGCCGCACAGCCCCCCTCCCATGGCCGATTTCGGCCCAGGGGACCCAATCCCCCGGGGCATGGCCATTTTTATTTATTTTTTAAATAAAGTAAATTTAAAGGAGGGGGATCACGTGGCCCCCCTCCGGAGGCCATTTTCGGCCCCGGGTACCCCATCCCCCGGGGCATGGCCTTTGTGTTGGGGACCGCGGGGGAGCGCCAATGCCCCTGCAATCCCTGAAGGCTCCCCGCCTGCTGTGGGAGCCGGCATTGCTTTTGGACAAAGGGAGCTGCTGACATGCAGCTCCCTTTGCCCACAAGCAATTCTGCTTTGCTTTGTGGAAGCAAGAGCAGGTTTCCTGCTCTCGCTTCCACGAAGCAAAGCAGTGTTTACTATGACAGGGTGGGAGCAGTGCTCCTGCCCTGCCATAGCAAACTGCAATGTCCCTGGGGTGGGCACCCCGGGACATTGCTGGAGCTGGCCCTGTGGGGTGGCGGTCCCCAGGGCCAAGGAGGGCTCCAGGAGGGGGGCAGTGTGGCCCTCCTCTCAACTGATTAAGAGCCCCGGGGAGGTGGTGGTCCCTGGGGGTCCGCTACAGACCCCTGTATTCTATTTTATTTGCTACCAACTGATTGAGAGCCCTGGGGAGGTGGTGGTCCCCGGGGCAGTGTGGGGGAGGGGCAGAAGCCTTCCCCCACACTACTTTTAATGTTATACAGCCCCGGGGATGTGGCGGTCCCCGGGGCAGTGTGGGGGTAGGAGCCACCCATGCAGATGTTTTACAAGCCCCGGGGAAATGGCAGTCCCCGGGGCTGCGGGGGCCTCCACGGGCCCACTCATTATAAATCTGCATTGCCCCCGGGACCTGGCCCACCCGGGGGCTTCTTGAAAACGAAGCGCAGGAGACCGCGCTTCGTTTTAAAAAAAGAAATTCGGCGGGATTCGTGGACTCTAGGCGAATCCTGCCGACAATTTAAAAAAAAAGGCTTTTTTTGGCCCTCGGGGTCCCTATGGGACCCCCTGAGAAGGCCTACGGGGTCAGGGTGTTTCTACCCTGCCCCCTTTTTGTGTTTTTTGTCCTTTTTTCTTGTGACTCGGTTCTACCAAGATGGCTGCCAACACTTCTTGGTTTGAAGTGTTGGCAGCCAATCAGAATCAAGCTCGTGATCGGGAGGGTTCGCGGATCCACCGCGGCCACCAGATATCGATATTGTTTTATTTTTTAATTTCTCAGGAACTACTAAACAGATTTACACCATTTAAAGCAAAGAGTGTACTCTGGACAAATAGCTATCTCTCTGCCAAATTTGGTGTAATTCCATTCAGCAGTTCGGGTTGTAGTCGCGACAAAAGTTTCATATGGAAATTAACATGGAGAAAACGTGTTTTGGGACCCCCTTTTTTCTCGGCCTCCGCTTGACGAATCACCCAAAACTTTCAAGACAGGAGCTGACCAGAGCGGACCATTAGTTTTGAAAATTTCGCAAAGATTCGTCAACCGGCGCTAAAGATATTGGCAAAAGAAAAAACCCTTTTTGAATAGAAACAAGGCCCTAACTATAACTACTTACTGGCAACCACCACCCAGTGGGATCAGTGCAAGTTCACAGGTGCAGAGCCCATAATAATGTCCAGAAAAACAGAATCCATATGTCAAGGACTTCGGAAAGACTTGCACACCACAATCCAAATTCCACAATATTTTCTCAGGGGCTTCATCATGGCCTGTTTACAGAATGCACTGTGCCCCATTACCTTTAGAAGGAATATCACGTGAGTGTATGGACATTGAAAACATACTAATAAACATGTATAGAAGAAAATGCCAATAAACATATTTTATTTGCATTAGATGATGCCATATCATTGTTTTGCAATTATAGAGTAATTGTAATTAATATGTATGCATGTGCATATTTTGTACATATTTTTTATATACATATTTGGGGACAAGAGGATTATGTGCCGCAGGGAGAAAAATATTCTAATCATATTTCCTTTCACTTGCAACAGAGCCAGTGCGATTCTCCCTTTATCTTGAAAAATGGTCTGTGCCAGATGTGATTTACACAATAATGCACATAATGCCAAAAGTGCATCAATAGAGGAACCTGTTGAGAGTGTCAGCCAACTGGCTAAGCATCGACTGTGCACCGGGATCCCTATTGCGCGCTGGTACAAATCACCGCACAGTGGGCAATTACATGAAGGGGCCAGCTATAAAGTCAGGTACTAGCCATGTGGCTGGGTTGTCCCTGTTCTCCCTAGAACCCAGTAGACTAAACAATATAAAAATGAATCCTGAATCATGTGATTTATACATTAGTATGATCCATTGGTATGATCAAAAAATGGCATGAAATACTATAAACAACACTGAAATTTTTTTAGATGTCCATATACCACCACCCTTCCTTATCCAACACCCCACACACAGTGAAACAAAGAAATACAATCCCTTCTGTAATTTCTGCAATGGAACCATGGAGTATTTCTAATTAATCATTATGAAATCAGGAGAAAAGGTGCTTAAGGAAGGATACTTCATCATATAAACACCTAGGTAGAGTTTGTTTATAGAAGATGAATGAAAAAGATAAAGAGCGCTAGAATTGATAAGAGAAGATAAAGAGAGATAAAAAGAGAGAAGATGGAAAGGGATCGGAGGATCCAGATCAGCAAGGCCCAAATCAGCCAATATGGACGTGCAACTCCTCATCTTCATTCAGTCCTGCAGGGGGGATTTACTCCTGAGAAGAACAATGTACTCAGATTCCAAGACCCTTTGTCTCTTCTCCTTGTCTCCGCCTCATTTATTATTCAGCACCCTGTCAATCCCAAAATAAGACATCAGCATTTTGGTTATGTACTTTTGCCCAGTGTCTAGCTACTGGGTAATTGACATCACAATTCTTAATAGCCCTGTAATGCTCCAGTACTCGCTTTTTAACTGGGCAGATGGTACAGCCTATATATCTATAGCCACAGTGACATATCAAAGCATAGACAACTTAATCACTTCCACATGTGATAAATTTGTTGATGGAGCATTTTTTACCTGTGGGGAGTAGATACTCCCCTACATTTCTGCTGCCCTTGCAGGCTTTGCATCTGCCACTTTGAAAACCCCATTTTGTTCACTCAACCACCCATCTTGCATCTCCCTATTATTCGTGTAGCTATGTACTAGGAAATCTCATCAGGATTTTGATTTCCGGTATGACTAGGGGATGCAAGGACACGCTATTTCCTATGACCAAGTCTGTTCTTACTAAATGCCAGTGCTTGTTAAGCATTTTGCAGGGACAGCACTGATTTCATCAATAAGATCTCCAACATTCCATGGCAAAAAGATTACATGGTATTCAAGCATGTCCAGATCCCAATAAAAAAAAATACACCCATTCACAGACCTTCTCACCCACTCACTTACACACCCACACAACCTTTCACACACAGACACACACCCACGTACACACCCATACAGCCACTCACACACCCACTCAGAGACCCAGAAAACCACTCACACACCCACTTACAGACTCACACACCCACGTGCACAACCATTCAACCACTCACACACCCACTCAAACACCTGTACAGCCACTGACACAACCACTCAGAGACCCAAAACCACTCACAGACCCACACAGCCAGTCACACATATACTCACTGTTGGACCTGGCCCTTTTTGGCAGGTTCACCCCTGAACTTTTTGCCTTTCCCTGGCATGGTGTTAGTGGTTTTAGGCCTCTGGGCACTTGGACACGGTGGTCAAGTGCCAAGTGCGTGCGCTCTGTGTGTGTGTGTGTAGTAAGCTTGGCCTGCCCTCCCATAGGAATGCATGGGGGATAGTGTGCCTGTGGTAATTCCTGGTATGAAAGGTGCAGTGTGGTCAAGTCTAGTATGTATGAATTCGTGAGAATAAATGCTGCGCAGTGGTGTGCGCAGATTTATTGTGACTGGTGTAGAAATGCCACTTTTAGAAGTTGGCCTTTATGTGTGCTCTGAGTCTGCCTGCCTGATGTGGATTGCATGTCTGGCTCTGTGAGTGACAGGGGCTGGGAGGTGTGTGTGGCTCCAGGAGGGGCAGGGTGAGTCAGCGCTGGGCTGAATGGGACACCTGAGCTGAGAGTGGTGGGAGGAGAGATCCCTGACCCTGAATAGGATGTTGCCTGCCCTGTACAATGCTGGCTCTACCTCCTGTGGTGCGTCTGATGTCCCTAGCCTGTCTTGTGAAAGGGAAGAGGAGCTGGGCAAAACAAAGTGCTCCAAAAACTTCCCTGAACCAGCTGCATCTGGTTCCCCCATGCCCTGCACCCTAACACAAAAGAAAATGCTGTATAAAAGAAGGGGCTGTGACCCCATGAAAATGTTCAGTTCTGGTGCTGTTCCTGCTGAGAGTGCTGCTGCTGGGGCCCAGGGGGGGCTGCCATGAGGGCTTGCCTCCCTGGGCCCTGCATGCCCCCTTGATGCCTGAAAACCTTTTGCTGGACTTATTTGTTTTTTGATGCAGGACTAGGCTGCATTCTTCTGCGCCCTGGGAGCGCTATGCTTTATATTTTTCCCCCAACAGAAGGGAAGAACGGGGGCTGCTGCCATCTTTGTAATGGGAATCCCCCCTCATAGGGATTCCCTCGTTTTGCTGAGTTATGGCGGGTGCCCACCCCGCGTTCTGATTATCTGTGGATAGCGGGTGCCCACCCCGCTTTATGGTGCTTCCTAGCGGGTGCCCACCCCGCTTCTGTCCTATTTAAAATAGCGGGTGCCCACCCCGCATTGACCGAGAGAAAAATCATCGCCACGGCCCCGAACGCGGAAAACAGGAAGTCAGGCACCCGCGCCTGACGGTGGGCGGGGCCTGCCAGAGGAAGTGCCGGCCGGAGCCTCGCGGGCTCCATAGCGAAGTCCCGGGTCCCAGGAGGGGGCCCGGGTGAAGTGAAGGGAAACGGCCGGCGCAGGCAGCGCCTGTCCCGTGTCCCCTCAGGGGCTCCCGTGGAGAAGAAGGAGCCCCAGCGCCAGAGAGGAAGTGCGGCAGTCCAAGTCCCGGGTCCCAGGAGGGGGCCCGGGTGAAGAGCGGCAGATAGCAGTGCGGGGCTCCCATGACTGAGGAAAGAGCCCCGCGGCGGCGGCCGAAGTAAGGAGAAGTCCCGGGTCCCAGGAGGGGGCCCGGGTGAACAGCAGCAAGGCGGACCCAGCGAGAGGGAGCCGGAGAGCGGGTAAGTTACCGCTCTTCGTGGTGACGCCTCTGTGTGGAAAGTCTGAGTGGCCCCAGCTGGCAGCGGGTCGCTCCACCATGGCTAAGTATTTTTGGAGCCGGCATGGCTCCAACTTGGGCATAATTGTTTTTGGAGCCGGCGTGGCTCCAACGCTTGGGCATAATTGTTTCAGAGCCCAGATGGCTCCAACCTAGCGCATATTTGTTTTAGAGCCCAGTAGGGCTCCAACTTGGGCATGATTATTCTGGAAGCCCGTGCGCTCCCACAACGTGGCACATAATTGTTTTTGGAGCCTTGAGGGCTCCCACGATGGCATAGTTATTTTAAGAGGGCCCAGAGGGGCCCCTGCTGTTCCCCTCTTGTATGGCTACTCTTCACAGTTGCCCCGCTTGCGAGAGGGCAGCTGCAACGTTTGGCATATTGTTCAAAGGGCACCAGGAGTGTCCAGGCCTCATTTCAATATTCACAGCTGCCCAGCAAGTAGTGGGCAGCTGCACCGTTTAGGCGCACAGTTCTTTGGGGGCATGTCTTATGAAGTTAGGAGTGAGAAGCACTCCTTTGCCCCGTACTTTCCCAGCTGCCCAGCAAGTAGTGGGCAGCTGCCACATTTAGGTTGGCGCAGTGGCGCACCCTTGACTTTCGCTGCATTGGCAGCGCCCTGACTTTTGGACATAGGGCATTTGAGCCCCTTTAGAGATGGCCAGTTGGCCCAGGGGGGATTGTTAGGTTTATAGGGCGCCAGGCCCTAATGTGATTTGGGTGTTAGTGAAGCCTCTTTCCTAGGGTTTATAGGCTAATGTGATTTATACCTCTGCTATGGTTTCTACTGTGAGGTATGTGCTAATGTGATTCTGTCCTAAAAGGTGGTGCTAGGAAATGTGATGCATTTACTATGGTTTACGCACCCTGTTTCATACCTCTAAATGTACTTCTAGGATTATGAGGTTTTGCATAATGTGTTGATGCTGGTGAGGTTATTATTTCCTAATGCGTTTAGGTTGTGAGTTATTTTCCCCTGAGATTATTTCCTGTGATTTATACTTAGGATGTTATTGTCTAATGCGTTTAGACTGGAGAGATAATTGCATAATGTGTTTATGCTGGTGAGGTTGGCGCATAAGGGTTTGCGCCTAATGTGATGCTGTGCATAATGTGGTTTATGTTACAGGCTGATGCTAAGTACAGTGGTTGCCAGTGATTACTGGTTGTACGTTTCTGATATGTCCTACATTTATTATGTGTTCTACATCTATTACCTTTTACTAAGTGATGGTCCTGACAGTGGTCCCCGTGGCCCTGTCATGTGTACATAATCCCCTGTAAATATTGTCCCGTGCCAGTTGGCACAGTGTATTGTATGTGAGTACTATTCTAATGTGTTTTATGATAATACAAAGGCTATTTTTATATATAACCTTGTGTGGAGTTCCTTTTGTAGTGGGCCTTGGGTGTTGTGCTGTGTGTGTGTTGCGCAAACGCTTTACACATTGCCTCCGGGATAAGCCTGACTGCTCGTGCCAAGCTACCAAGGGGGTGAGCAGGGGTTATCTTGGGTGTGTAACTCTCTTGCCCTGACTAGAGTGGTGGTTTCTGCTTGGCTTTGGCGCAAGCCTTAGCCAACCAGAAATCCCATTTCTAACATTGGTGGCAGCGGTGGGATAGGACTTGCGTTTGCGCAGTACCACGGCGACAACTGGCTGCACTACAAAACTCTGCATTTTAGATAGTCACATGTTGGGGATTATTGGTCTAAGATTGTTTTAAGTGTCATTTCATTTTCGAAATATGTGTTCTTGTTGCAGTGTGAGTTTTCTGGATTCACCAGTAAGGGTGGGATCCAGTGGTGGCAGCGAAGTGTGTGTCCAGTGCATGAAGTCCTCCGTCCCGTTCCCAGAGTATGGTACCTGGTGCTCAGTGAGAGGGGTGCAGGTTGAGATTCAGGGACAGTAAGGAACTGTCTCACCGGTCGGGGGGGGTGTGTGTGGATGAGTGATGTGCTGCTGGACGCTGGGGTGAGTTCTCTGAAATAAGGAGCTTGCTGAATAATTGAGTGTGAGTTCTCTGAAATAAGGAACTTGCATTGGGGGGCAACCTTGAGGGATGGTGCAGGTGTCTCCTAACCCGCATGGCGGAGATGGTTCAAATGAACCCAACTAGGAACCATTATAGTGAGGAGGTTGGGAACCTAGTCTGTCCTGTTGGACTGTTCTGTATGGGGGACCGCCCCGTGGTAGAGGATCTGAAGAAGCATTGGGGAGTGATTCCAATAAGAGTGGCTCAGGTGTCTTCCGTGGTGGAAGAGGTTCAGTGTAGCCCAGCTAGGTCCCAGTGTAGCGGGAGGGGTGTAGGGGCTCACGTCCTGTCTCAGAGGAGAAGGAGTGAGTGTGCCCGAAACCCAGTCCCAGGGCCTGGATGGTTTCTTCAGGGAACACCAGGTTGGGGGCCTAGGCTGTACTTGTAGGCCATTTGAGGAGGATCTTCTAGTCTCTAGAGGACGTGGAGCGTCTGTAACCAGAGCTCCAGCAGTCCTGGTGCTAGGCAGCACCACTCCTAAGTGGAGGGTGCAGAAGTCCGGTTTCGAGGGTTGAGAGGGGGAAAGAGTCCCCAGTGGGGACCAGTGGGTCAGGGGCCAGCCAGAAGGGCTGAGTCGCCAATGATTGACCATGGTGTGCGCCACTTCTGTCCTGGCACATCTTCACGCACTGTCAGAGGGACAGGAGGTCGTGAGCTCTGCGCCAGGCAGACTGTCACACGACACGCTAAGGATGTGTCACCCTTGTGAAGCCCTGGTTTTCCAGGCATCTGACTCAAGAGGTACGTCCCTGGGTTGGGGAGCCAGTAGCCGGTGTTTCCGGATCTGGACGGCAGGGCGACTGTAGTCAGTGTCCTGGCCGGTTTGCCTTCTAGGGGGTACCACTCCAGTTGGGAGGGTATCGGAGTCTGGAAGGGGGTGCAGAAGGAGGGAGTCCTCGCCTCTGACCCCGGTGCAGCCGGTGAATATGGATCCCAGGTGGTAGACCAGTTGATGGAGAGAGGTCCTGAACTGGTGGGAGAGTTGTGTTCTCGTGGGTGCTTCCCCTGGGAGGGTGCAGAACCCCAGAAGTAGAGGTAGGGTGAGGCATTCTTGCCCGTGATCTCTGGTCAGCCTGAGGGTGCGGACCCTAGGTTGAAGGATCAGTGGTAGTGGGAACTACACTGAGAGGGAGAGTGGAAAGTGGCTATTGTATGCCAGGGGTTACTGCCCCCCACTCTATGGATTGGGAAGGACCAGTGGCATCTGGGTGGCCTAGGGCCTGGTCCTGGCCGTGGACAACTAAGGAGTACCGGTGGGGTAGCCTAGTTGGCCCTGAGTTTTTTTTTTCCTTTTTTTTTTCTCTTCTTCCCCATGGGTTCCACGTGGCGTAGAACAGGAGGGTGTCCCTGCAGGGCGGGCCCGCGTCCGTGTTCTATCGCCCCAAGCAGGGAAGCCCATCACAGTGGTGATTGGTCTACCCTGCGTTTTGGCTGGAAGGGGGTTGTGTTGGACCTGGCCCTTTTTGGCAGGTTCACCCCTGAACTTTTTGCCTTTCCCTGGCATGGTGTTAGTGGTTTTAGGCCTCTGGGCACTTGGACACGGTGGTCCAGTGCCAAGTGCGTGCGCTCTGTGTGTGTGTGTGTAGTAAGCTTGGCCTGCCCTCCCATAGGAATGCATGGGGGATAGTGTGCCTGTGGTAATTCCTGGTATGAAAGGTGCAGTGTGGTCAAGTCTAGTATGTATGAATTCGTGAGAATAAATGCTGCGCAGTGGTGTGCGCAGATTTATTGTGACTGGTGTAGAAATGCCACTTTTAGAAGTTGGCCTTTATGTGTGCTCTGAGTCTGCCTGCCTGATGTGGATTGCATGTCTGGCTCTGTGAGTGACAGGGGCTGGGAGGTGTGTGTGGCTCCAGGAGGGGCAGGGTGAGTCAGCGCTGGGCTGAATGGGACACCTGAGCTGAGAGTGGTGGGAGGAGAGATCCCCTGACCCTGAATAGGATGTTGCCTGCCCTGTACAATGCTGGCTCCACCTCCTGTGGTGCATCTGATGTCCCTAGCCTGTCTTGTGAAAGGGAAGAGGAGCTGGGCAAAACAAAGTGCTCCAAAAACTTCCCTGAACCAGTTGCATCTGGTTCCCCCATGCCCTGCACCCTAACACAAAAGAAAATGCTGTATAAAAGAAGGGGCTGTGACCCCATGAAAATGTTCAGTTCTGGTGCTGTTCCTGCTGGGCGTGCTGCTGCTGGGGCCCAGGGGGGGCTGCCATGAGGGCTTGCCTCCCTGGGCCCTGCATGCCCCCTTGATGCCTGAAAACCTTTTGCTGGACTTATTTGTTTTTTGATGCAGGACTTGGCTGCATTCTTCTGCGCCCTGGGAGCGCTATGCTTTATATTTTTCCCCCAACAGAAGGGAAGAACGGGGGCTACGCAGCGCTGCTGCCGTCTTTGTAATGGGAATCCCCCCTCATAGGGATTCCCTCGTTTTGCTGAGTTATGGCGGGTGCCCACCCCGCGTTCTGATTATCTGTGGATAGCGGGTGCCCACCCCGCTTTATGGTGCTTCATAGCGGGTGCCCACCCCGCTTCTGTCCTATTTAAAATAGCGGGTGCCCACCCCGCATTGACCGAGAGAAAAATCACCGCTGCGGCCCCGAACGCGGAAAACAGGAAGTCAGGTACCCGCGCCTGACGGTGGGCGGGGCCTGCCAGAGGAAGTGCCGGCCGGAGCCTCGCGGGCTCCATAGCGAAGTCCCGGGTCCCAGGAGGGGGCCCAGGTGAAGTGAAGAGAAATGGCCGGCGCAAGCAGCGCCTGTCCCTTGTCCCCTCCAGGGCTCCCGTGGAGAAGACGGAGCCCCGGCGCCATAGAGGAAGTGCGGCAGTCCAAGTCCCGGGTCCCAGGAGGGGGCCCGGGTGAAGAGCGGCAGATAGCAGTGCGGGGCTCCCATGACTGAGGAGAGAGCCCCGCGGCGGCGGCCGAAGTAAGGAGAAGTCCCGGTCCCAGGAGGGGGCCCGGGTGAACAGCAGCAAGGCGGACCCAGCGAGAGGGAGCCGGAGGGCGGGTAAGTTACCGCTCTTCGTGGTGACGCCTCTGTGTGGAAAGTCTGAGTGGCCCCAGCTGGCAGCGGGTCGCTCCATAATGGCTAAGTATTTTTGGAGCCGGCATGGCTCCAACTTGGGCATAATTGTTTTTGGAGCCGGCGTGGCTCCAACGCTTGGGCATAATTGTTTCAGAGCCCAGATGGCTCCAACCTAGCGCATATTTGTTTTAGAGCCCAGTAGGGCTCCAACTTGGGCATGATTATTCTGGAAGCCCGTGCGCTCCCACAACGTGGCACATAATTGTTTTTGAAGCCTTGAGGGCTCCCACGATGGCATAGTTATTTTAAGAGGGCCCAGAGGGGCCCCTGCTGTTCCCCTCTTGTATGGCTACTCTTCACAGTTGCCCCGCTTGCGAGAGGGCAGCTGCAACGTTTGGCATATTGTTCAAAGGGCACCAGGAGTGTCCAGGCCTCATTTCAATATTCACAGCTGCCCAGCAAGTAGTGGGCAGCTGCACCGTTTAGGCACACAGTTCTTTGGGGGCATGTCTTATGAAGTTAGGAGTGAGAAGCACTCCTTTGCCCCGTACTTTCCCAGCTGCCCAGCAAGTAGTGGGCAGCTGCCACGTTTAGGTTGACGCAGTGGCGCACCCTTGACTTTTGGACATAGGGCATTTGAGCCCCTTTAGAGATGGCCAGTTGGCCCAGGGGGGATTGTTAGGTTTATAGGGCGCCAGGCCCTAATGTGATTTGGGTGTTAGTGAAGCCTCTTTCCTAGGGTTTATAGGCTAATGTGATTTATACCTCTGCTATGGTTTCTACTGTGAGGTATGTGCTAATGTGATTCTGTCCTAAAAGGTGGTGCTAGGAAATGTGATGCATTTAATATGGTTTACGCACCCTGTTTCATACCTCTAAATGTACTTCTAGGATTATGAGGTTTTGCATAATGTGTTTATGCTGGTGAGGTTATTATTTCCTAATGCGTTTAGGTTGTGAGTTATTTTCCCCTGAGATTATTTCCTAATGTGATTTATACTTAGGATGTTATTGTCTAATGCGTTTAGACTGGAGAGATAATTGCATAATGTGTTTATGCTGGTGAGGTTGGTGCATAAGGTTTTGCGCCTAATGTGATGCTGTGCATAATGTGGTTTATGTTACAGGCTGATGCTAAGTACAGTGGTTGCCAGTGATTACTGGTTGTACGTTTCTGATATGTCCTACATTTATTATGTGTTCTACATCTATTACCTTTTACTAAGTGATGGTCCTGACAGTGGTCCCCGTGGCCCTGTCATGTGTACATAATCCCCTGTAAATATTGCCCCGTGCCAGTTGGCACAGTGTATTGTATGTGAGTACTATTCTAATGTGTTTTATGATAATACAAAGGCTATTTTTATATATAACCTTGTGTGGAGTTCCTTTTGTAGTGGGCCTTGGGTGTTGTGCTGTGTGTGTGTTGCGCAAACGCTTTACACATTGCCTCCGGGATAAGCCTGACTGCTCGTGCCAAGCTACCAAGGGGGTGAGCAGGGGTTATCTTGGGTGTGTAACTCTCTTGCCCTGACTAGAGTGGTGGTTTCTGCTTGGCTTTGGCGCAAGCCTTAGCCAACCAGAAATCCCATTTCTAACACTCACACACTCACACACCTACTTACACACCCACACAGACCCACAGAGGCACTCACACACCCACACAACCTCTCACACACCCACAAACCAACCAATATTCACATGTACAGCCACTCACACACCCACTCAGAGACTCAGAGAACCACTCACACACCCACTCACAGACCCACACAGGCACTCACACACCCATGCAACCACTCATGCACTCACTCAAACACCTGAACAGCCACTCACACAACTGCTCAGAGACCCACAAAACCACTCATGTACCCACTCACAGACCCACACAGCCAGTCACACATGCACGCACTCACAAACCCACTCACATCCCCACTTACATGCCCATACATCCACTCACATACCCACTCAGAGACCCAGAAACCACTCACACACCCATACAGCTACTCACACACCCACTCAGAGACCCAGAAACCACTCACACACCCACTTACATACACATACAGCCACTCACACACCCACTTAGAGAACCACTCATACACCCACTCGCAGACCCAGAGGCACTCACACACCCACTCACACACTCACTTATACACCCACACAACCTCTCACACACCCACAAACACACCCACGTACACACATGTACTGCCACTCACTTACCCACTGAGAGACCCAGAGAACCACTCATACACCCACTCGCAGACCCACAGGGGCACTCACACACTCACTTACATACCCACACAACCTCTTATACACCCACAAACACACCCATGTACACACATGTATAGCCACTCACACAACTACTCAGAGACCCACAAACCACTCACACACCCACACAGCCAGTCACACACGCACTCACACACCCACACAAACACTCACACACCTATACAGCCACTTACACACCCACTCAAACACCCACAAAACCATTCACACACCCATACAGCCACTCACACACCCACTCAGAGACCCAGAAAACCACTCACACACCCACTTATACAATCATACAGCCACTCACACACCTACTCACAGACCCACATAGCCAGTCATACGCCCACTGACACACCCACCATTCCCTACACACACTAACACACCCGCACAGCCACTAACACACCCACTCAAACACCCAGGTTTTAGGGACGTTATAGTTAGGAAATAGTATTAAAAAACGCAGAAATTCACTGAAAAAAACAAAGGATACAGGGACATTATAGTTAAGAAACAGCATTGAGAAACCGTAGAAATTCACTCAAAAAAACAAAGGTTGCAGGGACATTATAGTTTGGTTTAGATTTTACACACACAAAACCATAGAAATTCAACAGTTATAGTTATCTCAAGTAACTATAACTCGTGCCCAAAGGTAACTATAACTCGTGGCCTCGCCATGGACTGCTAATTACCCCACATATTACATCACTTATGACATCTCCTATGACATCATTGCATGGCTGGGGCGCAAGTTATAGTTGCCTTAGGGCATGAGTCAGCATTAACATTCCTTCCGGAGAAGGCAGGACCTAGAGGAAGAGTCTTGGCCAAGGCTGAAAGTTTGTTTTGTTTCCATCAATCGCTGTGCTCGTTTGAATATTTTTTGTTTCATTATTGTAAAGGCCTCACTTTGTACTACGTACTCCGCTGCATCAGTTAACTTTTTCAGTGCAGGTAACTTGGCAAGCTAGCACCCTGGAGCTATCACCCAACCTCATGCAAATTACCACATTACATGGGGTTCTAGAATGATTCGATTATTTTAAATTAGTAGAGCACAAGCTTGCACAATAAAAAAACATGCTGAAAAAGTTTGCCTTTTTAATAAATAAAAACTGTTTTCTGAAGCAATATATGAGAACTTTTAAAACAGGAAAAGGGCTCTCGTAATTTATATAGCCTACCCCTTGCATTTCTGGATTTATCACTGACTGCTGCGATGACTACTTAGAGTTTATAGCTGCTCTGGCTCATCACTTATGAACTGTGGTTCACACAGAGGTCAGCTTCAAATCTGATGACAAATGGGTAATATCTCGGCGCCATATTTCATGTGAGCTGTTTCTGGTATGCAAGGAGCACGCTCGCGCTAATGATTGACGATGACGTATTTCATATGTCAAGCAAAGCCTCCAGGTAGGGGAGAGGTAAAAGGTTTCTCCCGGCACCATCCTCAAAGGTCTCCGTCCAAATCATCCCGGTCTGTTTGGAGAGGGCATTTACTTCAGTACAGATATACGTGTTCCGGATAGGTTTTCACTTTCTGTGATACATGCTGCAGTTTTAAGGACTGTCTGCTTGCTTACACCCCCTGAACTGCAGCTCTGACCACTGCGTAAGATTTAGTTAGCATTGTTCTACTGCCTGTGGCTGCACTTGAGTTCAGGACCAATACAAATCTCAAAGGGATGGCCAAAGAGAGTTACATCCTTAAGAGCGAGTCCTGATTGCATGCAAGTGACAACATGTCACAATGCCATGTTGTCAAAAGCTGGAGTCACTTCTCGACTGCAGCTTCTCGATCGGTGGTGGATACTGAAGCCAAGAAATCTACAAATCCCACACAAATAACCCAAAGACGCACTTATTATTTTTAAGTGAACTTTTTGTGAAGGAAAGAAGGCATTCGCATACGTTTAGCTGAACCTGCAGGTAGTCCAGTAAAAGGACCAGTTTGAAAGTAAACTTGGCCACTGTGCATGGAGGAACAACATGCAGTCTTCCCCTATGATGAATTCCTGGTGGTATGTGTATCCACTGTTGTCTTCACTGGTAAGATACTGTAAAATTAGGGATCTTTATTCACTGTATTTGGATGAAATATCCGTGTTTTCTACAGATTTTATCTTGATGTCAAAAGAACATTTCCATCTCTGAATATAAAACTGATTACATTTTTGCAGACTTGAAAGCAGAAGAGAGGTGGTGAAATTACATAGCTGATGAACTCAGAATCGTGCATTTATTCAGAAAATACGTGATTTTCTTGTCGAAAACTGTTTCCATATTGAAGAGGTCCAGTGTGTTGCTGAATTTAAGTAAGGGGTGGCACGTGAGACTGCTGTTATGTAATTGCACACTGCGGTGATATGGTGCCTCAGTTCTGTATCTCTTGCTGAAACTCACTGTCACGATAATGTATGCAGCAGTTAGTTGAATCTGGTATTGTCAGCAAGGAAGGACCAAGGGGCTGTACTGACTTTTGTTTCACCTATCCAACAGCAAGGGGAGAGCACACTCAAAGGGCTTTTGCCTAGCGGATGACGCAATATGCAGCATTTGTGGGGGAAGAACCTAATGTTCCATTTGTAGCAAAGGTCGCCACCGAAGGGGGCTGTTGGAAAAACTCTAACATAGAATGAATACAAGCTGAAGGAGGTAATTAAGTGGATAAGCAAATGAGCAAATGTACGTTCACTTACCTAACACTCCATATACTACAGGGGCCTCGAGGGCCGGTGCCATAACAGCCGCCAGGGCCCGCAAGGAACGGATCTGGTTTGCGCCGCCCGGAAATGCCGCGCGGCGATACGCGCCCGAGGCCCTCTCCCCCCCTCTTCCAAGGACAAAGGGAAGAGAGGAAGGGGGTAGGGGGGATATAAGGCGACGCTCCCCCTGGGCAGCTCACCTTTACATCAGTGAGCTGGGGGAGCGGCGCCAACGAATTTCGAGTTCTAGTGACTACCCTGATCTCATGGCGAAGTTGGACCATGCCCCCTGCCCTTACCTGGTTGTCGGGCGGTTTCCTGAGGTGGCATTCCCCACAGCACGACTCGATGCGCGGATCCATCGGTGGTCAGAGGTGTTGCAGGTCACCGCAGCCGGGCAAGCGAAAAGTGCAGCAACCGAGGCCGGAGGGAGCACGCGGCAATGAGCCTGCAACAGAGGGTCACCAGAGAAGTTGAGCTGAGCGAGGATGTCGACTTCTGGCCAGAGATACTGACCTTGGAACTGGTGAACCGGGTTTGAGTCCCGGTGTTGGCGCAACATCAACCCTGGCAGACCTGGGGGGCGCGATATCCAGTGGCATCCACGCCTGAGTCGCAGTGTAGAGGAGGCCACATCACCGTCGAGGTCCGAGTCTTCGCAGCACTCAGAGGGCGGGAGGAGGTCACATGGAGGCTTCGGTCGGTTAAGGTGAGCGCGAGTCGGAAGGGGGAGGCTCTTGCAAAACAAATCGGGTGGCAGAGGAGCATCGTATCTAGAGGGTATTACCGGTCAGCACTGGATGTTGTTTAATCAAGTATTTTGCTAAAGGTCGAGAAGGGAGTGTGCCCAATTAGAATACTCCGAGCTAGTTAACGTGGGGGAGGTTGTGGCATAGCGGCTAGAGCTGCCGCCTGTGGAGCTCAAGGACCTGGAGGCGTTGTGGCGAAACTGAGACCGTTGCCTCCGTTGGAACTGGGAAACCAGGTTCGATTCTCTGGTACAGGGCTCCTCCGCCTCAAATAATACACAAAGACGCAAGGTCAGAGACTTATACTAACTAAAAGGACCGGAGCGTCCGAGGGCCCCGCCTCTTCATGGACTTACGTGACCTGGGCGTCATAGAGTTTAACGCTTTGCCATCCATCAATTGTAGCTTGCTAAAAAGCATCTCTAGCGTTCTGTGTCCCACAAATCTAAAAAGTGTGAACAAAGTCTTCCTAGTTTCTCTTCATTACTCAGAAACGTTGCCCTGCACATTTACATTCCGTTACTTAGGTAGGACGACAGATTTTCAAACAGCAGGTCAGGTGTTAGACGTGCAAGGGAACAATGGCAGCATTACCGAACAGGACTACACTGGCACAGGCAGTAAGACACGGATGTCAGATGTAAGGTGTTGCAAACTTTGATGAATCCCAGTAAGGTTCCACTAGCTCAAAAGGGATATGCTCGCGCTGACCAGACGCGTAAGACCAAGAATGAACCTATTAATTATTGGTAATCTTCATTACTCCAACATCAGTCATCCTCCTCGCAGACTTAGACACTTGGAGATTTATCCCAAAACACAATTATGAGATGCTAGCCAATTGTTTTATTCAACAATGACTTCAGTGCAGATTTCAGTACGAGGGAATCATCACGCACGATCTGAATAGATTGTATTTCCACACTATCAACCGGCACTATATATGGCTTTTATTGCACTTATCTGCTTAGACCTTACCTTTATGATTTTTTACTCCATCTTCGTTTTTGGGATTCTGGATCTTTTGATCTTGAGAATAACGGGACACCACAGGAGGAATTTTGTATTTTTACCGGTGGACTATATCTTGTGCATGTGGGCACACAGCCACTGTGGTATCGCATTGTGATGATGTATGGCACCGGCCACTGAGTGCAACGCTTAAATGGTTTTGTACACCTAATGTAAAAGAGGTGATACATTGAGTATTCATTTTTGTTTCTTGTGCAGCCTTGATAAAGTCGCGGGACGAATTCCCATGTATGCGACGAAACACGTGTCGGCTGTCTGAACACCCAGAAATAAAAGAAAACGGAATGAGAACTCACCTACTTGTATTTAATTTGTGCTTACATTAAGCATGTCCACGTGTATTGTGATATAACATACGTGTGCTGAGGAATTCTTTTGTGTATTTGTTAATTGGCTCAGGCCATTAGTTTTGGGGAGGTCAGTGGTTCTCCTCACCTTGCAGCACCGTAACTAAGACAAAGAGCTAATACTGAATGTCTTGTGTTATTTCTCCCGAGTGGCGCCTCCATTCCCCCAATCAGATACCACTGTTCATTACGTGTTTAGTTCTGGGAAAGTTTAATTTTGGCAAAAGTAGCCACAGTCGTTTTGAAAGGTGGGGACTAGAGGAAACGTGGTTGACACATGCCAATTGCTGTGACATACTTGTACTTTATTAAAACTTACATCACAGCTCCCAGGAGATGAAGGCAGCTTGGCAGTTGGTCCTAGGAATCACTCCATAATGGTGCTTACTGCATCAGGTTTCACAGGAGGCCAGGTGGCAGCGGGATAGTTCCCCTTATAACACTGTGGGTACTGGGCATCTCAAGGTCTTCCTAAGGGCATTAAATACAATATTACTGTGGTATGCTTCGAATTTTTTTTTTTTATGATCGCGAGCTATCAATATTTATATTGTCGGAACAGTGACCATATCAGACAGGTTTATGTTAGTGGCTACTATATGTAAACGCATGGGCAGTAATCACCCAGCGCGCCAGAAAGGGTTGCCAGCGGCAAGATAATAAAAATGAATCAATAAATAAAAGGGCGTTGTCCATTTGGACTGCCTCCACAGGGATAATGTAAAGCAACCAGAGCTGCAATACCCCTGGTTCAAACAAAAAAAAAAAGGGTACGAATTATCCTCTTATAACTTACTACGCTGGAATTCAAACATTTTCTAAATGACATAAGACCTACATTAATTCAACCAAGGAAGAAGTTTTTCTGTTGATGCTCTGTTAGACTAAAGAAAGAAACGGTGCTTCCATCGGAGGTCGATAAAAGGATTTCCATTGAGGTGGGTAACAATAAACATCTGTTATTCAGCGCCAAGATGCCTCCGGATGAACGTGCGCTTTACCAATTCACATGTTAGGTTATGTTATGTTGCATTATGCACCGATCAAAAAGAATATATATATATATCTATATATGCCTCCCCGTTACATACCTTATGCAATAGTATTTAACAACCCTTAGAGTTGCAAGGAAAGTGAGGAAGATATCTAGAAGACCCCGGAATAGCTAACAAAAGAGAAATAAATAAATAATAAAACACATGCAGTAGTTACATACCTCCCTCTGCACCGGAGCAGGCACATGCTCGCAGGCGCGCGCACAGACTCCAAAACTACCACACAAAAAAAACAAACACAGATTGAGGTGTCAACTCGTGATTTCACCCTCCCAAAGTAGAAAATCAGTACGGTTGAGTGGCAGAGTAAGAAATAAGTACTGTGGAGGGGGTAGTACAGCCGGTCGCATACCAATCTGTGTACGGGTTTCGCAGGGGTGCTTACCGGGGGGAGCCTGCCAGGAGCATGAGTGAAGTAGAGGATGGTATTTAAGTAATTTATGTTGTATCACACCTCCACAAGTGGTATCTGACTATCTCCCAATTTTGTTTGATTTCATGTATGACCCATGGTGAGAGGATACAGTGCTGTAAGACTCCGAACAGGACACAAGCGTGCCACTACATAAGGGCAAGGACAGAGCAGAGCACACCATGGCGTTTGTGGGAAGATTGCCGTCAGAGCTTTCCAGACGTCAGCCTCCCGGAGACACAGCTAGAGGTTGGTATCCTAGCGCTCGAGCGGAGCAATGGCAGGGGCAGGCTCCACAGTAAGAGCAGCGGGAGGCGCAAAGGGACGACATAAGGTTGGGGGAGCCGGCAGGAAGACGGAAGCCTCCCTGGCGGCGTGGCGGAAACAAAAGGTGTATTGGTTTGGTTATGGAAACACACCGACAGGGCGGTGTGTAGAAGAAAGGCCACTCACTCTGGGATGCCTCACGGCAGGGTGAGTACGCCTGACAAAATCGGGGTAGCAAACGGAGACGGCACACGCAGTCCAGCCCCCGCCAGACGGCGGGGCACAAAAGAGACTAGCAAGGTAGCGAGTTGGGGCCTAACTCCGGGGAAACGCTACCCCCCACATGCAAGGGGCGTGGAAAACAACAAAGAACAATCTACGAGCTGTCAGGGTGATTTACGACCCTAGGAGATGCAAATGAGCAAAAGACAAACCAGTGATTTAGGGCCAGCCGATGATTTATGGCTGATGATTTATGATGCCCATGCAGAATGATTTATGACAACAAAATGATGACAGACTTGTGACAGAATGATTTATGACATCCCGATGATTTATGGCCATGATTTATGGCCGCTGATTTATGATGATCAGGCAGAGTGATTTATGACAACAAAATAATGGCCGATTGCGGCAGAATGATTTATGATACCCGATGATTTATGACCCATGATTTATGATGTCCAAATGACACTGAGTGATACCCAATTCGTGATAATGTATGATAATGATTTATGACCCCGGCCCCAAGAAGGTGTCCAGGGAAGTTGTACAAATACGACGTATGTAAGGAGTAATAAAACTGCGGCCAACAACCACCACAAAAATACAATGACTGTTGGCTGTGTGTAGTAAGGCAGATACACAAGTATGGTACGGTTCCTGGAATGGGCACAGTGCGGCTGTTATAGCAAAGGCCACCACCGAAGGGGGCCTCGAGGGCCGGCGCCATAACGGCTGCAATGGCCCGCAAGGAACGGATCCGGTTTGTGCTGGTTTGTGCCGCCCGGTCATGCCTCGCGGCGAAACGCGCCCGAGGCCCTCTCCCCCCCCTTCCAAGGACAAAGGGAAGAGAGGAAGGGGGTAGAGGGGTATAAGGCGACGCTCCCCCTGGGCAGCTCACCTTTACATCAGTGAGCTGGTGGAGCGGCGCCAACAAATTTTGAGTCCCACCCACCCACACCTACAACAGCAGTGTCGCAGTGCTGACAGGGACGAAAGGAACTAATGGTACAATGGTTGGCTATGGAGACACACCGGGCGGTGTGTGGGAGTAAGGCCACTCACTTTGGGATGCCTCACGGCTGAGTGAAGTGGTGCCACTCACTTTGGGATGCCTCACAGCTGAGTGAAGTGGTCTAACAAAAGGGGGCAGCAAACGGAGATGGCACTCGCAGCCCAGCCCCCGCCGGATGGCAGGGCACAAAAGAGTCTAACAAGGTAGCGAGCTGGGGCTTAACTCCGGGAAGAAGCTACCCCCACAGGAAAATAGCGCAAATCCAACCAAAAGGGACGGAAACAAAAGGTGTATTAGTTTGGTTATGGAAACACACCGACAGGGCGGTGTGTAGAAGGAAGGCCACTCACTCTGGGATGCCTCACGGCAGGGTGAGTACGCCTGACAAAATCGGGGTAGCAAACGGAGACGGCACTCGCAGCCCAGCCCCCGTCAGACGGCGGGGCACAAAAGAGACTAGCAAGGTAGCGAGTTGGGGCTAACTCCGGGGAAAGGCTACCCCCCACACGCAAGGGGCATGGAAAACAACATCGAACAATCTACGAGCTGTCAGGGTGATTTACGACCCTAGGAGATGCAAATGAGCAAAAGACAAACCAGTGATTTATGGCCAGCCGATGATTTATGGCTGATGATTTATGATGCCCATGCAGAATGATTTATGACAACAAAACGATGACAGATTTGTGACAGAATGATTTATGACATCCCGATGATTTATGACCATGATTTATGGCTGCTGATTTATGATGATCAGGCCGAGTGATTTATGACAACAAAATAATGGCAGATTGCGCAGAATGATTTATGATACCTGATGATTTATGACCCATGATTTATGATGTCCAAATGACACTGAGTGATACCCAATTCGTGATAATGTATGATAATGATTTATGACCCCGGCCCCAAGAAGGTGTCCAGGGGAGTTGTACAAATACGACGTATGTAAGGAGTAATAAAACTGCGGCCAACAACCACCACAAAAATACAATGACTGTTGGCTGTGTGTAGTAAGGCAGATACCCAAGTATGTACGGTTCCTGGAATGGGCGCAGTGCGGCTGTTAATAACTGACCCCAGAGAAAAAAAATAACGAGGAGTGCAATGTGAGGTGGGGTACTTTTTGTGGCTGTTGCTGAGTGGGCAATTTTTCACTTAAAAAAAGATCGGTTTTATGAAGATTCGGCTTTGTAGGGATATTTCCAAGCACCACCCCTGAATCTAGGGACTGCAACCGCTGCACTCCACCGCTGCATGATGCATCTCAGTGCTGAAACTCACACCGCAGCTTCTTGTCGACGGCTCCTCAATGCCAGCCCACCCAGCTCTTGACGCCCAGACATAAGTACTTTTCACCGGATTGAACTCAGTCCTGTATCCAGCCCGTGCTCCATCATGGTCAGCCTGAACTTGGACCTGGTCTACCGTGACCATATGACTGGGGTTGGCACTTTTGTTCCTCTTATTGCTTGATTTCTACAAAACCTTTAAAATATCTCTGGTTCTACAAATTGTTTGTTTTGGTGTCAAATAATTTATTAAAATGTACTCTATTTTTTTCAAATGGTGTGGGATTTTTTAGATGTTATGTTTTCACTTTATTACTGTTTGTGTGCTCCATAGATACTTTATCAGAAACAAGGGGAGAGCAAGGGAGAAAGAGGGTGCGTCCGTATCCCCTGTATAATAAGTATTAAACAACTATGGACGAACCCTGTCTATGTGAGGCACCATCACTAGAAGGCAGTGTTAGAACCCACTGGGTTTGTAAAAAGACCCCTCACACACCAACCTGGTTGGTGTCATGCTTCATCATTGGGGTCCCAACCGGGTGGCCGAATGCCCCCGGTTGTGCTACGACGCCTGATTACAGCGGAGCTGGTGTAGTGCAAAAGTGTGATGTGAATTAAAAATATCTCTGAGAATCCTTGCCTCATTTATATTTATTACTGGCGGCTCAGGATATCATTAAAAATTATATGTGATGCAACTAAAAAAGAATTAATTATCTTATAGTTGGCTATGTGGTAGGTCTACATGTTTCAGCCCGCACAAGGAAGTAAGAGGGGCTTTCGTCAGGACCGTGCAAATAACGCGAGTGGCAAAAAATGTGTTGCCACGTGAAAAAGTGCATAAAAGGTTTTTAAAATAGTACCTACACACACGCTAAGGTGTGTGGACTGTGTGTCAACGTACTTACGGACACGTATATGGTAGAGAACCTGTGGATAAAAAACACAAAACATGCATGCATACATGATTATGACGGACACATAAGCAACATAAAATGCAATCTTAGGTGCTATGGTCCTCCAAAAGGACAGGCCTGGTGATGGTATCTGTAATTGAAGACATGCCTGTATGGTGAACGTGCTGCATGCAAAAATTCGTGCAGCAGCTATAATGCTTAACAGACTTGGCGTTGCTATGAAGCTATAGGGCTTCCGTGCGGCAGTTTAGTGGCAATATAGGGCCGTGGTCACCGCGTTATATCTTATAATTGCGTGACTAGGTGCTGGCCAGGCCACAGCGTTGATAAATAACTCAAAATGGTGAGCGCACACATAGAGAAGCCGGCATTGTGCTGTCGTTCGTGGCGCGCTAATTGGTTAAAAACAAAACACAGACAAAAAACACAAATGACAGAAAGCAACGCTTATAGTTACACTATAGTTGAGAGTGTTTGGCTGATCGGGGCTCGGGAGGAGTTCGCTCCTATCTACGACTCTGGTGGGGGAAAGAAAGCCTATGAGTTAAAAGAGAGACAAAGCTCACAGAGAGCTTGTGAATGTAGCCCCTGGCGCAACCTTACTTGGTATCAGAGCGAACCCGTAAGCTACCTATTGTGGTCTCTCGACGTCCTGAATGAGAATGGGGGCCGGAGTGGGCTCGGTATATAAGGGAGTTGGAGCCATGGAGTACGTGCCAGTGAGGACGTTAGAGTCGGGCTGTGCACGGCTGAAGCGTGTGCGCATGCGTGGGTTAGAGTAGTTACTCTTTCTGCATGTGCGTACTGGCTCTAAGTGTGTCTGACGCTGCGCACGCGCAGTCTGTGGCAACTCGCTGAAGAAACAGGCGCTCAAGCTTAGTGGTGATTGGGCTGAAATAAAATACTAATACTTGGATGGAACGATAGTAGAGCGTTCTGACATGGCTGGAAAAATTGCTGAAATAAAGCTAGAATATGAAGAGAGAGATCTCTTTATCGCATGTGCACTCTGACATGGCTCTGACATGGCTGGAAAAGATGCTGAAATACAGCTAGAATATGGAGGGAGAGATCTCTTTATCGCGCTAGCTTTATTTCAGCAATTTTTCCAGCCATGTCAGAACGCTCTACTATCGTTCCATCCAAGTATTAGTATTTTATTTCAGCCCAATCACCACTAAGCTTGAGCGCCTGTTTCTTCAGTGAGTTGCCACCGACTGCGCGTGCGCAGCGTCAGACACACTTAGAGCCAGTACGCACATGCAGAAAGAGTAACTACTCTAACCCACGCATGCGCACACACTTCAGCCGTGCACAGCCCGACTCTAACGTCCTCACTGGCACGTACTCCATGGCTCCAACTCCCTTATATACCGAGCCCACTCCGGCCCCCATTCTCATCCGGGACGTCGAGAGACCACAATAGGTAGCTTACTGGTTCGCTCTGATACCAAGTAAGGTTGCGCCAGGGGCTACATTCACAAGCTCTCTGTGAGCTTTGTCTCTCTTTTAACTCATAGGCTTTCTTTCCCCCACCAGAGTCGTAGATAGGAGCGCACTCCTCCCGAGCCCCGATCAGCCAAACACTCTCAACTAAAGTGTAACTATAAGCGTTGCTTTCTGTCATTTGTGTTTTTTTGTCTGTGTTTTGTTTTTAACCAATTAGCGCGCTACGAACGACAGCACAATGCCGGCTTCTCTATGTGTGCGCTCACCATTTTGAGTTATTTATCAACGCTGTGGCCTGGCCAGCACCTAGTCATGCAATTATAAGATATAACGCGGTGACCACGGCCCTATATTGCCACTAAACTGCCGCACGGAAGCCCTATAGCTTCATAGCAACGCCAAGTCTGTTAAGCATTATAGCTGCTGCACGAATTTTTGCATGCAGCACGTTCACCATACAGGCATGTCTTCAATTACAGATACCATCACCAGGCAGGTCCTTTTGGAGGACCATAGCACCTAAGATTGCATTTTATGTTGCTTATGTGTCCGTCATAATCATGTATGCATGTATGTTTTGTGTTTTTATCCACAGGTTCTCTACCATATACGTGTCCGTAAGTACGTTGACACACAGTCCACACACCTTAGCGTGTGTGTAGGTACTATTTTAAAAACTTTTATGCACTTTTTCACGTGGCAACACATTTTTGCCACTCACGTTATTTGCACGGTCCTGACGAAAGCCCTCTTACTTCCTTGTGCGGGCTGAAACATGTAGACCTACCACATAGCCAACTATAAGATAATTAATTCTTTTTAGTTGCATCACATATAATTTTTAATGATATCCTGAGCCGCCAGTAATAAATATAAATGAGGCAAGGATTCTCAGAGATATTTTTAATTCACATCACACTTTTGCACTACACCAGCTCCGCTGTAATCAGGCGTCGTAGCACAACCGGGGGGCATTCGGCCACCCGGTTGGGACCCCAATGATGAAGCATGACACCAACCAGGTTGGTGTGTGAGGGGTCTTTTTACAAACCCAGTGGGTTCTAACACTGCCTTCTAGTGATGGTGCCTCACATAGACAGGGTTCGTCCATAGTTGTTTAATACATAGATACTTTACACATTGCCTCTAAGTTAAGCCTGACTGCTTTTGTGCCAAGCTACTAGAGGGTTTAGCACAGGTTACTTTAGTGACTTTAGTGGTTCACCCTGATGGGTTGCATAAAGAGGGTTCACACCCCCCAACCAAAAAACCAACTTCTCATGCACTGGAAGGTAAATCTAAATTCAACACTTTGCATCGGTTTACTTCACTTTGCATGACTTTGTACCAGCAAAAAGTGTTGAAGAGTTTCTGGCCTCCTGTAGAGACAGAGGTGCAAATTTATCTGAACCCCGGCGACACAATGATTGTGATTCAAATGCTTACATAGCTGCAGTGCTCTGATGTCTCCTGAGCTGAGTATGTAATGGCAGCAGAGTAGAGGATTAAAAGTAATCATGGCTTACAGGATCAAGAGATGATTTTTTGTAGAGTGTGATTGTAGATTCTGGCTTGAAAGACAGAGTATGTCTGTGGTGACCTGCGAGGAGTGGACGCAGTAGCTTTGGCAAGGAGCATGTGGAAAACCGGCCTTCATCCTTTAGGCACAGATTTGATTAACAAACCCTGAATGAGATTTAATATTTGGAAAAGAAAGTGGAGCATTTTAGAGTGGCTAGGGCCTCCAATACAAAATTGGGCTTATATTTTGCCACTTTGGAGTCAAAGAATTCAGAAAGTAAGGGACCAGCCTTAACATCATAGGTATCTACATTCTGGTGAGAAATTACAAAGCACTTCAAATCTCTTTGAATTGTCTTGTTTTGGGTTAATAAGTTAGTCCTAAAATATGTATCAAAACCAAGTGTATCAGTATTTTCCAAATTCACTAACACTGCAACAAACCTTGCTTGGCATACATCCTTCCAGAAACATCTCTAGTAAAGAATGAGTACATCTCTAGATATTCATATTAAATTGTCAGTCTCTATGTGCACACGTTCTAACGTTGAGGAGAAGGTGCATGTGGGTAGCAATTTGCTGATCATTTATTCTTAAAAAAGAAAACTTTAAAAATAGATGCACAATATGTATTTATCACATGGCTAATTGCGAAGCCTTTTCAATTAATTATTATTATTTTTTACAAAGGTTTTCATACAAATCAGGAGGGAACTGAGAATAACAATGATATGTGTTGCATGCATGATTTGAGCTATGTATGAAGGAAACACAATGCTTAAATCAAAAACAAACTTAAACTTGACCAACTCATTGACCCAGTAAAAAGTAAAAGCCAGTTAATTTGTAAGAATGCCCCACAAATTTGCATGTAGGTTCAAATGATATTTATTATTTGTGAACCTGGGGAAGGCATTGTCTTTACTGTAGGTTCTTTGTATAATTCATAGGTCCCTCTTTGGCAAGGCATCTCCAGCCTTGGGAAAGGACTGTGTCAGACATAGAATAGATATATAACTTGAAGAACACAGATCTATAAATAATCACTGTTAGACCTGTCAGCCTTAGGGTGGTCTTCCTCCAAACACTTTGCTTTCAACTCTCCTATTTTTGCTGATCTCGTTTTTGTTGGCTTTGGTACTAAAGTGCTTGTGCTCTCTCTCCTAAACATTTATTTATTTATAAAGCGCCAGAATCGACCCCCGAAGGGGTATCTCTGCGCTCGGGACGGGCCACCTGTGAAAAAGGCTATCTGCTAGAAATCAGAGGCGGAAGAGGAAGGTCTTGAGCTGTTTCCTGAAATGGGAATCTTCCGTGCACTGTCTGAGTTGCACAGGAAGCTTGTTCCAGTAACAGGGGCCTAGATAAGAAAGAGCCTTCCCACCTTGTCTGGAGCATTTAATTCTAGGCACTTCGAGGAAGGATTTGGATCCTGAGCGGAGAGACCGCCGAGGTGTATAGGGGATACATTTCTCCGCAAGATAGCTAGGGCCAGAATTGGACAAGGCCTTATGTATGGTACAGCAGATTTTAAACTGCACTCGTTCCCGTATTGGGAGCCAGTAGAGCTGAAAGAGCAGAGGCCGGGAGGCTGTACTAGGCGGTGCGTTCAGGATCAAACGTGCCGTCGTGTTCTGGACAACCTGCAATCTGTTAAGAGCAGCCTCGTTAGCAGACAACAATAGGCTGTTACAATAATCCAGGCGACTTAAAATAAGCGCCTGGGTTAACGTCTTCCTAGATGAGTCGGGGAGCAAGGGAAGGATGCGACGCAGTAGGCCCAACACATGAAAACAAGAGCCTGCTGTCTGTGCGGCATGCTCCTTCATGGTGAGGGTCTGCTCCAGGCGGACACCTAAGTTTTTTACACAGGTCTTAGGAACAGGGGGGGTGCCCAAGTCTGTGGGCCACCAATTCGGGGTCCACAGTAGTTGAGCTTCCCCGAAGAGCATGATCTCCGTCTTTCCCACATTGCACTGAAGAAAGTTACTCCTCATCCACTGTGAGATACTTCTCATTCCCAGAGAGAAAGCGGCCTGCACTGAAGGGGTGAATTTTGCAAATGGAAAGAGCAACTGGGTATCGTCAGCATAGGAGATGGGGATAAACCCGCTACTCCTTAACAGATTGGCCAAGGGAGCCACATAGATGTTAAACAAAGTCGGGCTCAGACAAGAGCCCTGTGGTACTCCCTTGGACAACTCTGTTGCAGCAGAACGATACGGACCAAGGTTAACCGCCTGTGAGCAGGAAGAAAGAAAACTCGTCAACCACTGGAGAGCCAAATCTCTAAGTCCAATCTCCTCCAGTCTCCTGAGCAAAATATTATGGGAAACCGTGTCGAACGCGGCGGATAGATCCAGCAGCACCAGAATCGTGGAGTGGCCTCTGTCTAGGGTCATCCTGATGTTATCGGTGACCGCTAGTAGGGCCAATTCTGTGCTGTATTTAGGGCGAAAGCCTGATTGAGAAGGATCAAGACTACCCGTCCGTTCGACGTGGTTGGAAAGATGAGTGTTTATGTGTTTCTCCAATAGTTTGCCCAGGAACGGAAGGAGGGAGATAGGACGGAGATTGGAGAACTCAGTTAGCGGGGCCTTGGTGTTCTTTCGGATAGGCATAACCTGAGCTGATTTCCATTCCAGAGGGACCAGACCTCCTCTCAGAGAGAGATTGAGGAGATGTGCAATGGAGGGGGACAGGTGACAGGCAAGAGAGGTGGTGGTTTTTGCCGGAATGTGATCCAGGGGTGATCCTGATTTGACTAAATGGATCAGTGATTCTACCTCCGCCTGCGTCACTAAGGGAAAGTTTCCCAACAATTGGGTAACTGTCTGCCCAGGTGCTTTGGGGATCATAATGGATGGGGGATGCTCTCCTAATTGGACTATTTTGTCATAGATAGTCTCAATTTTTTGTGTGAAGAAGGTGCTGATGTCATCGCACAATTTTTGTGTAGGGGCCATTGAATTCTTACATGCTTTAGGGTTGGTAAAGGACTGTAGTATGCGGTATAGCACCTTGGGGTCATTATTAGCCTGATCTAATTGTAGAGCTATGTGAGCTTTACGAGCTGCCCTGATTTTCCCATGGTAGTTGGCCAGAGCTGTATAAAACCGATCCTTGTCTTCCTCCTCATGAGTGAGGTGCCACCGTTTTTCATACTTCCTACAGATTCGTTTCTGGGCGCGAAGTTGAGGGGAATACCAGGCATTCTGGGGATGCTTAGGGGTGCTAGGGAAGGGTTTCAGAGGCGCTAACTGGTCCACAGCACTAGAGACTGCCAAATTATACTTGACAAGGGCCTCTTCGATGTTGTCTGATTCTGATATCCGTGGCTCTTCAAAAAAATGTTTAAAGCCCTCTGGCGTAACTCTCTTCCATTGTCTGAAAAAAAGAGGGGTATCATGAGTGATGTGGGTTCCCTTCCTAGGCGCCTGAATGCAGAATTCAATTGACGCGTGATCAGACCAAGACATAAACTGAGGGGATTTGCAGGAGATATTAGGGGAATTGGAAAAAACAATATCCAGGGTGTGGCCAGCTACATGTGTAGGGCCTTCATTAAGCTTGGTCAGCCCTAGAGTAGCTAACTCCATTACAAGTGACCCTGTATCCACATTAGAACCGCACTCACTATGTATATTAAAATCGCCCAGCAGCAGAAAATTGCTACTCGCAATTACATGTGGAGCGATTAGTTCGGTAAGTTGAAGAGGGAAGCCATACAGCGGACCAGGAGGCCGGTATACCAAGGCCCCCTTCCAGCTCATATGGGGCGAAAAATCTATACGAAAAACCATTGCTTCCATGGTCGGGTCACTGTGTTGTTCCAGCTCAGTGATCTTAATACTATCTCTATATGCAATGGCAATTCCACCTCCCATTTTATTCTGTCTATCCATACGAACAAGTCTGTATCCCTCTGGAAAAGCAAGAGCTATGGAGGGGACCGAATGGGGCTTCAGCCAAGTTTCGGTTAAGAACCCAAAGTCGGGCTGAACCGAGGAAAGGAGATCCCAAACCTCAGCAGAATGCTTGGGGAGGGATCTCACATTACACAATAGGCTTTTCCACCCCTGCTGCGGGTTGGAGGGGGGTTTGCACATATTAGCTGAGGGGGCACAAAGTGATATGTTGGCCGTAGCATAGTTACTAAGTATCTTCTTATCAGTGGTGCCTTGGAAATGGCAGGTCAGACAGGAAAAAGGACCCTCGTAAGAGGGCCAAGAGACCAGCCTACCAGCAGGACAAGGGGTAGACCTCAACTCTACCATCTCTTTGGTGGAATAAATCCATCTCGGTGGACTCTCATGGTCGGAAGAAAAAAGACCATGCTAGAATTCGCTTATACCCAACTGGCACATTTAATTTATTTGCAAATAAAGTGGCACCCCCATGTACCCAGGGCCTGCAAATTAAATGATACTAGTGAGAGTGCAATCTTAAGGCAACAGTGATTCTCAGTGGTATTATTCACTCTTAGACTTGGCATCCTCTGCATGGTTTCCCCTGACTTTTTGCCTCTCCCTCCTGAATTTTTGACTGTGTACTGGATTTTGTTTTTGCTGGCTTAGATGCTTTGGGCACTTTGCCACTGCTGATCAGTGTCAACGTGCAAGTGTTCCCTGTGTAATTTGTGATTATGATTGGTTATCCATGATTGGCATATTTGATTTGCTGGCAAATCCCTATTAAAGTGCACTGTGTGTGGGAGGGCCTGTAAATCAAATGCTACTAGTGGGTTATCAGGCACTGCTTGTGCCACACACATGATTAGCCCTGTAAATGTGTCTCAGGCCTGCCACTGCCGTGTCTGCATGCACAGTCTTAGACTGCCATGTCGACCTGGCAAGTGCACACACTTAGCAAAACCAAAGGGGATGATGGACGGAGTGTTGAACATTGCAAGCACTCACCCCCAGTCAACTGATCTGGGTTTAATCCATCATCATTCTTTAGCTCACTCCGCCACCCCAGTTCAGACATGGCCATATGCAAATCAGTCTGACCCTGTGCCTCATGGGAACAGTCCAGCCCGAACTGCCAAGCCATGTCTTCCCTGGACCGGAAACAAGCATCCTGGGACCGGTTTCTGGCTTACAGCCGTCATCAGCCAGGCTATCTTGAATCCAGTGGCAAAGTGAGCAAGGGACCCACGTCTGGGCATACCCTGCCAACTTAGGGCGAACATAGCAAAACCAAAGGGGATGATGGACGGAGTGTTAAACATTGCAAGCACTCACCCCCAGTCAACTGATCTGGGTTTAATCCATCATCATTCTTTAGCTCACTCCGCCACCCCAGTTCAGACATGGCCATATGCAAATCAGTCTGACCCTGTGCCTCATGGGAACAGTCCAGCCCGAACTGCCAAGCCATGTCTTCCCTGGACCGGAAACAAGCATCCTGGGACCGGTTTCTGGCTTACAGCCGTCATCAGCCAGGCTATCTTGAATCCAGTGGCAAAGTGAGCAAGGGACCCACGTCTGGGCATACCCTGCCAACTTAGGGCGAACATAGCAAAACCAAAGGGGATCATGGACGGAGTGTTGAACATTGCAAGCACTCACCCCCAGTCAACTGATCTGGGTTTAATCCATCATCATTCTTTAGCTCACTCTGCCACCCCAGTTCAGACATGGCCATATGCAAATCAGTCTGACCCTGTGCCTCATGGGAACAGTCCAGCCCGAACTGCCAAGCCATGTCTTCCCTGGACCGGAAACAAGCATCCTGGGACCGGTTTCTGGCTTACAGCCATCATCAGCCAGGCTATCTTGAATCCAGTGGCAAAGTGAGCAAGGGACCCACGTCTGGGCATACCCTGCCAACTTAGGGCGAACATAGCAAAACCAAAGGGGATGATGGACGGAGTGTTGAACATTGCAAGCACTCACCCCCAGTCAACTGATCTGGGTTTAATCCATCATCATTCTTTAGCTCACTCCGCCACCCCAGTTCAGACATGGCCATATGCAAATCAGTCTGACCCTGTGCCTCATGGGAACAGTCCAGCCCGAACTGCCAAGCCATGTCTTCCCTGGACCGGAAACAGCCTGGCTGATGAGGGCTGTGAGCCCGAAACCGGTCCCAGGATGCTTGTTTCCAGTTCCAAAGTTCTTCTCGTTAACGGATGATTCAGAGATTTCAGATATAAGCATTTCTGTATCAAGCGGGGAAGACGACCCAGAAAGGTATAGTAGCTCTAATACAGACCCTCAGAAATATAAACATGGCCAGAAAAAACTGCAAAAAAAGAAAAATGGGGGTCGCCATAGAAGACACGATATCTCTGACAGAGGGAGTGCCACAGACTTGAGATGGGACTATACGGATACACAGCTCACAATAGAATCAGACACAATGGTCGCCTCAAGTGGCAATCAAACAATTACAGGCAGCAACAAAACAGAAGTGGAAGGAGGGATGAAGAATGAGCCGGCACTGGCAGTTGTACTACACTGCATTAAGAGCTTCCAGGAGGAAGCTAAAGCAGATAGCCGCAGATCACGTTTGGCTGCCAAGAGACTACAAGGGGCCGTCAGGAGGGTCGGCAAAACCTGCGCAGAAATAGCATATCGAATGGCTTCCGTAGAGGTGCGGACGGAACACCTCGAAAAAGATGTAGCCACACTGAAAAGCCAAAGAGATGAACATGAGAGCATAGTCAAGGACCTTATGTGGAAGATGGAGGAGCAGGAAAACAGGCAGCGCCGCAACAACCTCCGCTTCCTAGGGATTCCAGAAGGTGCGGAAAAGGACGATCCCAGAAGCTTTATGATCACACTTCTTAAAGGGGCTTTTCCAGAACTACATTCTTGGGACTGGGATAAAGAAGTTCAGCGAGCGCACAGATTCCCGCTAACCCTTGCAAAACGCTCCTCATCAACGCAGCAACATCCCCGGGCTATGCTTCTATTCTTTGGGAATTTTCTCCTCTGGCAAACTCTTCATGATCTGGCTAGGCCCACTAGTAGAAGAACCTTTGAGGGAATCACCTTTTTTACCAGACCTGACTTTGCCCATGCCACGGTCGAACGCCGATGGAGACTAAGGCAGCTCTTTGTCCCCTTTCAACAACTTGGAGCTGCTGTGTATCTTCAGAACCCTGCTAGACTAAAGATCATATACAAGGGGACAACACGCAGCTTTGTTTCAGAGATTCAGGCCAAAGCATACCTAGAGGAAGTTACTGGGGATAAGTAGCGGTTGCCATAGCAAAGTGTTCTGTACCCTGAGCTGACGGAGAGAAGTGTGTAGCTTTGCAGTTACAGATATGGATTTCGAAATATTGTGCTATCCCTGTTTATATAGTATAAATATGTTCTTCTTCATAGACACGTAAGGGATCGCACTAGGGGGGAAGATTCGGCGGGGGCGCGGGGGTCTGTTCCTTCGTATGCCAGCCCCCTGGCCTTGGTTAGGCCAGGTAACCTCAATAATTGGTGGAGGGTGGGAGAGGGGGGGAGGGTGTCAGACAGGTATTTAAAAAGGACAGGAGAAATGAGCATATGGCTTTGGAAGCAGAGTATTTTGGTTTAGCTGGTATTTTGGTAATATCAGGATATTGGGTGATAAAATGTTTACACAAAGCACAGAGTATGGAGCTCTATCTGGGATGCAAGTTTTAAGTAGATGGGGGTGTTAAAGGTTATGTCCATGAATATATGTGGTTTGAATGACATTAAAAAAAGACAAAAAGTGGCAGTAGGTCTGCAAGCACTGGGGGTCAACATTGTATGCCTACAAGAAACACACATAGAAGGATCTCAAACACATGTTTTAAAATCACTAGGGTTTAGGTTGATATGTGCGACGTCACAGGGTGCCAGGGTCCGGGGGGTAGCTATTGACAATGTCAATATGGGGAAGGGCAAAAAATCACGCTTTGTTCAATTTATGGAAGCAACAATGATGATGCGGCGGTGTTTGATGACATCTCAAATGAACTTACACATTGGCTGTTACCATTAATGGTGTGCGGGGACTTTAACATTAACCTCCCTAACGATTGGTCTATGAAAGAGGGTTGGCAATATACAGGCCGTAAGCCTAAAGTGTTCAGGGCATTAAAGAATATGTGTCAGACACATGGTTTAGTGGACAGTTGGCAGACTTTAAATACTAACGACCCAGGGTACACTTTTTTCTCTAACCCGCATCTCACCCACGCTAGAATAGACTATGTATTCATCTCCAATTCATTAAAAGCAAAATGCCGAATTGAGAAGCTGCCACGCGTCCTATCGAATCATAACCCATTAATCTGTAATTTAGAAATAGGAATGGGTAATCTACCTATAAGGTCCTGGACATTCGAGAAGTCCCTGCTTTTAGATAGTGAATATTGCGCACGCATGAGAGAATGGATCCCGAACTTTTTGGAAGATAATTTAGGGAGTGCATCAATTGAAATTGTTTGGGATGCTCTAAAGGCGGGAGTTCGAGGGGAAACTCTAAGATATTCACTAAATGCGAATAAGCAAGCTAGGGAGTCTCTGAAGATATTACACGAGAATTTAAGGGTGGCTGAAGAAGAATTGGTGCGGCGGCTACAATAAATAACGGGATAGAGGGAATACAAAAAATACAAAGACAGGTTGCAATTGCCAAGGCTGCAATAACCAACACATTTACTGATAAAGCTGTTAAAAAAGTGTTAACTCAAAAGGAAACGGTTTATGAGGTAAACGAGCAAATTGGCCACCAACTTGCCATGCGGACAAGACAACAGACCTCTTCAAATCTGATACGAGAGATTAGTGATCCGCTGTTAGGTCAAATAACCGATCCTGAACTCATAAGAGATGCCTTTTGGAGATTCCATCGGGGTTTATATACCGCAGAGGTGGGGGGGGTCAATTAGATGTCGAGAGGTATCTAGATAATATTGTAGGTACAAAGTTTGATGCTGAAGATCAGGCAATTTTAGAGGATCTACCTGACGAGGAAGACATTTTAAGGACAATCAAAGGTCTGGCAAAAGGGAAAGCGACCGGAATGGATTGTATTCCCTCTGAATTCTATGTCACCTTTATATATCAAATTAAAATTATCTTTTCTGATCTTTTGACACATATTTTTAAGGGCGGTCAACCCCCAAGTTCCTGGTCTAGGGCAAAAATAGTTATCTTCTCAAAGAAGAACAAACCACCAGAACAATTAGGGTCTTATCGACCTATTACACTCATTAATGCCGACTCGAAAATATATTCGAAAATATTGGCTAATAGAATTGCCCCCATCATTTATAAAGTGATCTCTAAATGTCAACGGGTTCGTGCCAGGGAGATCCACTATAAATCATATACAAAGAGTGATTACTTTATTTGACACTATGGAAGTTGCAGGAGACCCTATGGCATTGGTTTTATTAGATGCCGAGAAGGCCTTTGATAGGGTCTCCTGGCAATATTTGTGGGCTTCCATGTCCAGGGTCGGAATTAAGGATGGGTATATCCGTGCCGTGCAAAAATTGTATATCAAACCAACAGCAGCTGTAATGGTGAACGGTATCTTATCTAAAGAATTCACAATATCTCGCGGTACGCGGCAAGGTTGCCCATGTTCACCGCTGTTATTTGCGATCTACATCAATCCCTTCATCCATAGACTTGAAGAAAACAACGAAATAACATCTAAATGGTCACAGGATTATCCCACCAAATCCCTGGCTTATGCGGATGATATAGCTGTGGTAACTGCTGATCCTAATACGGCTATGACAGCTATTGAACATGAGGCCAAGAGTTTTGGACTAGTCTCTGGGTATGCACTGAATCAAGGGAAAACTCAGATCGTTTTGAATGATAATGCTAAAATGACTGATGCACGTGTTGTAGATAAGGCTACATATTTAGCGGTCTGCATTTCATCCAAACTTGATAACGTGGTTAAATTAAATCTAAAACCAATCATGGATGTAATACAGAAAGATCTCCAACGTCTTGATAATTTTCATCTTTCCATTATTGGCAGAGTTAACGTTGTTAAGATGCTGTTTTTCCTAAGATTTTATATTTGTTTAGAGCAATATGTTTAGAATTTTCAGCACAATGGTTTAAATCGATAGAGCGTATGTTCTCTAGTTTTATTTGGGCTTACTCGCAACCACGGCGGGCCTATAAACTCCTCACCCTTTCTAAGGATAGGGGAGGGCTTGCACTCCGAATTTAAAAGCATATTACTGGGCCTCCGTTTAACTGTATAGTAGAGAGTTAATACAGAACGATAGCGAGGAGGTACTGGTGGACAGTACACCATCTATTTTTCAACTAGTGCTAGGCAGTAAGAGTAGAGGATATTTCTGGCGTCATCTACATGACAGTTTCTATAAAAAAGTTAGGTACAAAACCTTATATAGTGGGTTTAAAGTATGGAGTTCACTTAGAAGAATGCTCAGAATAGGGAGAATTTCCTTTTATACCACCTTAATCGATAATCCAATCCTCCCGGAGATCTTTAGAGGAAGTTATATGCAGAAATGGAAAGAGGCGGGAATCTTTCAGATAGGCTGTCTTCTCTCCCCTACAGGGATACAATCCTTTGAAGAATTAAAAAAAGACTTTAATTTAGACTGGCGAGACTTCTTTAAGTACCTCCAAATTCGAGATTTTTTGTCACGAAAGGTTGGGGGTCGGGCACAATTAAAAAAAATTGGAATCGTGGAGAAATTACTTCATGTCAAATCAAGCACCATCGGGGAGATATATTCTCTTATTAATGAGGTTTTTCCTGACGACATGGATAAAACGTCACAGAAGTGGCAGGAGAAAGTAGGAATTTCTAGTGATGAATTTAATTATGCATATTCAATGTCACAAACTATCCTCATGTCTACGAAATTGCAAACACAGTTTTTTAAAACTTGTTTTTTTTTATATTACACGCCAGATAAAATTGCTAAATGGGGGAGTGGTAAGGGAACTTTTTGTCCAAGATGTATGTTATACAACGCGGATAGTATACATATCTTCTCTGTTTGTGATGAACTAACTGCACTCAAAAAAGATATAGGGAAATTCTTAACCGAAGTATTACAAACGGAAATAGTACTGACCAGTGATGTCATTTTATTAGGGGCGGCGGATCCTAATAATGCAAGAGTTGGGCACAAATTTATTTTTATTGCTATGGCGGTTCTAAGAATGTGTATAGCGTCCGCTTGGTTGGACCCTAACGCCCCCTCATTTCAGCAATGGTTAGCTAGGCTGTTAGCAATCTCCAATCTAGAAATTGCTATTTATAAACGAAAGGGTAGGAAAATGCGTAGAAGAGGGGTGAAGATCTGGACCCCCCTACTGGACTGGAGTCAATCCCAAAGTAGCACTTAAATAGTGGAAGGTCAGTCATCCCCGCTAACGTGATGTGGTGTAGAATTTTATCTAAAGATGTTGATGTATGTAATTGCTATTGTGATTTATAATGGACTGTATAATTGATTGTATTTTGGAATAAGCCGATGGATCATGTTATAATGTTATAATGATATAATGAATTTGAATTTATATTCCTGTCTGACAGGGGGGGAGGGTGGAGGGAGGGTCTGGGCTGTTTTTTTTTTTGTTGGGAAAACTGAATAAAGATCGTTAAAAAAAAAAAGAATATTTTGAATGACGAGACTAATTTGCTGTATGCACTTAATAGAATAAAGAGAGTAAATCACACTAAGCCACCTTCATTGAAAGTAGCAGCAATTTATATATGCATATTTGGGCAGAATACATAAAACAACACAGTTACAAGCTACAACACAGTTCAATGTTTCCCCAGTGCCAAAGCCATCAAGCAAATACAACAATCAGAAAGTAAACATAAGCTAATGCATGGGTAACAAAAAACTGAAAAAAGTTTGCAGAACATTCCATCTTGCATTGAGAAAAGTTCCTTGTTTGTTTGTTTCTTAGGTGTGTCAACGATATTTTGATTCTTTGGCTAAGATACTAAGGTCTCAGCAGGACTATATAAAATAGTGGGGGGGACATCCTTTAAAGACGAATGAAAAGAAATAGTAAGTAATGGTGGCTAAAGTTGTGTGGTTATAAGGATTTATAATACAAGGAGTTACCTGAAAACCACTGCAATCCAGGGGTTATATATAATATATATTCCATAAACTGGGGCTCAACAGGGTGCTGCTCAACCTATTATTCGTATAGACAGATCAGAGGAGCACCTGGGATTCTAAATTATGAATTTGATTATCATTACATCAGAAGGTTCTGCCTAACGACCGCACACATGAGAGCTTGGGACTCTGAAGTGAACATGTTATGATTATTAACCTATTGTTGTGGCATTGCATATATAAACAGCATGAACTATGCACATATGAATATTATGAACTTCGATTTCATGTCCAATGTCACATCGTAGTTATGTATACTCTGATTGTACATGTGTCTGTGTTGTTTCCTACAGCTACTAATTTATTGGCCTTAGCTAATGTTTATTAGTTGGTCTTTTTTGAATTGCCAGACAGTAGTGAACTCCTGGGTGTTTTCCACCTTCTTCCAGGGATCTGTGTATGGACTCAAATAGTATTGTCCTCTTTAATGTACCCCCATTTACAAGGAGTCTTACTAGTAGTCCTTTAAAGAGGAGTTTCCCCTTTGCATACAAATTTACAAATTGGATTCCAACTATATCTGTAACTGTATTTTATATATATGTCAACCTCCCTTTTTATTTGTTCATAACAGGGCTTGAAGTGCAGTTCGGGCTCAAGCCTCTCTTTTATTCTATTCTTGAAAGCGCATCCCAAGTGCATGGCTGCACTTGGATTGGCAGTGACGGTTATTCCATGCTGCCCACTGAGGTATCAGAGCACTCACTTCTCCCAGCGTTTGTTACCTCTAACGAGTTTGGCTGCCGATTATGGCTCAGTCTTCTTTTCAACCCTGAAAGTGCATTTTGGCATTCGACACTGACGGTTCATCCGCATTGCCTTCAGCGATATTAGAGCTTTGACTCTGCCCAACGCTCCTTATCTTCCCAGTCGATTGTGAGTCTGTTTGTGCATGGGCGCTTACACTCCTGAGTGAGTAGCAGTATTAATTGAAAGCTCCGGGGCCTGTTATTTTAAAAGCTTTTTTTGACTCCTTTCCTCTATTTACTTTGTTTTTTCAAATACAGGCTTGCACCCTGAGGAGTACTTACCTTTTATTTATCACATTAGGGTGTGCATGCGTTCCACTCTGTATTACTTTGCACTTTAATTCTGATCCTTGGATTGCAGGGTGCAGGGGCTTTCAGGTAACTCCTTGTATTATAAATCCTTATAACCACACAACATTAGCCAGCATTACTTACTATTTGTTTCCATTCGTCTTTACATGATGTCCACCCAGTTTTTTAAGTTCTGTTGAGACCCTAGTATCTGAGCCAAAGGGTAGAAATGACGTTGACAGGCCTAAATAACAAACAAATAAGGAACTTTTCTCAGTGCAATATGGAATGCTCTGTGAACCTTTTTTGTTGTTTGTTACCCATACATTAGCCTATGCTTACTTTCTGGTTGTTGTATCTGCTTGATGGCTTTGGCACTGGGGACATATTGTACTGTGTTGTAGCTTGTAACTGTGTTGTTTTATGTATCCTGCCTAAGTTTGCATATATAAAATGCTACTACTTTTACGTAAGGTGGCTTAGTGTTATTTAATCTTGATAGCCTACTAAGGGACTGATTTGGAAGTTGGCACAGGGAATACTCCGTCAAAACATGACGGATATCCCGTCTGCTGTATTATGATCCCCATAGGATAGAATGTGATCATAATACGGCAGAGGGGATATCTGTCACGTTTGTTACGGAGTGTACCCCTCCTCGTACTTCTAAATCAGGCCCTTAATACATGAAATTGTTTTAGTAAATGATACCAATGAGAACCATTGTTGCCCTAAGATTGTTACTTACCCAGGCTCCCAGGGGTTAGGGGTTGCTCTTGTAGCTTGATAAGACTAGTGAGCCTGCAGCACTCATTGGGCCTCCCACTGAAATAGCCCTGCAAAACATGTCTCAGGCCTGCCATTGCAGCCTCTGTGTGCAGATGTAAACTGCCATTTAGACCTAGAAAGATAAAACTTTTGCCAGGCCCACACCTTCCTTTTTAATACATATAAGACATCTCGAGTGCATGTCCTGAACAGGCCAGAGGGCGGGGTGCAGTGTATTTAAAAAGTCGTATATGTCCTTTTAAGTTTTTCATGTCCCGGTGGTGAAAAACTCTTAAATTCACTTTTCACTACTGCAAGGCCTATCTCTCTCATAGGATAACACTGAGTTTCCTTATTACATTTATTAAGTGATAACTTTCAATTGGGAGCAGGTTGACAGCTCAAGTTTGGTGTCTAAAGAATTGTAATTAAAAGCCCTCTTTAATAGTAAAGTTGGATTTTAAGTCACAATTGTAAAAATGCCACTTTTAGAAACTCTGCCTGCTGTGATTCCTGCCCTATGAAGTGGTGCCACCCCAGTCCTGGACTCTTGGAAGTGGGCCTAAAGGTGCTCTGGCAGACCAACTGTGGTCGCAGTGGAACCGAAGCAGTGTGTCACATCTCCTGCAAAACTCTGCATGGGAACCACAGTGCGATGCATTGCCTCATAAAACTCCACATCGGAACCGCTGAACGATGCATCACCTGATGGAGGACTACATATCACAACCACAGCCCTGTTGGAACCATCGCTGTGTGATGCATCCTCAATGCAGGTCTTTGCATTGCAAGCCCTGCAACTTCTTCGGAACCAGGCGGAGTGCAACACATTTTAAACGGAAGACCTCGCATCGCAAGCCCCTCATCGATGGAATCCACGATGACAATGCAGGACCTTGCATCACAGCATCCCAAAATTGATGCTCTGCAACATATCTCCACACCAGGACCCCGCATCGCCTCGGCAGCACAATGCATCCTTGACGTGGGATCTTATAACACTCTGCAACCGGGATTTAATATACTCTTGTTCAGCTGGCCTAACCTGATCCCTGTATCCGGCCCGCACTTTACTGCGGTTGACCTCAACTTGTGCCTTTGTCTCAGTCCAGTGCGATCAAGTAACCACAGTTGCCACTTTGTGCCTTTAGGTGCTATATTCACTTAAGTCCTTAAAATTGCAGATCTCTGTTCCAATTATTGGATTTTTGTTGTTTTGGTCTTCATTACATTTTACTCTATTGTTATAAATTGGTATGGGATTTTTCTTGTGTTATGTGTCACTTTATTACTGTGTGAATTGCTGCATACATACTTTACAGATTGCCTCTAAGTTAAGCTTGACTGCACTGTACCAAGTTACCTGAGGGTTGAGCACAAGTTAATTTGGTTTTTGCTTGTTACTTGAAAAAGGTTTTACCCCCCCTTGGCCAACAGCCCAATTTCCTAAATTCACCCTGCGAGGGTCCCACATTTCAGGAAAGCAAGGCTTTGTGTAAAAGGTTATTCTCTGCTTGTTCTTGTCAAGGATATACCAGCTAAATCTGAAGCAAATCCTCCTACCTCCCTTTAATTCTTCACTAACCATCTGTTATTAGTAGCCGTGGTGGGAAGTGAGACTCCTCCAGGGAACAGGGGGATTGGAGAGACAGGGAAAAACTGCTCTTTCCAGGGGCTTCCTGGATTCAGTCCACGTTTGTCATTAGCTGAAATAAACATATCAAGAGACCTATCAGATTTAACTCAACAAAGGAAGAACTGAGCACAATAACAAATTAATAAATAATATCAGCTGAGAATTACTAGCCGTTACCAGAGAAGTTTCAAGAGACCTCAGAGTGGACTCCTGAAAGAAGGAGAACATTGGAGGAGTAAGCAGCTGGGTGGGCTTAATATAAGTCTTGAAAGTTCTTTAACAAAGTAGGGCAATGGGAACCAGGTACTGAGGGATCAGAGAAAGGAGTCAAAACAAAAAAGTTGATGGATGCAGAATTAATGAACATACTAATCATCAGCTAGGGAGCCCTTGCAGCCATGTACTGTTGCCACATGAACTCTCTCGGAGTATTAAAAAGCTGTGGTGTTTTCTGAGTTAAATTTCATCTTGCACAACCCAGATGCTGAGTCTTCCTTCATTACCCACATCACCAGAGGCCCATCTTCCACCTGATCCAGCTCACTGAAGATTGCATAAGACCAATCTATACTGTGGCACTGAGCTGTAATGAATTCCTTCACTTTCTGTTTATTTTCTTCTGCCCACAGACCCTTCAAGTCCCGACTGTACCTGATCTATGGAGTTCTCTATTGGCAGAATTAAGAAGGATCCCTAACCCATTGGTGCATTAAAGGAAACTGAAACCATGTTTTTTAGGTCTGGTATCCCAGAGCACCTGCCTATGAGACCTACTGTTACCAATGCTTTTAAAAAGGCATTGAGTGGGTTATGGCCCACCCAGGATTATTTCTCTCTCTTACCTCAAGCTTTCAACTGTTTGGTGTATCATTCTGTTTCCTAAGGAGTGCATGTGTTGCAATGCACAAGAGACTATCTTATATTTCAGAGGTACACATAATCCTGAAGCATTCATTCTTTTCTAATACATGATTTGTATAGAGAAGGAATAACTTATGATAAGTTTTTTTCCAGTGCAGCAGACTTTTTATAAATATTTTACTCAGGACTTAAATCGCAAGCCAGAACTACTGGCTTTACCATTGCTTGTTTCTCTTTAGGCTTCTTTTTCTCTAAACAATTTCTTCTATTTTCTGTTTGTAGATGACAATTAACATAAATCAAAATACAATGTGGCAGTGCAAAATTACAGATAGCTGGGCTGCTGACAATACCCACCAGTGTAGTTGTACAAGTGGCCAATCTTTTGTGTTTTTATCAATATACTGCCTTGTTGTTAGACCTGTCATCCTTAGGGTGGCCTTCCCCCAAATGTTTTACCTGCTTACCTGCTCTTTTTGGTGTATATTTTTGATCTCCTTAGGATTATGAGCACTTTACCACTGCTGACCAGTTCTAATGTGCATTTGCTTCTCCCCTAAATGTGGTGACATTGATGTACACCCAATTGGCATATTTAGTTTACTTATAAGTCCTATGTAAAGTGGTAAACCATATACCCAGAGCCTGTAATCAAATTGCTGCTAGTGGGCCTGCAGCACTGGTTGAACCAGCCACACAAGTAGCCTTTCAAACATGCCTCAATCCTGCCAATACAAGGCCTGTGTGGGCATTTTACTACCTCTTCGATTTGCATTTAAAACCACTTGCCAAGCCTCAAACTCGCCTTTTATTACCCATAAGTCACCCCTAAGTTAGGCCCTAGGTAGCCCTAAGGGCATGGTTTTGTTTAACTAAAAGGTGGGACATGTACTGTTAAGCTTTGCATCTCCTAGTAGTAACAAACAGCTAAATCCATTTTCCATACTATGAGGCCTACTCCTCTCATAGACTAACACTGGGAATACCATAAAACATTTTAAAGCTGTAATTCCTGATTGAAAAGGAGTAGCTGCATCATGTTTCATATCCTTGGAATAGTAATGATACCTATTCTTTACTGGTAACATTGGATTTAACAGTACTATTTTAGTACTGCCACTTTTAGAAAGTGGACATTTCTCTGCTCTTACTGCTCTGTGAGCCTTGCATCCTGTCTCCAATACACGTGTGGACTGGGTGACTGCTACACTTTGTGAATTCCCTTTAGACAGCTACAATGACAGGAAGGGTGGGTGTGACAGAGAACTCACCTACTTTCAGATAGCTTTTCCTACGCAGGAAGAGGTGGGAGCTGACACTTCCACCAGAAAAGGCTGTGTCCTGTTTCCCACACAAAAGGCTGTTTACCCCTACTAATAGTCTGGAGCCAGGGCTGGGAAGAAAGGGGACCTGTGCACTTCAAGGGCCTGCTTTGATGTCACCCCCACTTCAAAGGCACAACTGGGTATAAGTACTGGACAATACTCTACAGGACCTGTGATGAACTATGCCAGGAGTAAAGACTGTTGTGCTACAAGGATTGCCACTCTGCTTGACTGCTGCATTGGAAGAACTGTGCTTCTGCTTTGCTGTGCTGCCTTGCTACCTGCTGATCTCTGCCCTGCTGAGGACAAGGACTGGACCCATCCTGAAGTAATCCCTTTACGTCAGCCAGCTACAACTCAAATAGCCAAAGCAATGTTTGATATATTGTCTAGAATAGGCTTTCCAAAGGAGATCCTAACCAGCCAGGGGAGTCCTTTCACCTCTAACTTAATGGCTCAAATATGTCAACAATTAAATATTCATCAGATTAGACCTGCGATGTATCATCCGCAAACTGATGGCTTTTAAGAAAGATATAATGCTACACTGAAACTTATTTTAAAGAAACTGTAAGTGTTAGAAAAGAGGAAATGGGATTTGATGTTACTCATAGCTTTGTTTGCCATACGATGCAAGGAGCAAATAAGTACAGGATTTTCTTCCTTCAAATTACTATTCAGATGAAAACCTTGAACCTTGCTCAAAATGACCAGAAATAGACGAATATAAAACTATTTTAGATTATGTAAGCCAGTTAAAAACAAGGTTAAGGGAGATGGGAGAGATAGTCAGGAACAATTTGGAAAAGAGTCAGCCAGGACAAAAGGCCTTGTATGATTAAAATAAAGCAAAACTCAAGCAGTTTTCTCCTAGAGATTATGTACTGCTCTTACTGCCAACGACAGAGAACAAAATGTTAAGCCAGTGGCAAGGAGCTTTTAGAGTTCTGTGGAAGATAACCCCCTGTCACATATGCACTAGAGATCAACCAAATGAGGAAAGATATCTATATATCTCGTGTAAACCTCCTTAAGAAGTGAGAAGGCCCTATTTCTGCCTATTATGGCAGTAAAACCCCAATCATAGAATAGGAAATCCATTGTATTGATTCAGATCTCAGTCAGGATAAAAGACAAGATCTCTATGATTGTCTTACCACTTGTCCTGGAATATTCTCGTTGACTCCAGGTCGTACCCACATGATACAACAGTCAATCACTACAGAGCCAGGAAAAATAGTACACCTTAAACCCTACTGGGTTCCAGACCTGAGTCAAACTGTGATAGAGGAGTAAGTCCAAAATATGCTACACTTACGGGTGATAGAACCTTCAGTAAATAAATAGAATGCCCATGTGATGTTGGTTCCAAAGCTTAATGGTTCAATACAATTCTGATTAGATTTTAGAAAAGTTAACAAAATATTAAAATTTGATACCTATCCCATTCCTCAGATAGACAGAATGATTAGGAAAAGATTAGGACAAGCCCAATCCATAAGAATGTTGGACCTTTATATAGGGTATTGGCAAATCCCCTTAAATGCAAAAGACAGGGAAAAATGACTTTCCACGCCGGGAGGTCTATATCAATTTACAGTTCTTCCGTTTGGATTGCATGGAGCTCCAGCCACATTCCAAAGAATGATGAATAATTTACTAAGAAAACAGAAAAGATGTGCGGCAGCATACATTGATGACATCATAATACATAGCATATCCTGGAAAGACTATCTAACTAATTTGGAAGCAGTGTTATAAACTCTCGGAGTGGCAGGGTTAAAAATAAACCCAAAGAAAAGTAATTTACCCGCAAGGCAGGTGAAATACCTAGACTACATGTTAGGCAAAGGAAGCATTGATTCACAAAAAGAGCTTACAATATTACAGATCCCCTTCCCAAAGATGAAAAGAGAATTAAGAGCCTTTTTAGGTTATTAGGGTACTACAGACGGTTCATTCAACACTTCTCCCTTTGGGCCGCTCCCTTAACGGATCTTTTAACCAAGAATCCCATGGTTGACAGGGAACTAAAACACCCTTCACCTATAATGGTAAAAGCCTTTGAAAAAAAGGAGATATGATCCTCTGACCAAATACAACAGTTCCCTGATTTTTCACAAATATTTATCCTACAAACTGATGCCGCTGGGGTGGGGTTAAGGGCAGAGTTAGCCCACGCTGACAATAAAGGAAATAAAAAACCTATGGTAAACATCAGTCACAAGTTATTCCCCACAGAACGCAGATATGTTATTGTGGAAAAAGAAGGCTTAGCCATAAAATGGGCAATCAAAAATCTTAGATATTACTAAGAAGGGAGGGAGTACGATCTATATACTGATCATGCATCTCTGGAATGGATGGCCAAAGGGAACAACTCAAGAGTACTACAATGGTTTCTATACCTGCATCCCTTCAGGTTCAATATTTGCTACTGGAAAGGAGCAGACAAAAGCAGACTACCATTCTAGATACCCCCATACATATGTAGAAAGTAAAGGATGGGAGTTGTGAGGGGGTAGAGAGGACGGAGAGGAACTCACCTGCAGTAGGAGACAGCTGTTCTGCGATGCTCAGGACAACACGCCACCTACAGAAAACAAGGTGTCTGGACAAATTATCGAGTTGTATATATTGGGAGGCACAAATAGCAGGAAAAAAATATCTTGACCCAAAAATATCGCTTTCAAGAACATCGTCTTATTAGGTAAATAACGTTTTTAATAATATTGTTGTTTTTAATATAGTTTTCAATAATATAGTTGTAAAAAAATCAAGTTTTAAAATTAATTTAATGAGTTTTAGTTCATATATATTTATTTATGCATTATTAATGTTTATGTGATTGTTATATTTTCTAAATATTGTTTGTAATTTTAAGTGATTTAGAATTTTTTATTTTATTTTTTATAGTAATTTATAGTGTCGTAGCGGGTTGTTGTGTTTGTAGGGGAAAAAGTGGGAAGTTAATGAAGCAAAACTAATGATTGATTAATAATTTTCAATTATGTTATCGTATTATGTAAATTATGTAATACTGATTTATTTTAGTTATCTTCTAGGTGCGGGTTGCTAGGTTTGTAGGGGTATAGGTTGGGAAGTTAACTAAGTATTATTTAATTAACAAATAATTATTAATTATTTATTAATAATTATTTAATTGATGATGATGTAAATTGTGTAATAATTATATATTTTTGTCATGCTTTACGTGTGTGCTGCTGTGTTTGTAGGGTATAGGGTGGGAAATTAATTAAGTTATAATTATTTACCAATTCATTATTAATTGTTAATTATGTAATTGATTGTCAGTTATGAATTTGTGCTATACTTATATATTTGAGTTAAATTTTAGTTGCAGGATGCTGGGTTTGTAGGGGTATAGGGTGGGAAGTTAAGTAATAATTAACAATTATTTAATTATCAATGATGTAAATTGTGCTATACTTATTTATTTGAGTTATATTTTAGTTATGGGATGCTGGGTAAGTAGGGGTTTAGGGTAGGAAGTTAATTAAGTATTAATTAATTAGCAATTAATTATTATTTTTTATTAATTATTTAATTTATTTTAAATATATAAGTTATGGAATAGTTATTTTTTTTGTTATATTTTAGGTGCAGGTTTGTAGATTAGTCTAGGTTTATTATTATTTTTTGAATAGCAGTTACACAAATTGATTGTTTTTTTTAAGTATATATATGTTTTTTATGTTAATATTTCTTTTAGGAGTTTATTATTTTTTCTACATTCATGGGGCTACTCAAATATATATAACGTGTCTTAAGTGAAGTATTTCCCTACTCTTGCTTAGACTGCAGTAGGAATAGTAAAATTAACCTCATCGCAGTTCAACACTTTCCCTACTGTTGCAGTATTTGAAGTGGGAATATTACATTTCACCCCTCCAAAATCCAGTGCTTTGCCTACTGCTGCAGAGACTGGAGTGGGAATAGTACATTTTAACCCTCCAAAGTCCAACACTTTCCCTACTGCTGCCCTGACTAGAGTGGGAATAGTAAATTTCCCACCTCCAAAATCTGCCGCTTTCCCTAATGTTGCAGAGACTGGAGTGGGAACAGTAAATTCTGCCCCCTAAAGTCCAACACTTACCCTACTGTTGTCCTGACTGGATTGGGGATAGTAAATTTCACCCCAAGAAAATCTAATGATTTGCCTACTGTTGTACTGACCCAAGTGGGATTAGTAAATTTCACCCCTCTGAAATCCAACTCTACCCTTACTTTTGCACAGATTGGAGTGGGAATAGTACATTTTATTTTCTTCGACTCTAATGGTTTTCATATTATTGGTTGAATAAATGTTTTAGTCTGAATTGTTTAATTTATATTATTTGATTTTTATTTTTAAATGTATTTTAATGTTTATAGTTTTATTGATATTTTAAATGTAATAATATGAATATTTATACATATATTTTCAAATTAATAAATTCAAAATATCAAACAAATCTGATGTATAATAAATATGTTTATTAATTATGTTGTGTATATTTATAAATTTAAAAATGTGATATATAAAATAAATATTTTTATTAATTATGTTGCAATATATATTTATATAAACACAGACACATATTTGTGTGTTTATATAAGTATATATTTATATATGGTATTACATATTATTGCAACATATTTAATTTACATTGTATTACATTTATATATTACAGTATACATTTACTACTTTAAACTCTAGTTATATTTAAAAAAATCAATATTTATGTCAACAATATTTTTTTTCCGATATTTTTGTACTTGCCATTAGAAGTATAGGGACACAATATTTGGGTTAGCATTATTTTTTACACAATATATGTGTCAATCCATATTTTTACTTCGATATTGTGTCAATTATCCAGAAAACAAAACAGACTGTCAGTAAGGAGGAGGGGAAGCGAGGACCTTGCGTTGGGAAAGCATGACCCAAAGGAGGACGACAGAGCAGAGGAAGACTCCTAAGAAGAGAGGCAAATCTGGACTATGGAGGAGAAGGACCCGGAACGAGCAGAGGTCGAGGAGGACACCAAACTCAAAGGTGAGGAGGAGGATAAGTGGTGTGAAGACTGGTGGATGCCACCAGCAGTTGCATGAGTGATGGTGGCATAGGTCCGACAAGCCTGAGAGGGAGAGTTGGTGTAGGATAGGACATCAATGTCGTGTATGCAGATGATGCTTGCAAGTGGGAACATGTGCAAAAAAAGGAAAGGTTACACAGGCAATAACAACATATTGGTCCAACGATTGACATGGAATATGACTTTACATACATATTTGCGTACTAAAAGACCTAGGGCCAGATGTACGACCGTTTTTTTAGGTCGCAAAGGGGATTTCAGCCCCTTTGTGACCGCAAAATAGGTCAGCCCAATGTACTAACCCTATTTTGAGAGTCGCAAATCAATTACCGACTCGCAAAATAGGGTTAGCGACTCGCTAGTAGGAAGGGGAGTGCCAAGGGCGTCCCTTCCTAATAGCGACTCCAAAACCTATGTATGAATGTTTTGCGACCACAATTGCGGACGCAAAACACTCACAGTTTGTCACCCTTCTCAGAAGGGTGATAAACCACTCGCAAATGGGAAGGGGTCACCAGGGGCCGCCTTCCCCTTTGGCAATGGATGCGCAAATATTTTTTTAGAGCAGGCAGTGGTCCCAGGGACCACTGCCTGCCCTAAAAAAATGAAACTGAAATGTTTCATTTTTATTTTTTAAATGCATCCCGTTTTCCATTAAGGAAAACGGGCAGCATTTAAAAAAAAAAAAAAAAACTGCTTTATTGACAAAGCAGTCCTAGACATGGTAGTCTGCTGGCCCCAGCAGGCCACCATCCCTGGGAGTGCCCGCCATTCCCAATGGGGTCGTGAATTGCGACAGCCTCATTATTATTCATGAGGCATGCAATTTGCAACCCTATTGGGAATCGCAAACAGTGTATGAGCCACTGTTGTACATTGGATTTTGCGACTCACAAATTGCGACTCGCAATTTGTCGCAATTTGTGAGTTGCATATTCCAATGTTCATACATCTGGCCACAAGTTCAATGAAATACAGAAAACAGTTTCATATAGAATAACATGCTAAAGTGTCAGTCATATATATGAAGAACATTGTAATAAGGTTTGGCAGACACCCTGATTTTGGACTCTTTGCAAAGAAAGTTTCAATCAGAATAACAGTTTGAATGATGAAAGCATTCACAATATTTAATTTTCCAAGAAAATATTGACATTTCTGGGCATTGTTGTGGACCGCATGGACCACTTGTAGCACATTAACCCACCACACCTCAATTCTACAGTATCTTACCCTCTGAGCTTTGGTTAACGAGCTTCACACCATAGAGTACAATCTCATATTAGTGAGAAGCCATGGGATAATTGGTGTCCTTATTCCTATTAGCGTTTTCTTATTCCAAGATCCTTTCCTGTGCTGGTATTATGGTAGGACCCACATACAGTGTGTCACAGTTACATATCAGGAAAATTACAGTATATTTTGATAGGGAATTTCTTCACTCACATATGCAATACTTCTTCCTAATGACCTGACCTGCCTAATCCTTTTCAAGCCAGGTAATAATTTAAAACTGCTAGTCCTGTCAGTAATTGGTGTCCTCAGGTATAGAGTTCATCGTTGTGGAGTTGTGGCACTATTCCTTTGGAGCTTTGCAGCCATGTTTGACACCATTGACCATTCCTGGCTAAAACTTTAGCTTCGGGATCTTACTTAATATATACATATGGCACTTTTTACACAGAGTGGTGGGAATCTGCTTTTACATTTACATTGATGGCCCCTGGCCAATAATCCCCCTGAAGGCTGCAACAGGACACTGCTCACACTGAAAATCACACCCAGACAGATATCCTAACTTTCATCAGTTGAAGGATGGCAGCTACATTTCTGGAATTAAATCATACAAAGCAAAGGTCTTGCTTGCATCTAGAACCCTCACAACCTGGGGCAAAAAGATATTTGGCCAGTAGACATTGGCTATTGCCATACCGAGGAAAGGTCTTTATGCAGTCTGGACATTCATTTTGATCAAAATCATGTAATAGATGTTCAAGAGTCCAAGTGGCAATTACATGTTTCTTCCTGTTAAAAATCTTAAAGATAATTTTTCAAATTATTGGATGTTGTCTACACACATGCCCAGACTTCTGAAACTCAGTCTACCTTCCTACGCCTTGACAACAATTGCACTGTTCACATCTATTTCCAAACAGTGCTGCACACCTACTAACTGGTCTCTCAAGAAAGGAGTATGTCTTTCCCACTCTTCAGTCTCTACATTGGCTAGCGGTCCGACTCCCCAAAGCCCTGACTATAGTTGCAGCACTGTAGAGCAACTTTCTGGGTTCAACTGTTATCACACCAGCCACAATCTGTGCTCTGCTAATCATGCTCTCATAGCTGTACCCAGAAGCAAACCTATTAGATTGGTGGTGAGGCTTTAAATCAGGAACTCTTTCTGCCTGACTGTGAAGAGAAAGCTGTCACACCAGATTTAAGAGACTCCTACAGATCTTGCTGTCTGCCTCTTAATACTTTTTACTTCTTTTAATTGGTAAACAGCCATTACATCGAGTTTTTTACTTCGCGATACCATTACAACGCATGCATTACCACGCATGCGTTGTACATCACGAAGTAAAAAACTACAAATTTTTTTAGAACGCATGGTCATTTACCATGCATGCCTTTACAACGAATTTCGTTGAAAAGGTATGTATAGTAAATGACCATGCGTTCTAAAAAAATGTATACGATCCACGTCGTTGTAAGGAAACAGAGGCTGTTTCCTCATAACGACGTGCACCGCCCCTCAGAGACGACGTGAAGCAGGAACCAGGAGGAGAGAGGAACCACGAGGAGAGAGAGGTAAGGGGGATTGGGCATGGGGTGGGGGTTACTTTTTTAGGGTTTAGGGGGGTCGTGCTGGGGGTAGTGTTTTAGGGTTTAGGGTAGTGTTTGTGTAGTGTAGGGTAGTGTTTTAGGGTTTAGGGTAGTGTCGGGGGCGTGCAGGGTGGTGTTTGAGTGTAGGGACCGGACTGGGGGTTGGGGGGGTCGTGCTGGGGGTAGTTTTTTAGGGTTTAGGGTAGTGTTGTGGTGTTTGTGTAGTATAGGGGGTCGTGCTGGGGGTAGTGTTTTAGGGTTTAGGGTAGTGTTGTGGTGTTTGTGTAGTGTAGGGTAGTGTTTTATGGTTTAGGGTAGTGTTGTGGTGTTTGTGTAGTGTAGGGGGTCGTGCTGGGGGTAGTGTGTTAGGGTTTAGGGTAGTGTTGTGGTGTATGTGTAGTGTAGGGTAGTGTTTTAGGGTTTAGAGTAGTGTCGGGGGTCGTGCAGGGTAGTGTTTGAGTGTAGGGACTGGACTGGGGGTCGGGGGTCGTGCTGGGGGTAGTGTTTTAGGGTTTAGGGTAGTGTTGTGGTGTTTGTGTAGTGTAGGGTAGTGTTTTAGGGTTAAGGGTAGTGTTGTGGTGTTTGTGTAGTGTAGGGGTCGTGCTGGGAGTAGTGTTTTAGGGTTTAGGGTAGTGTTGTGGTGTATGTGTAGTGTAGGGTAGTGTTTTAGGGTTTAGGGTAGTGTCGGGGGGTCGTGCTGGGTAGAGTAAATGTAGTGAGAGGACTGTCACTTACCTTAGAAACTTTTACCACGACTATACCTTTACCACGCATTTTTTTGCGTTGTAATGGCATGCGTGGTAAAGGCATAGTCATTGTAAAAGTTTGCGTTGTAATGGTATCTCGTTGTAATTGACAACGCGTACTAATACCCGCGTTGTAATGGTACGCGTTGTATTGGTACGCGTTGTAACGAGTGCTATTCCTTTTAATTAGAATGTATGTTGTCATAAACCTGTAGTGCCAATAATCCTAGGTGACTATGAAGCTAAATAAATAGGTTTATTGTAACATAAAATACCAGAACATGACAGATGCAAAATATTTAACTCCAATGATGAGAGAAATTTGAGCACCATATGAGAACTAATCCTAGAAACCTTGGAGGATCTGGACTTGCAGCCAATCACAGTTATAGATTTTACTTGGATCGAAGTTGATTCGATTGCTTCCCTTTCTTGGTTTAAGTGTGATTGACAGGATATATCATTAGACACTCGTTGCAGAGAGGATTGGATCCTCTTGAGTTTGTACAACTCTTCCTAAACCTCAAAGCGAGCACACCTTTCCATAAGCCCGTGTAAAGGATTTCTTTACCACCACGTGATCTTACTCATTTCCTCCCCAAATTAATGCTGCAGAAATGGAAGTAATATGGAGAGAACAAAACAATTTTACATGCCTGTCCAGGGTCCCTTTATTGGCACTATTAAGCTTATATGAGTAGCACCTATGGAATTTCAATCAACAATTCCTAATTATTATTATTCTACAGTAGTGATCAGCAAAGAGTAGAGTCCCTTATGGCCAACCTATTTATTTCTTTCGCGTTAAACTTAGAATCCGTAAGTAGTGGGTGTAAGCAAGCCCCATGCCTCCTAACTCAACTGTTGAATGCACATATTTCAATTTTGTGTTCCACTTTACTACAAACCATGCAGGTGCTGCCTTTTTATTGAATAAAGTAAATATTCAGATTCAGTTAACGTTCACATGGAAACAAAGCTCCCTCATTATTTTGCAGTCTTTAAAATCTGTTTCAGGAAGGACCCTGCGATTTCTTTTTCTAAAGCCCTTGGCACTCTGAGGCCATTTGCTATAATTTCTCCTCATTAGAAGAAATGAATAATTACATGCATTTTGGCAGTGTTTCTGCTGGCACACTCTACTCCCGTCCCCTAGTTACTTAAACTGGAGAGGGCTCAAAAACCTGCCTGGCGCAATGACACCAGCACCAATATTAGGGCCATAGATGTAGACAAGCTTGAACTGCAATCTTTTCATTTATAGCAGGGCATATGTAAGTGGCTGCCAAATGCAAGATTTACCTCTGCAATGTCAGTGCCAGCTCACGCAAAGCAGAATGCTGAGAGATACCCTGTAATAAAGGAAGTAATTCCTGATTCATATCACCGCTCTGCACATTTTGTTCTGTGCAGTGGCAGTCACTTGTTTATTCAGAAGCTGCTTTTAGATGACTGCAGTGTTGAAATACTTGTATTTGGAATTCTTTAGTAGCCAGTGGTTCCTTTGTAGCTCAAAGAGGAGGAGACATTCTCCGTACAATTTATTTTGTATATGCTGCAATGGAAATTAAGCCCCACCAACCATTTTAACACATTTCAAGATGTAGAATTCAATTCCACACCTTGCAAGGAGATGGGTTGTAGATGCAGGAGGCAGGTAGGAGGCTTTATGTAGGAACATAATAAGAAATGAAGGTGCCAGAGAACTCTTGGTCTGCTGCACGCTATTGCAATGAGGTATCACAAAGAGATAAAAGCACAAGATTCGCCCAGTTTTGGTTAGATTTATCCTAGGCATCTCTTGGTGGTCCCGGACAGGAAATTTCGAGGTAAGAGAACAAGTGTGCAAACAACCAGGATTGGAGGGTGCAGGAGATCCCCAAAGGAAGGGATGTTGGGCCATTTCTCTTTACAGGGTGGGGGCAAGGGGGAGCAGACCCCAGGTTACACAGCCAATTCAGACCTCTGGTCTGACAAATGAGATCGGAGATATGAGGCAATAGCAGATGCACTATGTCATTCTCAGTCTTTCTTCATTAGCATGGCACTAAAGCGAGGGCGTGCAACCACGGATGGCCTGACATGCAAGAAGAACTTCGCTCCTTCAGAGAGCTCTTGAAGGCAGTGAAGAGCCACAGCATTGATTGTGTGGTAAAGATGGTGTCCGAGGGCCCAGGAAAAGACCAGCAGCAATCCGTGAGCCTCCCTATGAGGCAAAAAAGTGCTGGTTCATCACAGAGACTAACTTCCTGCTCTGAGAACTGGGACTGGGAACCAGCTGCCGGCGGTGCCTAATACAGAGGGTTAGTCGGAAGGGGGGCAAATGCCAGTGTCCCCCCCAGATGGGTAAAGTTCCCTGGATTCCATTAACAATGCCAATGAGGGGATGGTAAGACAGTGTAACGTGGTGATCTTTAAAACATCCCAGGGGCAAAGCAACCTACCTACAGTGGCTGCACCTTTACCCACGCAGGGGGTCCCTATGGCGGCTATGGTAGCTTCCTAGTTTCAAGGTGCAGCCCTAGTTAGGGATGTTCCAGCCTCTGTATCCTTGGCCCCAGTTGCCCAAGCGGTAGGTACCAGTGCATTGTCTGTAACCAGTGGGATGAGAATAAGGAAGAGATCTGGCAGTGCAGTTGCCCAGGTATGGAAGCATCCCTCATTGAACATACCACCCACTAAAGCGGGGGTGGGGCAGGGCAAGGTCCCCTTAACTCATGTGCCATCTTCTTCAGCACGGCTTCACTCATTCTTGCTCCCTCATCTGCTATAGCATGGCATATCCCCTCAGAGATGAGGAAAAAGATACCCAATTCTTCATTGACCACCTTACCCATAGCTTGTTAGGGTTGTGCTCTCTCTCCTTCCCCTTTTCCCTGGCACCGCCCCTGCATTTATCAAGTCAACACATCGCAGAACCCACCCTTTGTGTAACAGGGATCTCAATATATTCAGCAGCCCTGAGAAATGCCCAGCCTTGACTCCACAATCGTTTACATACATGTCTGTGATCCACAGTGCCACGTCTGAACTCCAGTAAGGTATGGCTACAGCACGATATAAAGTTAGGGCAGATGAAGGCAATCAGGTCAAAAGGTCACTTGGGATCAAAAGGAGATAAATATGTAGCACTCAGAATTCAACATGGGGTCTTCCGGTGTGAGCCTTACCTTCTCATGCGCCACCTAGGAATCAGCAATCGGGTACACAACAGCAAGAGATAGCCAAGGAAAAGATCCTCAAGGAAGTGCATGCTGGTACGGGAGCAGACCCTTTTGACACCACGCCGTTAGAAGGCTGGTTTGTTCACCACCGGGACTAATTTCTAAAAAAGAGCTAGACAGGTTCTGCTGATTCACAACTTGTCCTTCACTTCCAATCAGTCTGTGAAAAGTGGCCTGCAACAAGACTTGTGCACAGTCTGATACTCCTCCTTTGATGAGGCTATATGTAAACTTCAAAAACTGGGAATGGGAGCTTTGATGTCAAAATGAGACAGAGGCAGTCCACCAGGAGGGTACCCGTTTCTGGGCTTCACTTTTGCGGGACAGTATTATGTGGGTTAGTGCATTCCCATGGGATGCTCTATTGCATGTGAGTACTTTGAAGCTTTAAGTTGTTTTCTGGAGTAGGCAGTGAAGGAGCGTGTTGCCTCAGAAGACATAGTGCATTACCTGGATGATTTCTTATTCATGGGACCTCTGGGCTCCTCGGCTTGCAGGCAGGCCCACCAGAGATTTCACAAACTAACCCAAGCATCAGAGCTACCGCTTGCAGAGGATAAAACTGAAGCGCCAGCAACTATGCTGTCATTTCTTGCTAGAGAAATAGACTCAGTGGCACAGGTTTTCAGGCTACCATAGGACACGGTTTCTGGTTTTTGGCACCGCTTGAGAAATGGCAGGATGCACAAAAGGTCACACTTCAGTTGCCCCCCTCGAACCTGCAGCTGAACTTTGCACTTATAGTGATCCCGATGGGTTTCTCCAAAAACATTGCTAGAGCAATGTTGGGCCTACGTGGCAAACATCACCATACGAGCCTATCGCATGAGGTTCGGAAAGATATAACTATTTGGATGTAATTCCCTGGGCATTTTAACTCATGTGGTGCCAGCAGGCGCAGTTCACCTCAGACTTGGCCTTTTATATGAACACGGCAGGGAGTAAGGGCTTCTGGGTAGTTTTTGGCAAAAGGTAGTGTATGCAACATTGGATTGCAGAGTGGGTGGCATCGGGTATCACCAAGAACTTTACTTTCCTTGAGCTGCTCCCAATTGTGGTGGTGCTGCAGATCAGAGTATAGTATTCTGGTCAGATAGAATGTCCGCAGTGACCTCCATCAATAACCAAAGTACAAAATGCCCTTTTGTCCTGAGATTACTCAAAGCTTTAATCTGTAGATGTCTGGCCTCTAATGTGTATTTCACTGCCAAGCATGTGCTGGGGATAAAAAAAATTAAAAAACGGCGGCTGATGGCCTGTCTCATTTTAAGTTGACAGAAGTTAGAGCACTATTGCCGAAGGCAGACAAGGTGATGACAGCATCCCGCTGGATTTGTGGAAGCTTGGTGCCCTTTTGTCCTAATCCTGATGGAAGCCGTGTTTGCCCCAAGGACTAAGCGTACATATGAGACAGCATGGTGGGTGTATGATGCAACACTTGAATCAGGCAGTATGGAAGAACAGTTCAATGCAATCGGGGTCCTAATGTTCTTAGCAAGGCAGAGGAAGTCTGTGATGCTGGTCAGGAGGCAACTGCTAGCAATTGTTTTCTTTGCAGATCTTAGGGGAATAAAGGACCCGACAAAGGACTTTAGGGTTAGAAGGGCTATAAGGGGATGATAGTACATCGCCCTGATTTTGCATGATGTCAGGAGGCTGATTGACATGGCAAGACTGACACATATCATTAGAATACCGCCAAATGTATGCTCTTCACAATATGAAACCTTGTTCTTTAGGCTACCTTATTCCCTTGCATTCTTTGGGCCTTCAGGGTTATCTGAATCAGGTGCATCCTTCAAATCCGATCAGTCTGCAGGTGTTGGCATTGCATACATGGGGTTCAGTATAAATGAGGTAACCCGAAATACTACCGGACCCGGGTAAGACTACAGTACAGTAAAAGAGTGGTCACAGTAGCGACAATTTCAAGAAAAAAGAAATAAGAACATTCACTGTATCACATTAATGTATCTGCAACAGATGCAATTTATTTATCAACACATCAACTGATTATTGAAGACATCATAATCATTTATATACTTAAGATAAAGGTGCTCAGGATAAAGAGAGAATGAAGTGCTCAGGGAAAAAGTGTGTTGGTGGGGGTAGTAAGGAAAGGAGAGGTAATGTGCCATATATACATTATATTTACATGATGAAACCTGTCCAGCCTTTAACAGGCAAACTATTACATGAAAATGCATAGCATATTGCAGACCCTGATAACAATTCTCAGTGGTCAAAGCTTGTCGTAGAAACAAGTCAACGTTTCGACCCCTTTAGGTATTCAAGGTAAGTAAGTCCTTAGTGTGGGGTCTTCATCAGGACACCTGTCCAGGCGTACCCAACAGGTACTCATTTATTTTCAACAAAGCGGAGACATCATCAGTCAATGGTCCATAATAATTTAAAAAATTCAAGATTTTCCCCTGCAGCCTTGTGGTAACCCAAATCCACCTCCCTTGAGGGTCTCTAACTATTTTTACAAATTCCCAAAGAACTTTATTGGAAAAGTAAATAGCTACCCCCGCATAGCAAGACCTGCTGATGCGAAAAAAGCGTGAGGAAAAGCCCTGGGTATAAATATTTTAGGAAACTTTGTTTTTAAATGGGTTTCCTGCAAATATATAACAAGAGGGTTAAGTGACATTAACCATTTAATATGAGCGCCGCACTTTTTTTTATTCAGCAAGCCATTGACGTTCGCTGATATAACCTTTCAATTAATATTTTTTTTTATTATAAAGTCAAAAAATAGGCTATTAATTTAACCAAAAACAAATTCACACTTTGTTTATTAAACATACCTTCGGCTCCTTTTTCCTCTATGTGCCCCCCTTCCTCCCCCCCTGCAACCCCAAATGCGGATAAACCCCTACTGCCCACGCTTGCCGCATTTCACCCCTCCTTTTAGTTTCCTGGGTGTCCTGTAATTACACCCTGGGTGACCCAGCTGCCCCCCAAAACCCCTGCAATAGCAACCTAATATATTAAAGACACACCATCCCAAAGAAAAACCCCCCCATCAAGATATAAAAGAAGGAAAAGAGAAAGAAACCCCTACATATTCCTAGCACTTTCTTTAGTCTCGAGATACATGGGAAATCTCTTTCAATGGAGCCTAAACATTAAAGACCTTCCATTTCCAAACATACCCCACCCATCAATTTATATAGAAACCTACTTAATAATTGTATTTCAAAGGATTTCCCTCAAGCTCGAGATCCCTGAGAGATCTCCGTTAATAGAGCCTGAGCTTCCTCCAAATCAGAAAACATAAAGAATTTCCCTTTTACCAATACTTTCAATTTAGATTGCTGAGCAATCGAAGCTTGGGCACCATGAGCTTTAAACAAGTGCAGGATTTTTACAAATTCTTTCCTTCTGCGTGCAGCAGAGGCAGTCATATCTGAAAATATTCGACATTTTGCGGTGTCAGTTACAGAAAACTGTCTCTGTTGGATTGCCTGTGTCAAAATTCTTTCTTTTATTCTAAAGTCCGCGAAATTAAGTAGCATTGTTCGTGGCATCGTCGAATTGGGGAAAGGATGGGCTGGAACTCGGTGTGCTCTGTTGATGATGAGGTCTCCTTCAAACTCTGGGAGGACTTTTTGCTTGATAAAGGAATTGACCCACTGTAATGGCTGAGAACCTTCAATACCTTCCGGAATCCCAACTATCCGAAGGTTTGACCTCCGAGAATGGTTCTCCAGCTGCTCCAACTTACTTTCCAGATTATTCTTATTTTTTGTTACCTCTCTCACCTCACCAATCACTGTTGTCATCTGACCTTCGAGAACTGAAATCCTTCCTTCAGCTTCCTGGAGTTTAATTGGAAAACATGCCATTACTTCTTCTATTTTCCCCAATCGTGAATGCAAAGAAGCAATCTCTAATTTCTGAGTTTCTTTCATTTCGCGTATTTCTTCCAATATTAAATTTAACATATCCTTAATATCCAGTTGGCAAACCCTGGATACCTGCATACTTTGGCTGGGATCTTTTTGTGATTCGGTAACATCAGAGATCGTACCTCCATCCGTTATTGCCGTTTTGGCCATAGCATCATCTTGAAATAGTTGGCCCTCTACCGAACCTTGACCCTGAAAAGGAAGTAGAGGTAGAGGTGAAGATTGTAGCTGAGGCTTATATTGGAGTGGCATCTGGTTTAAGATCTGATTTGAGGTGATTTCTATTCCGGTGTTATTGCTTTCATCTCCTATTCCTTGCAACTGAGGAGAAATTTTACTAATAGCTGGTAATTGCATAGATGTTTCTGATGGAAAAGGCCTGTCCTGAGTTGGAACTTGAACTTGGGCTTGATCTTGAGCCCTAGAACCAGTACTTCTAAACTGGCTATTGTAAAAGACTTGGACACAAAGGCTCTCATTTTGATGTCGGTCGGAGGCTTTCCGACCGACATCTTCGATTTCACTTTCGACCACCATATTATAATGACGGCGGTCGGAAGTGAAACTGGCCGGTCATTCTGGCTGGCTGCTGACGGGCTCAAAGAGCCCATCGGCCAGTCGGAACCAGCACGTAATCCCTTAAGGATGGCGTTTCCGCCATCGGGATTATGATGTCGGTTTCCCACAGGATTTCTGACATGAAAAGCCTTTCAGAAAGCGCCTTTGGGGGCCCCTAGGAGGGCCCCCTTGCAACAGTGGCCTCCGGTTGGGGGCCTGAGGGGGCACATATGGTGCCCCCCTGTCAATCCCTGCAACGTGTGGTGCCTGCCACGCGGTGCAGGGATTATCAAACACTCCCATTTCTCTATGGGAGCTTGTGCTGCGGCTGATTTCCGACTGCAGCACAAGCTCCCATAGAGAAATGGGAGTGTGCGACTGCACCATGTGCGGTCGCATCCTAATACTGCGGTCGGGACTGCCAACCGGAGGTCGGTCGGTCCCGATTCCGCACATCGTAATGAGGCCCCAAGTATCACACGGTACCTGTTCTTTTGTGTTTCGCTACAGCTACTCTGTTTTCAGTGGCTTTGACACTACTGCAGAGTTGTCATTTTTTATCAGTCCTTGGCAGGCACCTATAATAGAAAGGTGTATGTCTTGCCTCCATCTACCGTTCTTCATTCTGCAAGTTCTGTGATTCTGCAGCTGCTATTTCAACCCCAGAGTAAGGAGCTTTAGAAATCTTCTGACTACCCCACAAAGAAGCTAGAAAGATCCATACCAGCAATCACAGCTACTGTGCAGTTATATTGCTTATGAACTGAGATTTCCACTCTCTTTCATTAAGGGCCAATTACAGTCACCGGCCACTGCAGATGGGGTTCTTCTGTAGGTACACTCACCACTGCTTTATCATTTGATTCTTTTGTCATTGCATTTGGGAGCTGGGGCTGCTTCCAGACTTCTTGCCCATGTTAGAGAATCTTGCTTAACTGAATTGTGCCACAACTGAGATAATTGGGAGCAGTGTTTTTCAGTCATCAGCTATCTTTTATAAAGCATTGTCTTCTGGTCAAACGGGTTCAAAGGAAGGAAACCAAGACTACCACTCCCGGAGTTCCAAGCTCACATAAGTTTGTCCAAAGAAAGCCAGAAATGGAAACCTGGTGCTATGCGTAAAAGCAAGGTGGACACAGTATACACACATCACTAAATATCCTGGCTAAAGGTGGATGGCACTTGTTATTTTGTTTTCAAGTTTATTCATAACTTGAATTTACAAAATCTCTGAATGGTTCGCTAATATTTTTTTCATTATTAACCCTTACACAGGGGTTATAGTTCTATCAACACAATATTTGAATGTGATTATGTTTTGCTTGGTACCTTTGTTGATTCATAAGCTGTGTCTGATTTGGGTATACTTCCAGCATAGACCTCTGATTCAGTTTACGCAGTTTTTGTAAAGTAATTTTCAGTTTCTAATTTAGGACATCAAAGAGATCATTTTAGTTAGTAAGCTCCCTATTAGGTATTCATATACGTTGCCTTACAAACTATATTTAACACCTGTATATTCAGATGCTGCTTTTACAGAAAAGCTTTTCTCCGCTGAAAATACAACTTGCAGTTCTAACTACATCCGCAAATGGAAAGAAGCGGTATTCACTGACTGATGTTACCATCTGAACCACTGATTTTTTTCGCCCATTTATTAAATACATAATAGTAATACACTGCAATTTAAAGATTATTGAACAATTACATCAAATATCTAAAAATGTTCAAGGTGAAGACGAAGGCACCTCGAGGTACAGTAGCCTGTTAAAAGGACACAAACAATCACAGTAAATCGATTATCACTGATTGGCCTTGTGATGCTGATGTTATGAGTAAGAAAAGCACAATTGCTGAAAATAGCAGTTTTATTTACAAATACATTACATCAGTATGACTAATTGGGAGCATTATATTTATTCCTACAGAGTGAATCCCAATATGTAAAGCAGTGGGATCCCTTACTGTTCTTAAAGTTAATCAGCGAGAAACTATACATTCGAAAGCATGTGGTTTCCTTAAGTGATATCAGTTGGATCAGACCACAGAGCATACACAGTGTTTGGGGTACCTGTAATATCACACAAAACACATGGGAAGTACACTATCATCCGTGTTAATAAGCAGAGAACTCTGCTATCCTTTAACCCTTTCGCTCCGTGTTCGAAGGCTTGTAATCCTGAGGTTGTGCATCACCCATAAGCAATCATAGCTCAATTCAGATCTTGTAATCACCCATAAGAAAGAAGGGAAGTATGCTATTGGGGCTTAAACGGATCTTCCAGAACTTAACCAGGTTTCAATAATTCAACTCTTTGCAGCTTTCAGATTTACACACAATTGGCAGTACACATCCCTCCCCCCACCCCACCCCCCCGTAAAGCAGAAGGGACACACTTGGAAGCCTTATCTCAAAGCACAAGAGTAGCCACAGGTCAGGAACCCATTCTCATTAAATCTTAGGACCTAGAGCCTGACAGCAGGCCTGAAACAGTCAACAAAACTGAGCATTTTGTAGTTGTCAGACAAGCAAGTCTGGCCCTAGTGTAGGAATCTCAGGGACCCTAAGCATATTCTTTGAGGAAAACCAAGACTTTTGTAAGACACGAGTACCTGTTGGAAGATTTCATGCTTTCGGACATGCAGAAAAGATGCAATGTCCACAAAATGAAATATAAAGATGTCACACATCTGGCATCTCCGGATATTGCAGGCACAACAAAAAGCAGATTACATTATCAATCACAAGTCTTCGTATTCAGCCAAAGTCATCATTTTCTTGCACCTTGAAATATTACATGGCCACATTTGAAATTAAATTGACATGAAGGCTGGAGGTGTGTGGGCATTTGTCAGTGATGTCACCATGTTTCCCTAAGAATTATTGAAGGATCTCTGTGAATAGATTGTTTCTGTTCTTGTAGAGTGCTAAATGGGGTTGGGAGGAAACACTCTGCTGTTGCAATTAATAGGAACTAGTTATACCACATTGGCTAATCTTACCCTGTTATTATAGTATTTCAAGCTTGATAAATCATGATTACATACAAGCACTCTAGAAAACATGACCTCAACCAACTGCTTTGTTTACGCTTAAGTATGCCCGATTTTCCCTCAGTTTACGGCAACATTTTATGTATTTTCACAACTCAACTACAGATTTTTGTATGTAATCTCAGTTTGCTCTGAAATGGCCGAAGTTGGCATTAGGTTGAAGACCTTACGAAGCAAAGATTTGATTGGTCACTCTGGACTATATACAATTTGTAGCATCCTTAAACCCATTTGTAAAGTTCTGCAGAAAGGAATAATGTTTACCAGACTGGAGCAATGTGCACAGTACTCCCTTACCCATTAGCTGTCTCTACCTATCCCCTCTGTGTACTGCAGCTCTCTCATGTTTGTTTCTAAAATATGTTTCTTAAATGTTGGAAATTAAGATAAGTAGGTAGGAGACTTTTAGATTTGGATTCTGGAAAAATAAGGGGTGGTTTAGATGTGAGATGTTTCTTTGGGACATGCTGGACACTCTGGATATGCATAGGGATCTCCTGGACTTTGCCCAAGCTGTGCATAAATGGTGTAAGATGTGATTGGAAGGCCAGAATATTGCTACTTTCTTAGAAAAGAAAGGCAAGAGAAGTGGAAACACAATGGGTGTTATTTTGAGTTTGGAGGATGTGAAGCTCTGTCACAAAAGTGGCAGGAGTCCTATTGCCATATTGCAAGTGCATTATAGCCAATGGTAATTGTAATACAGTGGTTTGACAGAGTACCATGTTCGCCAAACTCCCAAATAAGGCCCAATGCCTTATTGTTTATCTTGTACCAAGCAGACTTTTAGAAGTGTGAAACAGAAGGGGCATTTAAAGCATGGAACTTTGCTCAATGCAGACTATGCTGATTTCAAGGATGCCTCGGCTAGAGGGTTACAGACCTGAAGGTTGCCAATAAATATTTAAAACGCATATCTGTAAACCTCAATTCATTAAAAGCAAGAGTGCCTTGGTTTGTGTTGTGAGGACAGGGGCAGTGGAAGTTACATCACATACCCTTTGACCCTGATGGCGTCACAGGATGTGACATCATATGACGGTTGACCCTGGTGACATCACAGGAAGTGGTGCCACATGAATTTGGCACCAATCACATCATAGGAAATGCTTTGGAAGCGTTTAAGGTTATCAAAATAGCAAAAAATTACCAAAGAATGTTGTTCTATAATTCAACATGTGTGCTTATATGACAATGAATTTTGAACAACATGCAGTTTTCTGATGTGCAAGTAACAAAGCTACAACCTGGTCAGTCAGTTTAAAGTTGTACGCTTGTGAGTCTTTACGTTATATTATGTCTTAAGGAAAGAGTATTTCCTTTGGTATGTTTGGCTTTTAATTTTATTGTGGATTAGATTTGTGTCCCCTTTAAGTAAACAAGAAAACAACTGGTTTTCAAAGTTAAAAACAACTGGTTTACAATGTTCAAACATTCTGCCCCAGGAGTTTGTCTTTCATGATGTTAATTTAGACCGGGCTTGGTAGCACAATGAGAAAGTTTTTGTTTGTGTTGCTGCTTTTAGGAATGTGGGCCAACATATTAAACATTTCCAAACAAATGGAACATAAAAATTGACTTTTGTGCACCTGTTTTGGAAGACCTGTGCTGAAGTCGCCATGAATGCTTTCTCAAATTAGCCCCCTGGCCCCTATGGTGGTAGAGGTCACAAGGACAGTTCCATGGGCCACAAAAGGCAGACCAAGGGTCACAGCTGTGAAACCTGGCAATCCCTAAATGACATCCATGAGTATCTCTCCCTTGGTTTCCCATTTTCAGAAAATGGAAAAGAGACAAACTATATAATTCTCAAACACAGATTGCAAGAAACTGTCCTTTTCTAGAAGATTTTCCAAGCAAATGACATAGCATCTAAAAAGTTTGGTAGTTAGGTGTGGTGCTGTGCCCAGTGCAGCAAGGTGGCAAGTGGGAATAAAGCACACATTAGAATTATATTATATTTAGTAAGATGCGCCCCCAGTCTGTGAATTGGAACTGGAACAAAGATTGCATTTTTTATGTCACTCAACTGTGCTTTCACCCCACCTCTACTTCTTAAAATATGTCACCTGCTTGATGTTAAACAATTGCTTAGCAGGTGCTGCCACTAAAGCTAGGCAAAGTCATGTCCAACTAAAGTCACCAACACACGTCAGATAAACTGAAAAATATGACAAATTATGGTGATTATGCCAAAGAAGCTTAGAACATTAAGGAATACTGGCTTAAAGTTTGAGACTTTTTGCAAACCTTTTCCTATTTGATAATGTATGCAGTGCTAAAATGCAGGGAAGGTACCACGTAGGAGAAGAGAATTAAAACGAAGAGTTAAATAAGGAAAGAAAACAAACATTGGCAAATATATTTGCTTGTGAAACCTATTAGCTTTGCAAATGCCTCTTTGTTATGTTTTAACAAAAAAAATAATAAAGAGAGAAAGAAGGGGGCGAGATAGCCAGAGAGGGAGAGAAAATAGTCCTGCAGATGAATGCAATGCAAGGACTGATGTCGGCAGTGGAAGGGTACATGCCATTCAATCACTAGACAATGAGAATGAAATTCTCCTGGGTGGGACGACCACAACAATAGACAGGAAAGCCATCGAATCAGGGGCAGGGAAGTGAGATAGATGAGAAAGCCATGAAATCATGAGTAAGGGGTGGCCCAAAGCCCACTCTATGTATTGCAATATTTGAAATAGGTCTTTAACAACAGACAACTAATGCTGTCTATGGGCAAGACCTAAACGTGATAGGTTTTACCAGAGTGGCTTTTAAGGGTTCTACAGCACAAGAAGTTGGGAACGCACATGAAACAAAATGAGAAACTTAAAAACCTTGACAGAAAGGGTAAAACAAAGGCTACAGGGCACAGACCAGAAGAGGAGCAAATGCTGAGGAAAATAAAGCAAATCTCACATCAATTGTAGAATGAAATTAACTGAAAAGATGATAGATAAGAAAGAATCAGGTTTGGAGAAGCTAAGCAAGCAATTCCACAATAAAATAGACAGTAAGATTTGTTTGACTAAGTAGGTATTTGCCTACAAAATACAAGACTTGGAAAATATATTTTTAGTTCAAACCTACAGAAAGAAACCTTATCTACAAGAGATTGCCTTTTGAAGATATATGTTTTTCTCGCAATTCTACATTGAAACTGCTATTATTGTTAGACCATTGATCGGTGTCAATAGTACCAACTTCCACACAGATGTCCTTATACATGGTTAAGGCTATATGATTATAACCTTATCCTACACATCAGAATATATTGCAATGGTCATAGAAGGCCCATCATTGCTAGGGCCCAAGGCCATATCATTTCAGAACACTGCCAGAACAGAAATAGACAATCTTGAAAAATTGAAGAAGAAAGTCATAAGAAGAGAACTACATGGGAAATTGTTAACAGAATATTTGAAGGCGGATATCATTCCATTGGGCTTACAAGTGAAAAACGTGCCCACTATTTTTGTTCTCAATGAAAATTTCCAATAATTGTTCACGATACTGGATGGTTCTAGGCATAGATACCGCATTAGAAGAAACAGATTGATGAACTAGAGGAGAAGATTCACAGTAGCCAGGTGATTGAGAATGGAAAAGCAGCACTATACAATCTACAAAAAGTACAAACGAGTTTTACTCAATCAGTCTAGGCATAAAAATAGAAAAGGTCCACAAAGACACATTAAAGTACTACCCATATCTTAGGAGTAACTACTACTCTACCAGGAAATCAGGAAGCTCAATCAAGCTCTTACAATACACGCAGAACCGTAACTCTTTCAGACACACTTGCAAGTTCGGATGACGAGGAGGAACCTAGGGCTATCAGTACTGGTCCATCATACACATATCCCCCAGGTCAACAACATTTTGTAGGGGTGGACAACCCTCAGAGAGGGAGGGGCTTGAACAGGGGATGAGGCAGAGGATGGTACAGAGGCAAATACCAACCAGGAGAGAAACAGACAAGGAATCATACGTACAGATGATATACCATGTATCAACTAATGGGAACACCTCTCCTATATTCAACATCTCATCCTATATACTGAACCAGGAGGAGAGACGGGTAATTGAACATGGTTTAGGTTTTGTCATAACAGAATGTCCTGATTTTTTCTAAATCAAAACTGAGATCTATCCATTTCTTAGGAAATTGAGGCTCAGGCATTTATTCAAGGACAAATTATCTGTGGAAGAGAGGATGGGCATGGGACTTTGTTTGCCTTCCACCTTCTACCACCCCCTCCCATCTGATGCCTGTGGAAATACTTGAGTTTGAAAATCTTGTTATGAAACAGGTTTGAGCTGCTAGAACAGGAAAATAAACATATACACTACAACCTACCTAAGGAAAAGAAGACAGCGTTACTAAGCCTTAGTAAGAAGAGGCAGATCACGATAAAAGCAGCCGACAAAGAGGGTGCTCTCATTATACAAGACACGACCACTTATGAAAGAGAGACTGAAAGACAACTGAACAATGAAGAACACTACATCAAGCTCACAAAGTATCCCCTTAAGGGTATGCATGATTACATTAGGAATGTTACTGATATAGGCCACAACATGGGGGTTATTACAGAGAAAGAGCATGCTTTCTGGATAAACCACACCCAAGGACACTAGTGATCTATTCTCTTCTACAAATTCTCAAAAACAGTCAAGAACCACCTGATAGACCAATAGTATTGGGATATGGGTCACTCTTAGAGCCAATATGTAAGCTTGTGGATCATTACATAAAACCATACGTTCCTAAAATCACGTAAAATCACGTCCTATGTGAAAGATAGTATTGATTTCATAAACCTTGTTGAGGTCAGTGACTTTAATACCAAAACACAGATTCTGGTAACACTTGATATCGAATCATTGTACACCAATATACAACAGAGAACAGTCTTTGAGACAATAAGGAAAACATTGGCATCAGATTTGACTAAACATCATCCCATTGAGTTTATTTTTCAACTGAGTGAAATTGCCCCGAGTAAGAACTAGTTCCTGTTTAAAAAAGAGTATTTTGTACAGAAGATGGGCGTAGCCATGGGAGCTTGCTTTGGCCCAGGTATAGCAAATCTGGTGGGTGCAGAATTTGAGAACAATGCCATTTTAACCAATCTGAACCCATACTGACAGAATAATTTTTTTCTTCAATCTATTTTATTAGGTTTTCAATTTTTCAAGAATTATACAATTATACGTTCTTTTTTCTTAGTTGGGTTTTACAGAGGTCATTCAGTGAGTGCATTATCGGTACTTATACATTGTCAGGGATTACAAATCAACAAGCTTTGAGATTTTAGCTGCAACATATACAGTACATCAATGCCTGTAAACGCTAAACTACAACATTGGTCATTAGTGACCCTGCGGGCTCAGTGATATCTAGGAACACAGTATATGTCAGCACTATTGTTGTATAGTCCCTAATGTCTTACAAACCGTGGAGGCGGTTTATAATGTAACAGGGCCAAATAAAAACATAACAGGTGGAATGTCATAAAAGCGGAGCTTGCCCCTGGTTCCCCCATTTAATGCATCTAGTGTACTGGTATGTGTGGTAGGTAATTTGGCACTTGTTCAAGGTATAGTGTTGAGCGAAATGCAGTCTTGCAAGTTGTCTACTGTTTCGACTCTGTGTCTTTCTCTATGTTTGTCCTCCTCAGTGGGCGTGTGTTTTTAGGGCATAGTGTTAGCTGAGAGTGGGGTCAGCATAATAGTGTTGTGAATGTGCAATAGCTCGGCCAGTATCATGTCCCAACTTGTGGCGAGAGGGGTCTTGCGGATACCTGAGGTATCTTCATGGTGGGGTGTGATACTCTCCGCTTTGGCCCACGTGAGCAGTGAGTGTCTCCACGTTAGTATGTGAGGGAGTTGGGGGCCTTCCACCTCTTGGTGATCAGTCTCTTTGCTACCACCATTCCCAAGTCTAAGAATCTAGAAGTTACTATGCTGTTACAGGTTCTATGATAGATGTAGACGTACCATTCAAATGGGAGTTTGCGGGCAGTGCATTGAGTCAGGATGTCCGCAACCCCTTTCCAGTATCCGCGCCAGTGAGTGAGCATCGGTGACATGTGGCATCCCTACGATTGTAGTACCGGTTAATCTTTCCGATTGTGAGGAACGCTCTGTGAGTATTATAATACTGTTTTTGACATAGGCGTACGTTCCTGGGGATTTGTGCAGGGCTTGCTAGAACTGAGGACCATTCAGAGTTTGTAAACTGGCGACACTTATCATCCTCCCAGTAAAGCGAAGCAATATTAGGTTAATTGCTGTGTGGTGTCTTAAAGAGGCAGCAAACCATCTTGTTAGGTGCCCTCCCTGTCCCATGACATGCATGAATTGTATGGTGAGGTGGGTTACAGGCTCATTGGATAAGTCCATCTAGTAGAGAGGGCAGCTAGTAGTGAGCGATGGAGTAAGAATTGACCTGGAGGTAACTCGTCTTCCTCTACTAATGTCATGTATGGGATCAGCACGCCTTCTCGATACAGGTCACCTATATCTTGTATTCCCGCCTCCCGCCAGCTCCGCAGCTCCGTGGTTGTGGTCGATGTTCGGCCTCTGGGTGTTCCCTCCAGTGGTAGGGCAGGTGCATATAGGGTAACGTTGCGGTTAATATATAGAGTTCTGCGAAAGCATCTGTGTGCTATGTTGAGCACAACGAGTCCGGCGGTTTAGTTTTCACGCAGAGGTGAAATAATCTTATTAGTTCAATCAATCAATAAACTTTATTCGATCTAATTTAAAAACATTTATCATAAAAGTATACCTATTAAGATAATTTCATCCTTCTTAATACAATAAAGCTCATGAAAACTGACAGTTAAAATAGCAAGATACAAATTACAGCCCCTACACAATGGGGTATAGGATTGAACTGTGCAAAGATTCGCAATTCAGTGTCTATACTTTATGCGATAAGCACAATAAAAAGTCAAATAAAGTACTACAGATACCCAATTACCAGATTAATTAATAAATAGCTAAAAGAAGTTATTTTAAAAAAAAGAGCCACCCCTTGGGGACTTGTAAAACCATTTAAAAATATCACATATGTTATAGAAATCCTGTGTCGTGTCAAACCTACTTCACGTAATTTTCATAATATTTTCGGACGCTCAAAGGAGGGTGGAGCTAAGGATTAACATAGCTTTCCAATTATAGTAAATGTCTCCATTGCTTGCAAGCCCAAAGGATTGATGCTACGCATAAACACACAAAAGGTTTGTGGAGCTTTTTCAAGAAAAACAGGGCGACACGACATTGATTAAAATTGTACTGCCTTTGAAGAGTTCAAATATATTTGGCTCTCTGTTCCTAGTAAAAATGACAGAAGAAAAAAGATGGAGATCAGACTGGACGGATAGGTTATCACATGGGCATTTTGTCAGGTTGCTAAAAGAATACTTTTTCAAAGGGAAACCCAACATCAAAGGAATTAGATTAACACGAAACCTTAAAAGGATAAACCTGTGATGTGGGCTCTTTACCGCATCCAAGTACAAGTATTCGCCCTCTGTTTACGGTGGAATTGAGTAGTAAAGCATTACAGTTGTTTTTGCATATTGGAATTCCTTCCTTTCATAGGCTGACTTTGCTAAAAATAAAGCCTTTAGCCTCTTTTTTGGGAATCTGGAGCAGGAACTTGGATTTACATACAATTCAGGGACTCCTAGTGAGTGCAAAATCAATTTAACATACTCTAGCCAGGGAATTTTATGTGCCTTGTCCAGTGAGAGACAATTTTGTATAATGGTCAGGTTGAGATCAACTGTGTCTCTGTTCCATATTGAGTGCCACAGCATGATCTGGGCTACTCTCACTTTGTCAGACACATAGGGCAAATCCAACTCTAAGTGGGTGACATAGTTTGAGAATGAGGGTGGAGCGAAGCGATCCTCTTGAAGAAACCATTCTCTATCTTCTGGATGGAATCGGTTGGCACTATGCCCCACACCCCTGCCCCATATGTTGTTGCCGAAATCGTTTTAGCACTATAAATCTTTTTTATGGTTACTAAGGGCTTAGAGCCCAGTTTCTTGGTAAAGCTGGAGACTGCAGCCAGGGTGCGCTTCATTATTTGTGCCCTGCTCCCCACCATGTATGACCAGGTTTGTTTGGTATCAAAGGCAACTCCTACATATGAAAAGGTCTCCACAACTGCTAGTTTACGTGTCCCGATATAGAAAGATGGTATCTTTCTGGGGGAGGGGTAATCCTGACACTAAGATGAAGGTTTTTGACTCATTTACTTTTAGTTCCAGGGATGACATAAAACTTACATAGGTGCCTATTAAACGCTGAAGTGCTATACGTGTCCTTGCTATTAGGACGGCGGCGTCCGCATAGGCCAGGATTGGTAATTCAACTAGGGGAAAAGTAAGGACATCAGACGTGCATCCTTTCAGGGCGGCTTCCACCCCATTTGTATAGAGTGAAAATAAGAATCGGGTGAGAACGCAGCCTTGCCTAACTCCCCTCATAATCTTAAAAGGTTTTGTGCATTCCCCATCCCTTCCAAAGTGGTCAGACGCCGTCGCCTGTGAGTATAATTGGCGTATAAGGGTGATCAACCTGGCATCTATCCCCATCTCGGTCATTACTGCCCACTATTTCGGATGACCTACGCAGTCAAAGGCCGCCGATAGGTCCATAAAGGCCATATATATATTCCCTCTCTTTGCTATGGTGTATTTAGAAATAGTCAGGCTTAGATTCAGACAGTGATCAATCGTACCTCTGCCCTTCTGGAATCCATACTGAGTTGGCATCAGGATGTTATTTTCTCTCGCCCAGTCTTCTAGCCTATTCAGTGGAACACGCCCCAAGAGTTTGGCGGTGGACTATAATAGTTGTTCTCCATGATGGGGGCGGGCCTCTCTTGGTGATTTCGTTAAATATGTTGGTTAACAGTGCGGCCCATAAATCTTGGTATTCTACTAAGAAATCAATGGGGACCCCATCTGGGCCTGGTTCTTTGGAGCTGCTACACTTGTCCAGGACAAGGCTTATTTCATCCAAATTGAAAGTTATAGGCTCAAGTAGAGTCTCTAATGGATTGGGTGGTTCAACCCACGATGGAGTCTCAGTCCCAAAGATCTTTTCGAAATGCGCCACCCAAGTATCTTCGCCCACGTGATTATCCAGCAATTTTTCTGTCTCCTTCTTAAAAAAGGTGCGTTTATTATCTTCCAAAAATCCCTACTGCTATTTAAAGATTCGGCCTTTGCCAGATTTTCCCACACCTCTTCTTATTAGTTCTGATAAGGTTAGAGGTGGCTGCATAGTCGCAGTGTCTCCTCTTTGACGGTCGGCTAACCATCTAGCCACCCATTGTAACTGAGCGGCCAAGTAGTATTGCTCTAGATTTGGGGCTGCAAGGCCACACTGGTCTGTAGGTAGATAGAGCTTGTTTATCGCCACTCGGTGCCTGGTGTCGCCCCATATAAAGTCCTTAACCAGTTTTTCCCGCAGACGGAAAAAAAGGAGGAATATATAGTGGTAGGTTCGTCAAATAATATAAGAGCCGTGGCATGATCACTATTTTTATGAGGGCTGCTCTGCCTGTCACTGATAGTGGGAGCGTGCTCCAGAATGACAGTTGAGAATGGACAGCAGTCAGAGCTCTGCCGAGGTTGCCGTCTAGTAAGTCTGTTCGCCGCATATACACCCTAATTCCGAGGTAGCGGAATGTGTCTGTATTCCATTGCACACGTACCTCGTTGAGGACATACACTGTGTCTCTACACGTCTCACTGAAGGGATAGAGGCATGACTTTGAGGCATTAACCTTCAGCCCCGATATGAAGGCGAAGTTTCCTAATATGCGCACCAGCCGTGGGGGAATCTGGCTAATGTCTGGCTAATATATAATAGTTTTCTGCATACAAAGATATCATATGCTTGCTGTCGCCTAGTGGAATTCCCTCACCTATCTCGGTGCGGATTGCCTCTGCTACCGGTTCTATAGCTAGTGAGAAGAGGAGGGGAGACCATGGGCATCCCTGCCTATACTGACAGAATATTTTGACCTGGAAAAGATACATAGATGATGGATTCATGATATGGGAAGGTGATGTTCTGGGTCTCAATGATTTTGTTACATGGCTGAATAGACAAGTTCCTGATTTAAATTCCACTTGTAACTACAACAAAGAACAGATTAACTTTTTAGACATTCTAATTAAACGTGACAATGGGAAGATGTACACAACATTATACTGGAAGCCTACAGATAAGAACTTCCTATTAGCATATGATAGCTTCCACCCGAGAGCATTACTTGATAACTTACCTTATGGCCTATTCCTCCGAATTAGATGAAACTATTCACACAGAAATAATTATTTTAGGGAAGTGGAATCACTCACTACTAAACTGATAGAGAGAGGATACCACAAGACTATAGCAAATAGAGAATTAAAACGTGCTAGGTATTGTCCAAGGGAAACTCTCCTCACACCCAGACAGCGTATCGACAAAAACAAAGAATGCACTATCATGGTCTCCACATTCAGTCCAATAAGTAATTCCATTAGTAAAATTATTAATAGAAATTGGCATCTCAATGGAGAAGGAGGATGCCCCTTATTTGCTCATAGAAGAAATGAGAGCATAAGGGACCATGTAGTGAGGGCCTATAGAGAAGTGGAGAGAGTAATAACTATAACGCAGGGCTGGGGACTGCCACCTATCATTGGTCATTTCTAACATGCAATTGTGTAGTATAAAAATTCACAAATGGCGTGAAAGTGATTGAAGTGGCAGGAAACCGCATATTGCTGAAGGGTCACTCCAATTACAACAGTAAAAATGTGTTATATCTCATTGTATGGCCATTCAAGTTGATGTATATGGGTCAAACTACAAAAATGGTGAAACAGAGGATCTGCCAACATTGGAGCTGCATCAGATGTAAAACTGAAGGAGCACCTCTGGTCAATTTACTACAGTGAGGCACACCACACAGAGGATATGCTACTTTGGTACGTCTTGGAAACAGTGAGTCTAGATACAAGTGGTGGAAACCTTGGAGATGTATTGTCATCTCGCGAATACAGGTCGATGGATCGGCTGAAAAGCATGAAAAAAGAAAAAGGATTAAAAGACGTATGTGAATTCAGAGGGATTGCAGTTACCTTGTCCTGAATCTTTTTTATATATGTCTTTGGACTCACATTCTTTGGGGTTGTTTATGCATGACTCAATTGTTTTATGATTCCCCGAGTATCACAATGGTATGTTAGACCTGGGTCTGGCTAGAAATATAAGTGGATCCCCATTACATGAGGCACTGACGCAATCATATGGAACCCAGGGCCTTACCGGTGACAGATCAAGGTATCTTCAATGGTACCAGGATAATGACAGGTCTGGTGAGAGTCCGTGGGAAGCAAGTCTCCTTGGTCTGCATTGCATGAGATCTTAGCAGGAGAAATAGTTTTTTACGGGCTGTAAAACAGTCATATACATTCTAACTGTAAGATATCCGGCTGAATATTATTTAACATATCTGCCAGTACCCAACAACACAATATATGGTTACATTTCTGCACCCTATGTAACACAGATTGAGACATGGGCATTAGTAGAACATGACATAGAAGATGCTAGAAGGAGAAATAATCTCTTACGGGCTGTAATACAGTCATGTATATTCCAGCTGTAAAACATCGGGCTGAATATTGTTTCACATATAAGCCAGTACCCAACAACATGATATATGGTTACATCTCTGGACCCTTTGTGACACAGATTGGGACATGGGCCCTGGTACAACACGACATATGGCACCATACCAGATCCCAACAACACAACATATGGTTAGAATTCTAGTTATATTTTTAGGACCGTATGCAACACTGGGTAAGACATGGACATTGGCACCATTCTGTGAATTATCTGATGAGGTTACAGGCATCATTGTTTGGGAATACATGAGACCTTTTTAGTAGGACTAGTACATGTCACCATGGTCTGTGACACATATATGCACATGTTGTGAAACAAAAGAGTGAAATCACAGTGGACACTTGACACATGCACTCGACACATTAGTTAAAACACATCCGACGTGGCCAAAGTGGTTAGCGGTCTAGTTGTCTATGAGAGACCATGGGAGACAATAGGATGCTCTTACCGGCGCGTCCTGTTTGTTCTAAAGGGCATTGGAGGCAGATGCAGGGAGCACCCCTGCTGTGCACACACGATATAGATGGGCGTGTGAATAACTATATATAGAAAGGAATCTGCACATTAGAAGGTAAGCAGTTGACACACAGTGTCTCAATTTTGGGCCATCATCAAAACATAAGGCCTACAAAGGGAGGCATGTGGGGTTTCTCATGATTTGATTCAGGATTTGGCCTGGAACAGTATTATGTGACCACATGATTGATGCCTGAGGGAAAGCAATCAGCAAACTATAAATAATTAATGATAGAGTGGAAGGCAGATTTTGCTGACATGGAGAAAGATTGCAGATAGTGGGTAGTAGACAGCAATACCCATATGGGTGCATTCCTAATACATTTTACCTGCTCATTACAGTGTTGATCCAGATATCATTTGTAGTTACTACCTTAGTACCAGAGAATTATACACTATTTGGAGGTATGTTGTAGAACAGATTTGTCTAATGTATACATAAAATTAGCTTCCTTCTATATTTTTGCCATGGTAGGTGAAGTGTTAGACGGCAACTGTTGTCCTGAAGAGACCTTCATAAATTGATTGGAGGGTTGAAACGTCGACATTTTTTTAAAGGGGATTGTCTGTTGTTCAATTAAATTGCTGACAGGAACCTGTGGATATAATTTGTACTTTTCCTTGGTTAGTGAATTTCTGAGACATCCCAGTGTATGTTTGTATCATTGTACTGCACCTGCAGTTTTTGAGCTCTGCGCTGTCTGCACTTGAATCACATTTTGTTGATATTCATTGCATCCATATGTTTGAGAATAAATGGAGCAGAATTTTCATATATCAAGAGAGAGAACTGCTTTGAGTCTATAAGAAAAGAGTCCCATGGAACCTTTGTTGTTGGTTTACATGTTGTATCCTGATTCCATCATTGGGCATAAGGGGTTGGTCCTGTATATCATTATAAATGATTTACAAAGCACGTAATGTTGCCCTGGGAAGGGTATCTTAGTGCTAATAAACATTGACCTTACATTAAGCAATAACATTATGGCAGTAGATTCCAGCTTCAAATTACTCTCACCTGTAGACATAGTTTAAACACACAGGGATACCTAAAAAAAAATTAAATCAAGGGGAAATATAGAGAAAAAGTATGGGCAAAGTAACGTTTTGGACCAACAGCCCTGGCACTGAAGTGCACTTGTCAGTCAGTCAAATATGTTTATTTCGGTTTAAACAAACCATAAACGCACAGACAAATCAGATTAACACATTATCAATTCATCACAGAGTCTTCATGGAATTAAAATCATTAATTAAAATGAATAAAGTCCATAAAATATTTATAAATCAAACAGTGTTTTCTTCTTGATAGCAATATTTAAAAAGAAGCAACAGCATAACAAACCTGGCCAAGGAGTAACATTTGCAAGTACAACAAAGCAGGTCTTGCTTGCTTAAAATTCATATATTTTAACACTGGTATGATGAACTTGGATCATAAAGCAACGTAAAATCTACAGAACAAGAGCTGAGCGACCCAAAGCAATGAAGGGAAATTTAATTTAATTCAACCATCGTATCTTATAAGCCCATACACATTAAAACATTCCTTCAATATGGCTTAATTAAACTTTAATTCATCATTGGTCCAAACCACAAGCCATCGGATCAAAGTGTACAATCAAAGGGTATCAGTTAGATAACCCTAACCTAAACCTAGCTCCTCATGGGCCAGATAAGAGGGGATACTCTGAGGGAGGGACAATAAGTGTGTAGCAAAGCTGTTCTCAAAATATTGTACAGAAAAAGTGACCGCAATACCCCAGATCTCACTGCCATAAGAAGCAGTTGCAACACATTTAGCCTGATAGATTTTAATCGTAGCGCCCAGTGGCTTCTTGCCCAATCTTGAGGCACAATCAAAAATTGCAGAGATAGACCTCTTATAGAGATGTTTTTTAGAAACCAATAATGAAGACCAAGATCTTTTGTCGTCAAAATGGACCCCCAAATAGAAGAACGTCGAGACCCTACTAATTTAATTTCTTTGTCTGTAATAACGGCTTGATTTACTTGACTTAGGGCCAGCAGCAGCTGTTATGTGTGATTTTCTGAAGTTCATTGTGAGGTTAAAGGAATCTGTAAAAGAGACAAATGATTCGACAAGATTATTGAGCTCGAGCAAAGTGTGGGCTAATACGATGGCATCGTCGGCGTAGAGTAACATCGGGATAGGCCTATTACCTTCTCTTTCGAATCTTTCAGGAGGACTACTTCAAGCTGATTAATATATAATGTAAATAAGAAAGGTGCCAAAAGGCAACCTTCTAAATTCAAACATTTTCAGTGCGTTGAACCATATCTTACAGAAGCTATCATATCCTGATGCAGAAAATAAATAACAAGATCAGGATCCACACCCATAGAGGACATTAAATACCATCATTTGTCATTTTTAACCTATCTAAAGTGGATGTAAGGTCCATGAAAGCCAAGTGAAGGCTACCTTTTTTGGCCACTATATATGTACTAATAAGAAGGTGTAAGTTCAAACATTGGTCTGTCCTGCTGCGACCAGCCTTGCAGCCATATTGCAGATCAGCTATTACGTGATAATCCTCTGCCCAATCTAAAAGTCTTAATAAAACCAATCAAGCCACTTCTTTTACGACAGAATCAATTCACGAGATGGGTCTGTAACAGCAGGTATTATTCTTAGCACCTTTTTTAAACACTGGAATGATAGCTGATCACGTCCAAGAGGGAAGGATGCCATCTCCTGCCGCCACATTAAGAACCTGTGTTAATAAAGGAGTATATAAAACTGTGGCCACTTTGTGTAAGTCAGCAAGCCCCCCATTTGGTCCCGGGTCTTTGTTACTAGCCAAGTACGGTAAAGCTTTCCTAATTTCCTCCAGACCACAACGTTTTTTCAAAGGACCCTGAGGGATACTTATCTTAGATTCAACAGGGGGCGGACATCAATATCACAATAGACACCTTCAAAGTGCTTAACTCATCTATCTGAGTCAATGTGAGTACATATTATATTCCCTTCAGGCTCAGTGAGGATTGGACAATTTACTATTTCACAAAAGACTGAACTCTAGCCATGCACACTGGCCTGAATAAGCTGCTCCCAGGCTTCCTTCCTGAAAAACGTTTTCCTATTTGTAATAGCTGCTTTGCACCTCTGCCAACAGACCCAGGCTGCATCTCTGTCCCTTGGCAACTTACTCAATGCAAATACAAATCACAACTAATTTAGTACAAATAGTTCCAAATGAGGCCAATTTTTTAAACTTTTTTAGAAGTCTCTAAAAGACATACACTGAACTCCTTACTACAAGAAGTTATTACATTACTAAGAGAAGTGACAGGAATAATATTAGCTCACTTAATTCTACGTCCTTGATCGGAGACTTTTTTGGGGAAGACAACTCAGGCTAGAGGATCCATGCGGGTGCCCCAATACTTTTGCACGGGATAAAGAAAGATTTATAGGGTTATGATCGCTAAATCCACTCCACATGATCTTGCAATCTTTAATCAATGAAACGAGAGGCCAAAATATAAATATAACCAATAAACGTAGGAGAGCCCCTCCCTGTAAAGGTTGACAATCATATGGAAGTGTAGGAGAATTGTCCTTATCCATCATGAACTCCAAATTAAGTTCATTAAGATTATTATTTAATAGTTCTCGAGGCAATGAATGTTCTAAATGAAAGCTACACCCAGCTCCCACCACAGACCCTAAGCGAAGTCCTTGTTCTCACACATATGTGTATCAAAATCACTCAAAAGAACAACGGGACAAAACGTCTGTGTTCTTCTCTCAAATGCTCTAATAACTTTTAAGGCTGCCCGGTGGTCCGAACTTCCTTGACCTACCAGAAAATTATAAAGATTCAATACCAGGAGTTTGTACCTTTTCGAAAAACATAAAAGCACCGCCAGAATGTTAGGTGAGCCTTTATCAAAATGCTTAGTGGTACACTCAAGTTCCAAAGAGATCATTGTAAATTCAGGATAAGCATGAGGCATAATGGGAATCCAAGTCCTCCCAGGCTCTGAATACAGCACTGCTTGAAATTATGGTTGGACTTTTGTTTGAACGTCTGGGTCAGAGATAGAAGACACTTGGTTATTTTCAATCCTTGAAACTGGGGGAAAAATGCCTCTCAGTTCTGCAATAGATTTTTCAATTGAATCTAGCCTCACATAAAAGGGTTCCAAAGAAGTCTTAAGTACAAGCTCCACCTTAAACAAGTCAGATAACCTTGGGGATAATGTTAATACTGATAAATACGATGTTGATGTATGACATGATATATGTACGTATAACACAGAACTCGTATCGCTGTTGTCGAATCCACCCGATATGGCCTCCCCATCAACCCCGAGTCAGAAATACATGGTCAGGCAGGCCCTGCGCCCGAGGCTTGAAGCAACTGATTGACAGATCACAGGTTGGGTTGGCATATAACCCTTATACAAACAATCAAACAGGAATCAACCCAGATCGATCCCACAGATGGTCCGCGACACCGCAATGGTCTAAGCAGATTGGCCCAATAAAACACATTTGGCTGGAGGGGCGCACGTTCCCAAAACACCTTAAAGTCAGATGCCACACTAAGTTAGGAACACTCAGCCAATCAGAACACAGCATGCACACTACATGCAGTGATCACGCGCTCCCCATGCTGGATATCTAGACACGTACCAACTTGCCCCCCATTGTGTCCACGTAAGGTCGAGAACAACCTGCGCTTTGTATCAAATGACCAGATTTATGGCCCCGTGACTAGGCCCAGATTTATGTCTCCAAAAGAAAGTAAAAACTGTTTTATGAGGCTTCATATAATGTTATCAAAAGACGGCTGAAACCAATCTGCTTTGAGACAGTCTTCAGACCCCGGCTCTGTTTTCCCGGCTGCTGCGTTTAATCAAACCAACTGTTCCTGTTTTGCCAAACTCCTCTTGTCTTTAATTTATTCAAGGTAAATTCCTATTTGAGCAACAATAACATAGCCATTTCTGAGAAAATTGGGGGCAGAGTCCTGCGCATGACCTTTTTTAATATGCTTGGCAGTTGCCCAACAGACCCTTTATTAACAGTGCAATCAGAGCCTTTTTGATGGAAATTACTAGACATCCACCCATGAGGATCTTTGTCTTTCTTCTTTTGAGTGGGAGCAATCAATTCAGATACCGCCAAATCGGGAGCGATATGGACATCAACTGTAACTAATCGATTTCCAGGTCAATCTGTTAGGGTGGAGGATCCCTGTGCTGTAGGTATAGCAGGGGAGGCTACTACATAGGAGCGGAAGAGCGCCATCCCACTTAAAATCCACCCCAAAGCCCCAGAGATGAAAAATAAAATGGTAGTTCATTACCATTTTATTTTTCATCCCCCATTCCCAGCCGAGCATCAGGACGGGGGCGGGCCGCTGCTGACTGACAGCTGCATGGAGGAGGGTGGGCTATCTAATGCACTCTTTAAAGTGCACATGTCTTTTTGGCTTGCCTTCTTGTGACAGCCAACCACACACACGCACTTTAAACCTCTCAACCCAGCTGCCTTAAGACAGTTGGGTTGAGAGTAAGTGCAGGCCTCCAGTGCGCTGTGGAGCTCCGAGTGAGGCTGCTCCCTCCAATCAGGGTGCTGCTCACATGCTGCATGTGAGTAACGTCAGGATTGGGCAAGGGAGTTCCAACTCCAGGATGAAGAAGAGGTCCTGAGCCAGGATGTCGCATTAGGTAAACGCCTCCACCCCTCACCTCCCCTCCCCATAGATGACACCCGCCACTGAGTTATAGATGCAGAGCGATTATCCTTGGTGTGCAGAGCTGAGGACCCCTCAGGGCAAGTTAGAGGCAATATGTAAAGGGTTTTTCCACTTCCCTATTCTAATCTAAGGCTCCCCAAGTCCACAAAAAGTGGGGGTGGGGGGAGAACCAAGCAACACAGCCCGGTCTCATCCAGGTGCGGACGGGCACAGGGGCACAGATGGGCCCTCTCTTGGCCCGCGCTGTGGGCCATAAGGCTGTAAGTTATATCTTCCACTTCCAGGCACGGCCCGTGGTAGGAGTGCCGGTCGGGCGGTGACGTGGGGCGGGGGAGGGACAGGGTGGGAGGTAGCAAACTACGGATTAAGGCCGAATACAGGTAAGTGAACATTTAAATCAATAAAACGAATTTCGTTGTGAGCGCTGCATCGCCAAATGCGATGCAGTGCGCGCAACGAAATTCGTTTTATTTATTTAAATGTTCACTTACCTGTATTCGGCCTTAATCCGTAGTTTATTACCCCCCACCCTGCCCCTCCCCCGCCCCACGTCACCGCCCGACCGGCACTCCTACCACGGGCCGCGCCTGTCCACTTCCATGTGTCTGCGAGATTCTGGCTCATCAAGTCCAGGCCCCCTCGTCAAACAGTACCCGGAAACGTGCGGGCCTTGAGGCTGTAATTTATATCTCCCACTTTCAGACGCCCATGGAATTCTGGCTCATCAAGTACGGGCCCCCACCACCAAACAGGAGCAGACGAAAGTGTGTCCCGTGGTGCGGATCTACGGGCTATAATTTATATCTCCTGCCCCCAGGCGACTGCGGGATTCTGGCTCATGAAGTCTAGGCTCCCACTGCCAAACAGGAGCAGAAAGAAGCGTGTCCCCTGAAGTGCACTATTTTGTGCCTGTTGTGCATATGTAATCAGGAAAGATGCCATCACAAACAATGAAAGGGTCAATGTCTGAAGCAGGCTGATTTTAGACCTATTTCCTATACTGTGGTGGGTAGAAGAAACTGTGAATGACAGAGCAGGGGATGAATGGGGTAATCCAACGTCCCTTTATATACGTTTCTAAGTGTGTATTTTTTCTTTAGAATTTCTTTTTGATTACTCGAGGCTGGCGAGACAAATAAAACTGTCTAAATAACCTGCATTTTCGTGTTTTCCATTACTTTTATCAAACAAAGTTGGAGAAACTGTCCTCAAAGGGAAACTGACCAAACTTCATAAACTTAATTAGGTTCATGCAACAGGAGCTTTATCCAAGTCGGTCAGCAAATTAATACTTCACCCAGTCATAGTAAAAGCTTGCTTTTCACATGGCTTTTTTGTCTGTCATGTGCAAAAGGGCATACGTTGTCGTTATCAATAAAGAAATGGTTTTCAGCCTCCTAAAACCTTGATAAATGAGAGGCCCAAAGATCTGCTTTCATTTGGTGATAAGTAAGTTTAAAATAATAGCAACAATCTGATGTCTATCCCATTGTACTCTTCTATATAGTCATTATTTCCCCTAGACTTCACCAGGACCAGAGTGACCAGAGGTCATGAAGTGTGCAACAGCGCATCCATGTTGCGTGTTTTTTAATAACTTTGCTTAAAAGAGTAATTTTCTAAATAAAAGTGACTTTCTCAAAAACAGCCCAAAGAATACATCTATGGCATATGATAGATGCACCAGCATAGCCCTCATGAAATAGCGTTCGGAGTAACTTACTAGTTTCTGATGCTCAATTTATTTCTTATGTTACTTTACTCATTGGAAAACTCACACCGAGATTAACTTGGATATTATATACCTTAAAATGCAATGCTGGATCGATGTAGTGTATATGATTGTAAAGTAAGTTGACATTGTCTGCCTTGATGTGCTGACATATAACCGACACCAGACATCAATTTGCTAGTAAGGCAGGTGAACTTAAGTAATTATTTACTTGGTATTTAGGTGTTATGTTTACAGATATCCCCTTTCCTGAGAATTAGGACTTGCATAAGTAGCAATGGAGTTTTAAGTGTCTATCAGTTTTTTTTTTTTTGCAGAAATAGTTCATCTCTCTCTAAGGAGTCTATACCACTGTTAACTGAATGCCTTCCAGATCAACTGTGATAATAACTCTCTTCTCTTCTGACACAATAATGTATAAGGAGGGCAGAAATCAACGCATTGTTTCTCTCACACAGAAAAATGTCAGTGGCATAAACGGGCCAAGATATTATTTCAATGTCTGACCATTTATGTAGCAAAAACAGGCCTCTAAAGGTTTGTAAATGCGTTGGGAATACCAGGTAATCAGGATAAGCTGTGAATTGATTAGTTCGAGGAATGTTGAGGTATATCAAGTTGAAACTAAGTCCAAGAACCACAACGTTTGGAACCATGAGTCTTGATAGTACATTTTGGGTTTATTCATACATGTTATGTCTAACTTGTACAATGCTGCCAGAAAGCAACTGCATTCATTGGGGCTGATTCACAAAAAGGTGAAAATTCACACCTGAGTGTATATCATTTTTCCCCAGGGAGAAATCCCTTCCCCTAAACCTGCCATGAGCTCTGGCAAAGACTGGTGGCAAGGTATAATAAGCATTTGCAATGCAAGAGGTCTCGCATTTACGAGAGTTTGAGCTATTGGCAATGCAATAGCTTAAGCTCTCACAAATGTGAGACCTATTGCGTTGCAAATATTTGTTTACTAGCGCTTTCACATTCATGGAGGCTGTGCCCCTTTCTTTAGACAAGCCGTTTCTAAAGTGAAACCGCGGCATAGGGTGCTTTGACCAAAAAAGCATCTGTTTGTCAACTTGACAAACAAATGTTTTTTTTTTGTAAAAGCTCCCATGTCCCGCTTGCACTTTAATAGCAGACAAGCACTTTTCTTTAGACGCAGCTTTTTTAAAGAAAGGGGCGCGGCCTCCCTGAATGTGAAAGTGCTGTATGGGTGCTAGAAAACAAAAAAAATAAGTAGGCGCGGTTGCTATACTTAAATCGGACCGCGCTGCTAAAATAAATAAATAAAGAAGCGCAGCCGCTATAGTTAAAGTGGACCGCCATTAGTAAATAAAATAAAAGTGGGCAGCGTGCTGCGAGGTAGTGAGTGGAATAGGGGTAAATCATTAAACAAAATAGTGCTCACAGCCAAGATAAAGCAGACAGTGTAACAAGACAAGTAAAAGGTCCAGTCCCTATGGGAGGTAACAAATGCAGACAAGGCGGTACTAAGGAGGTACTAACAAGCCTATTACCAAATTGGAAGCCAGCGTTTACAAAGGACAATAAAACAAGCCAATTAAAAATATGGGCGGAGAGTGGGCGGGGCTTCAAGTCCATTCTCCAATACTGCATGCCTCGCAGCAGCACATGTACAGCCCAGGCTTGACCTAAAAAATAAGTAGGTATTGTAATAAAGTAACAAACAGTGCCTCAGTCATGTATTATCAAAGGAACAGACTGAGGTCAAGAGGTAGAAGAGTTGCAAATGTTAGGTAGAAGTATGGGGACAGTCATCAGCTATGGTTACCATCCATACTGCGGACATTGAGGGCAGACTTTAGTGCAGAGGGATGTTCTTGGAATTCACTGGTAAAGATGTTCTAGTGATACTTTGAGACCTGAACCTAGAGCTGGTATAGGTACAGAGAGGAGAGTGTGTCCAGTTGATTTGAGTGAGCCAAGATTGGCATATAGTGAATGATTGTGAAAGGTAGGCAAGTGATGTCCCACTAACTCACAAGAAGGACTTTTGTGAGGACTTTATAGCATGCTCTATATTTGGTTGGCAAGGAGCTGGAGTGGTCTGGATATTCAGTAAGCATGTCTGTGTGTGACTGTTAAATAGAGTCCATGTGGCCATGTTAAATATGTTATCAAAGGGATAGACATATCACTGGTGTATAACAATGAGGTGCTTTTTAGTAATGTAACATTCTCATGAGTAAGGTGTCAACTAGAGATAGTTTGCAAAACGAGGAGTGTTATTGTTTTCCTACTATTCAGTAGCAGTAAAATGGCTGCTGTAAAGGTGGTGGTGATAAATGTCCCCAAACACAAAATGGCATTACATTGCAGGACAACATTTCTTCAGAGGAAAACGGTATCGGAGTGTCTGAAAGGATGGGTAAAGTGATTCGGGGACTACTTCAGAGAAAAGGAGTGTGGAGAGAGAAGAGAGCAAAGGGCCAAGCACTGCAGAATGGGTGCTGGAACTGGTGTAACTGATGAGTGTGTGAGTATATGGAGACAGACGATGAGCAATTAGAGGTATTGGAAAAGAGCCAAAGTAGCATCATTCATGGGAAACCTAGGAAGGTGAGAGTAGCTGGTATTAATATACTATTTACAAAGCATGGCCATAACAACAATAAAAACAGTTGAACTATTTACATCGGTAAGGGTATTACATGACACGGTGTGCAGGTGGCAGATGACTGGGTGGACCTGTACATGGTAATTTCACCCAGCCTAATCTGTAGTTCGAAAAAGCATTAGTCAATATATCCAGGCAGATCAGGTACAGTGGAGGATATTGGAAAAGGATAATTAGATGAAGTAGTTGACATGCTTGGCTTCTTTCTTGAAGGCTGAGAGGTGCCTCGATCTTCTTTTTCTTTACCTTGTGGATATCCAACATCACCTGGGTTGAGCTGTAGATGGTACGCATACCACAAACAAGGCCAGTTGCATTAGTTTTTTAGTGATGTGTACCACGTGGATAGTGGTTGCAAATGTGTTTCATTTTTATCCACTTACTGCTTCCCCATTTTGTATCCAGTTTTTATTATCAGCTATTGTTTGTGGGAAACAGCATATTATGTGAACTAAATATTATTTAGGCCTTGACTGGTTAGTACTTGTCAAGCTTTGTTGCACAGCTAGTGTTATATTTAGTGTCCTTTTCAGCATGCACGTATATCTTTTCAACAAGCTGACTATGGTGTGTAGTCAATTTGTAGCAGTGCGGTGATAGTGTAGGTATTTGATGAATATGCTTTTTTATCGGGTAGGGTGTTCCACCATTTACAACTTTGTATCGAGAAGGAACTTCCATCTAAGTGGGTTCTTTTCAAAGGGGGGATGGTTAGGAGCTGGTCTGATTTTGATATACGTTTTGTATTTTGGTTGCACAATTTAAATCTGAATTATAGAGAATTTAGTCCAGTACTATATGTAGTCCAATGGGCAAATCACTGTGTTATGAAGGAGGGTCTCCTTGTGATAAGTAGCTGGGGCAGGGCCTTGAGGTTATTTAGGTAACACCAGAAACATATGAAAAACATAGGAATGTTAACCAATATGTTTGGAAAATGTGCTAAAAACCCACCATGTACCTAATTTTTAAAGAATCTTTTGGTTCGGGTGTGTTTGCATTTTATGGCACAGTCCTGTTAAAAAGTCAGAACTTTCACGCACCTCACATCAGGCGCTCTTTGCAGACCTTTGTAATTTGGTGCAGTACTGAAGAAGAATGAAGTAAATTCGGATGCTGATCCATAGTTCAGCTGTAAAGTATTTCAAGCAAATAAAGACAATCTAAATCATGTTAGCTCACCAGTCAGGGCAAAATGAAATATTTTCAGATACGGTAAATAAAATGTAATGAAAGGTGAAATAAATTCAGCCAGTGGCATAGCTAGACCTTTGGCCCTTGCACTTGCCGCCATGCTGCGGCCGTAAGAAAGGTGTGTGTGTGGGGCCACTGCCGCAAGTAAGAGCGGGTAGGGGTATGGGGGAGGCCGCCCCCCCTTGCTACTCCACTGAATTCAGCAGTAACTTTCAACAATTCTTTCGCAACGCCCTTGAAAACGCTAAAAACAGACCCAAAGAGCTCTTCACCCTCATCAGGCAACAAACTTCCAAGCCCCCCGTATCCTCAACACTGGCCTCTAATGCCCTGTGCGAGAACTTTGCCAACTTCTTCAACGACAAAATCTCCAAGATTGAGCTCTCCTTGGTCATCAACCACAACCTCGTCCATTGGAGCCCGGCCCCAAGAGCAGAGGGCAACACAACCAACCCCCCCCCCAATCAGTGGAAATCATTCAACCCCGTATTGGAAATCGAGATAGTCAAACTGATCTCCACCTGTAAACCCTCCACACATGCCTTGGACCCTATTCCTGCCCAACTGGCCAAGAAGCTAAAATTCTCCCTAGCACCGCTCTGGACCAGGATCATAAACAGCTCCCTGAGCTCTGGAGTCATTCCGGATTGCCTCAAAGTTGGCCAAGTCACTCCTTTACTGAAAAAACCAGACTTGGACACCATGGATTTGAACAACTACAGACCTCTCTTGGCCAAAACTATGGAAAAGTGCGTTCTCCTTCAAATGACTCAACACATAGACAATATCAATCTCCTGGACCCCCACCAATCGGGTTTCAGAAAAAGGTGCAGCACAGAGACAGCGATCCTTAATATCATAAACGATATATACAAGTCCCTCGATACAGACCAATGCTCTTTACTAATCCTCCTGGACCTTTCGGCAGCCTTTGATACGGTGGATCATCAACTACTCATTAAGGTACTCCAAGAAAGGCTAGGGGCTGAAGAGGTGGTCTTACGCTGATTCGTTCCTTTCTCCAGAATCGCTCTCAAAGAGTCAAAATCAAAAACTTCTCATCGGACCTTCACCCTGTCAGCAGAGGCATCCCCCAAGGATCAGTCCTCTCCCCACAACTTTTCAACATATACATGGAACCCCTCACCACTATACTCAAAAGATCCAACATTCCCTTCCACCTCTATGCGGACGACACCCAGATTTATCTCGAAACCTCCTCCATTGAAGACATCCAGAGACTCAATGACACTCTTAGAGAAGTCCAACACTGGCTCTCTCTAAACCACCTGAAATTGAATCAAGACAAAACGGAAATCCTCCTCATCTCCAACAAAACAGAGAACCCCCAAGTCGCAGAATGGCTAAAAGCAATTGATGCTCTCAACGACAATCTCTCCCTGGCCGACTCCGTCAAATCGTTGGGAATCACCCTGGACCCTAAACTAAGCATGGACAAACACATCAAGAACACTGCAAAGAGCACTTTCCTCAACCTGAAACTACTCAATAAGATAAAACCCTTCATCCCGACCAACGACCTCCAACAAGCGACTCAATCTCTGGTACTTTCCAGACTAGACTACGGGAATGCAACCCTCACAGGCACAGAAAAATCTCACCTAGCTCCCCTCCGATCAACTCTTAATGCAGCTGCAAGAATGGTCACCGGAGTAAAAAAATTTGACCATATCTCGCCCGCACTCAGAGAGTTGAAATGGCTCCCAGTTGAATTGCGAGCCAGTTTCAGAACTGCCTGCCTCACGCACAAAGCCCTCCACACAGGGAAACCCGCCTACCTGGCCTCCAAACTCATGAAGGCCGGTCAGACAAGGAGCCTCAGGAGCTCCAATACTCTACTCCTCATCCTGCCGAAAACCCGCAAACAAAAAACAGCACCCCGATCCTTCTCTGGAAATGCGCCCAAAATATGGAACTCCATCCCAGTCCATATCAGGACTATCCGCTCCTTTCTAAAATTCAAAAGGCAGCTCAAAGACCTCTATCTCAATCGTACCTTCCCAAATGGATAGATTGAAACCAAATCTCTCAAGCGTGCACATTACTGCACTATGACACTTTATAACCAAGACCTCTACCTCATACCTAGCCCGACTCCTCCCCACTATCCCCCTGGATCGGAAGGATGCGCGGCTTGAATATACTGTGTTCACTATTACGAGACTATGTAACTTTCCCTCTATTGTTATACAACGTGCAAAGTCCTCTACTGCACCCTGTGGCTTCCTGTTCACTACTGCTATAATATGTGTTTTCCTCTTTACAAAGTGTTGTAAAGCGCTCCAATACCTTCGGGTCTGGCTAGCGCTATATAAAACTCCTTAATAAATAAATAAATAAACAATAAAATATTATTATAAAGGAAAACAGATACTACACAAAACGATAGACAAAGCAAAACCTTCACTTAGACTTTAAGCTGAGAGCAAAGCTCATAAGAAACTCTCACAACACCACACGGCTTTCTTGATAAACATGTGTGCTCTATGTACTGTTTATTTCCATGTCTGTTTCTAAGGAAATGGTTCATTATTGCTAGGCTGCGGCTCAACATAAAATTTCAATAAGGGTTTCCATTTTTTTATCATGCACTGTTGTTAATGTTTTGACGTGTATTTGTCAATGTATATCCGTAAGGGTCTGCGTGTGCTGCCTCAAGCACGCGCGCACATGGTTAGCTGTAGCACCGAGGCCAAGGCGCACGTGCGCATGTTTACTTAGAACAAAGACATGCATTATTATCTGCGGTGCTCTATATAACTCAGCGCAAGTAATAACCGCAAGCCACCTTCTGCCCTCGCCTTTGAATCGTTCGCTTTTATCATGCAGTAAAATGAGTCGCCAACTTCATTGTATTATTTGTACAGTGTAATTTTTATTTCCGGACTACTGCAGTTACCAGAAACACAAGTGAGCAATACAGTCGTGGCCAATTAATGGAATAGGGAGTGATCTTCGAAGTGACATGTTTGACCTTTTCATATTTTTTAGAGTGTTGCTAACCAGCTTGATGAAACACGGGGGGTGGAAAAAATAATTTTGTTTCCATGAGTTCGGGGTGACATCAGTCCTCGTGTTTGGCAAAATCAAGAACGTTGTTACTGGATCTTCCCTAACAACAGAAAATAAAACAAGCAGAAGGGGTGCAAGAGAAAATCGGGCGCAGTGCAAGGGTGTGTAACTAAATTCAGAGCCTCGATAGACAAGCAGCTAGCAAGGTGGAGTGCTTAACAGGAAAGAAGGGAACAAAAAGAGCACACTTGGCAAAAAGCAAGCAACAAAGCACACCAGAAACCCAGAAACTAAGACAGCAAGAAAGGAAAGTAACTAACTAGAAACTGGAACAAAGGGTAAAGGAAAGGAAAGCAGGCACAGGGAAAAGGTAAATACAGAAGGAGAAAGAGTTCAAGGGTGCACTAAAATCAGTGCTTAATTTGAGCCGGTGGTTTCAGGTTCTTGGCACCGACACCTAATTGTCAGCACTAGCACCCATGACCACCTGCGACATGGTGGCACTGTTTGTCTATTTTAGATATTAGCACAACAACAGCTGTTTATTAATTCAATATACATTATAAATGACTAATATCTGCCGCCCAAGCCATTGTTAATGGCACTGGGTGGCCTGGAGGAGTCCGAATTGTCACAGTTGTAGAAGTGTGATGGTTAGTAGTTATATTGGTACTGTCATTAGCAGTGCTTACAGGGGCGATGGGTGGTGCAACCTGCAGCGGGCTCCTGACGAGGACCTGCAACTTATATTTTTACAAATTAAGCACTGACTAAAATAGTGCTGGCTCAGAATTCAAGGGAGCACTGATGTCCCTGACCATGTCATGAGTGATGTAAAATGTGAGGCCATAAGCAGTGCATTGCGAGGGCATAAATTATAGTTCACTCAGGTAACTATAAATGCTGAATTTCACTGGTTTTGTGCCAGTGAAATCCAAACCTAACTATAACATCACTGTAACCTTTGGTTTTTTTCAGTGAATTTCTAAGGTTTTTTTAATTCTATTTCCCATCTATAACGTCCCTGTACCCTTTTTATTTTTTGCAGTGAGTTTCTAAGGTTTTTTTAACATTAAGTAAGATGCCCATCACAATGCACTGTGAGGTGGGGTGGGGTTGAGTGCAGGTCTGGCCTGGCAATGGGCTGTCCCCACCCAAGCTTGCCGCTTCTGCCCCCCCTCATTACAGCCATGTGTGGCCATTGTTCTGCCAATGCCCTTCCCACCTGCAATAAACAGTTAGCTTGCTGCCCCATCCACCTCCTCCCTACCCTCCGTTGTCCGAGTCCATGTACCAGCACCCTCCCTCCTGCCCTGCATGGTCTGATGTGCTGCCATTGCCCTCCATTTAGCTTGATGTCCCTGCCCACTCCTCCTGGCCTCCATTGCCCAAATCTATGCCCCACCATTGCACTCTTGCTTAGCCTCTGTGCTTAGCGTGCTCCCTCTTCTCTCCTTCCCTGTGCCCTCCGAAGTCTCTGTGCATGCCTGCTCTCTATTTTCTGTCCACCATATTCCATGGACCTACCACTGCCCCTTCTATCTACTCTGAGTCTTCTGTTGAGCTGCCACTACCCTCCCACCTACCTAGCACGATCAGATGGCTGTCGCTTGTCCATGCCACCTCCACCCTTCCTGTCCAAGGTCCATGCCCCTAGCCCCTCCCTCCTGTCCTCCATGGTCTATTTTGATGCCACTCCCTTCTACCCACCATGCTCTGTTGTGCTGCAACTGCTGCTCCTCCTGCCTGCCCTGCGTGGTCTCTTGTAAAGCCCCTTCCCCTGCCCTCTTTTGTCTTTGTCAAGCCCATACCCCTCCCTTCTGTCCTCCATGGTCCTTTGTGATTGCCCCTGCCCCCTCCCTCTTGCCCACCATGGCAGTTGTGCTGCCACTAACCCTCCTGCTTGCGATGCATGGTCTTTTGTGCTGTCACAGCCACTCCCACCTGCCCTGTGTTGTCAGCATGCTGTCCCAGACCCCCTCCAACCCCCCTCCGTTTTCTGTGTGTATTTCATGATAGTCTCACTGTTGCCCTCCAAGGTGTGTTGTGCTTCCAGTGCCCAGCCTGCCTGCCCTCCATGGTCAGCTTGCTGCTCCTGTCACCTTGCCCCCTGCCCTACGTTTTCCATGTCCATACCCCTATCCCCTCCTTCCTGCCTTTTCTGGTCCGTTGTCATGCCCCTGCCCCCTCCCTCCTGCCCTTCATGGTCCATTATGCTGCAACTGTCCCTCCTGTCTGTCTGGTATGGTCAGCTTGCTGCCCTTGCCTCTTTCCCCTCTGCTTTCTGTGGTCCATGTAAATGGCCCTGTCCCCTCCCTATTGCTTTCCATGGTCTGTTGTTCTGCACTGCCGTCCCACTTGTCCTGTGTGGTGTATTGTGCTGCTGAACACCTGCCCTGTAAGGTCAAAACCTGCCCCTGCCCATCTCCCTTCTGTCCTCTGTTATTCGAGTCCATGTCCCTACCCCAATCCTCCTGCCCTCTGTGATCCAATGTACCTTACTTGCCAACATTTTGAACTTGGTGTGAGGGAGATTTTGGGGAAAAAACCTGGGGAATGTATTTTCTCGATTGACTTACATTGACTATAGGAGAATGTAGGCAGGAGACAGATAAACGAAAGCCTTTTTGGGCTTAAAAACATTGGGAGTCTCCTGCCTGAATCAGGTCGGTTGGAATGTATGGTTGTACTACCACTTCCTCTTGCTTCTGCCCTCAATGGTTTTTTATATTGCTGCAGTCTCTCTTGCCTGCACTGCATGGTTGGTTTGTTGCCCCTGCCCCCCTTTCCATGCCCTCCATGGTCCGTTGTGCTGCCACTGCCCCCCCTGCCCAGCGTGGTCAACTTGTTGCCTCTGCACATTCCTCCTTGAGAGGGCCCTATTCCCATAGAAATTATGGTTAGTGCTCTAAAAAACCAAAATGAGGACATATTTACTGAGTTTTCAAATATCGACAAAGCACTTTCAAATAATTTGCTATCTTTATATTTTTTTATCCAGCTGATCACATGATTATATCACACATATATAATTTATATGCTATACTTAAGGGAGAGGCTGTGGCGTTACGGCTAGAGCTGCAGACTTTGCAACTGGGGATCCAGGTTCGAGCTTCGGCATCAGTTCGACATTCTGTGACTCTGGGCAATTCACTTAATCTTCCCATGCCTAAAACCAAAATGAATGTGTTGTTGTGTAATGTAACTGATGCTCATTTAAAACACTCCAATACCTTCGGGTCAAGTCTGCACTATATAAAACTGCAAAAAGCAAAAAAATTAAATGTTTTGCACACTTCTGTCAATGAGCGATACTTGGGCTACATTGGGTGATATTTGTGCTTTTTTGTCTATGGTGTCCATCTTGGGAGAATTATTTGTTATGAAGCTCCCAAATTCCCTCATTTACTACTGTTTCCGCATTAGAAAATGATTTTAGATTTCCACTTCGATTCCATCAAGTTGGTGCTCAGATGTGCCACACTTTTGGCATAAATTCCGAATCTTAGCACTCTAGTTGCTCATTAGAACACTTTAGAAAGCTGCTGATCTCTAGGGAGTTAACTGGCAGTCTGATGCTGGTGTTGAAAGTGCCTGTTTCAGTCTGCATGTCAGAATGTTTTAATGAAATAGAAAAGGAAAATATTTGAGAACTCACTTAAAATGTGTCCTAATTTTTCTTTCTACCGCACTAAACATAATTTCTACGACAAACTGAACCTCTCAATTTGTTCCTTTCTAAATTAAATGTTTTAAGGTTTACCCATTTGATTCAATCAACATGGCTTCAGGTATGACATACGTTTGGCATAAATAACACTGTGAGCGCTCTAGTTGTTCTTTAGAACACTCTGAGATGTTGCAGTAGAACACAAGGGAATCAACTGACAGGCTGCTCCTGTTGGAAGTACATGATTTACTGAGAATGTCAGACTTCATTTTCATATGGCTGAGAAAGATAGTGTGAATTTACAGAAAATATGCTCTGCATTTTAGCTTCTGGAGCACCTTCCATAACCTCTATGGGAAAATAGTTTGAAAACAGTTTTCTCTAAAGCATGAGTCATGAAATCCCAGCAGAAGGCTTTTTCAAAATGTAAAATCACCTTAGAACACATCACTTTTCTTAAAATGAGTATCGTACCATCAACAAATGATATATTTTGTAACTAAAATCTGTTATCACCGTTTATACGTTCTCCTTTTTGTGACCCTCAAAACCTGCCATTCACTGCAATGCATTTCAATGGGGTGCTATCATGTATATTGGCCCCCAGATGGCTACCAACAATACTGGTTGAAGTGTTGGCAGCCAATCAATCTATCTATATTTGTCAAACTTAAATATCTCTGAAACTACTAAACGGATTTAAACCAAATCATAAAAAGCACGCTTTCTGGAACAACACCTAGCTTTCTGCCAAATTTGGTGTAATTCTGTTCCGCAGTTTGGGCTGTAGTTGTGTTCAAAAAATGAAAAATCCCCATAGACTTAATATGGGGAAAACATGTTTTGGGACCCCCTCCTTTATTCTCAGCCCCCGCTTGACGGATCACCCTGAAACTTTCAACATAGCAGCTGAACCAAAAATGGGACAATTTTTGAAAATTCTGTGAAGATTCGTCAAACGGTGCCAATGTTATTGGCTAAACAAAAAACGTTTTTCCTATGGAAACTTTGGTCCTAACTATATATATATGTCTACACTGGGTCAGCAGAGTTGGATACTGAAGTCCCTTCATATGAATACCTTGGCCATCGATCCGGTGAGCAGTTTTCAATAATCGAAATTACTCAAAGTGTAACATTGACAGCCAAGAATAAAGCCTCGGGTCCAGATGGCGCACCTGGAGATGTCTTTCTCAATGATATCACTAACTGGTCAAAATATATTTGGGTACTTTCCAATGGAATTGCTGCCGGGGCACCAATACCACCATCTTGGAAGGGAGCAGAAGTAATCCCGGTCTTCAAAAAGGGCGATCGTGCACTGCCTTCTAACTATAGGCCGATCAGTTTAATTGATGGTGTTCAGAAGATCTTCACCCGTGCCCTCTTGCTCAAGATTATTGACTGGATGGAGGAAAATAACATTCTATCCCCGTTCCAAGCTGGGTTTAGGAGGAAAGTCAGCACCATCGACCAAGTTTTCAGATTTGCCTTACTGGCATGGAAAACAGTGAACATCGAGCAAGCTAGTTTGTATATTGCTTTTATTGATTTAAAGTCGGCCTTCGACCTTATTCCAAGATCCAAGCTATGGCAGGTATTACAGGATTTGGGGTTACCTTCGGAGCTTCTTGCGCTGGTAGTTCAGTTGCATGAAGACACCTACGCAAGGGTACGCTGGGGGGATCAAGGGCAATAGACTGAACAAATCCAAGTCGTTAGGGGGGTCCGACAAGGGTGTGTCCTGGCTCTCAACCTGTTTTCACTTTTTATAAACGGGGTGGTGAAGCATTTGGAGGAAGTTCCTGCTGACGCACCTACACTAGGGGGTGGAAAAGTAACAACTCTATTCTTCGCGGACGACACATTAGTAGTCTCCAAGACCCCTAGTGGCCTCCAACTCCTCTTTGACCGCTTTTTGACCTTTTGTAAACAGAGAGGCCTGGAGGTTAATACCACAAAAACCAAACTCCTGACAATGAACCCTCATAAATCGTTCAAAGGTAAACTGACCCTGGGAGGGATTCCTTTGGAGAAAGAGTCTACTTTTGACTATCTGGGGGTGACACTTTCAGAGACAATGGTATGGAAGCATCACATCATCAAAAGGAACCTTCAGCAGAAGAAAACCACTGGGGCATTGTTGAAAGAGCACAGGACCTCTAAATCTAGGCCAATAGCAGCTCCACTTCAGATTTATGACCAGAAGGTAGTAACATCTGCCCTGTATGGGGCCGAAATCTGGGGTTTTGATAATCTTGAGGGCCTTTTACAGACTGAAAATAAGTTCTTAAGATCCCTATGCTCTCTCCCCCAGAGTACTCCGCTTGTCCCCCTGAGATTGGATATGGGTAGGTCCACTATTGTGGATAAAGCTAGGCTCCATCCCCTCCTCTTTTGGCTGCGACTTAAGAAAACACCTGAGCTTAGCCATTATGATATAGCTTTTGTAGAACTTTGCAAATTAGATCGTTTTAAAAAAATAGGCTGGTTTACTAAAGTTAAAGCAATGCTCTCTGCCATAGGACTGGGTACCCTGTGGGACACTTCTGATTCTAGCCTTCTACCTAGTAGAGACGCAGTAAAATCCCACTATTGGAATTGGGTGGCTCACTCAACTGTTTCTCAGCCCTCTGCTGGCCGCTTGACATTAGAGTTTATGGAGTTTAAGCGGATAGGCATGTACGAACAGTATATGGAGGTAATCTCGGTCCCACAAGACAGAAAGCTCTACATACAGTCCGGATTCAATTGTCTCCCTGTGAACTCCTTCAAAGCGGCTTGGCAACGATCCTCCGAGGCTGTACACCATTGTCCTGGTTGCCCCGGGACACTTGAAACAGTTAAACATGTCTTTTTTGCGTGTCCTTTATACGCAGCACCAAGACTAAAATGGCTGGCACCTGCATGTAGGCTGATGGGAACCCAGTCCCACCAAGAAGCATTTCGTATCCTAAAAACAGATTCTAGGCCTCTAATAGTCTGTGCAGTTGCGAAATTTTTGGGGAAAATGTGGATCATTAGGCGCTACGTAGCAAATAAGAAAGAAAGCACATTCCCCTGATCCCTACGCTACTTCTTTTTTTATTGTATCTTAAAACTATTTTATATTGTAGTCTCATTTAATTGTCTTTTTTAGCTGTTTAGTAAACTATAGCTAACTGTTAACCAACCTAAAGCTAGTATTATGATTGAATTATTCTTACTCCGGCTGTATTGTACCCTTGCACTGTCCTGTAGTTTTATTTAATTGTCTTTTTAGCTGTTTAGAAAATTATAGTTAACTGCCAACTAACTTAAAGCTAGCAATATGAATGAACTATCCCTACTCTGGCTGTACTGTATCCTTACTCTGCTTCGCACTTGCACTTTTTTAAATAATAGATGAAATTTGTGTGGGCCTATCTGTATAGTATTAGAAGGCTCACTCTTAGTTTTAATCTTTTTTTTATCATTGTATTAAATAATTATACTATGCTGCTGGTTTTAACACCATATCCAATTTCTGCTTTTGATTGAATAACAGCCATATTAGCTTTAACTGATTCTCTGTAATGTTTGTACTTGCACTTTGATGGTTGTAACGACCGAATAAAGTTAATGATGATATATATATATATATAATAATAATAATAATAATAATAATAAATAATATCGTTACTTGTTATAGCACAAACAGCTACCTAAAGCAGAGGCGTCCCAGCGCTTAGCGGCATTCAGGGGTGGATAAGGAACATTAGCAGACCTCACCAAAGAGCCACGTCTTCAGCTGCTTTCGGAATTCGGATTCAGTACCCCGCATGCGAAGATGCAGAGGTAAAGCATCCATAGCATGGATGTCCTTACTGAGAAGGCCCTGCCTCCCTTTCTGGCCTTGACAAACTGGGGAACGGTATATATATAGACAAGGGAATCCAAACACGATTCATGAAATGCCAGTAGAAGGCTTTTTCACAGGGTAAAATCACCTTAGAACACACCACAATTACTAAATTTAGTATGGTACCATCAACAAATGATTTATATTGTAACTAAAATCTGTTATCACCCTTTACACGTTCTCCTTTTGTGACCCTGAAAACCTGCCATTCACTACAATAATTTCAATGAGATGCTATCATGTATATTGTCCCAGGATGGCTGCCAATACTTCCTGGTTGAAGTATTGGCAGCCAATCAGATCCCACCATGAGATTTGTGCTTAGACTCTGCCAAGATATGCAAATTAGATTTTCGTTGAATATCTCCAAAACAACTGAATGGATTTACACCAAATGACAATAAGCATGATCTCCAGAACTAAATCTACCTTTCTGACAAATTTAGTTTTATTCCATCCAGCGGTTCAGGATGCAGGCGTGTCTAAAGACGCTATGGGAATTAACTAAGGAAATTCACTTTTTTTGACCCCACTCTTTTTCTCGGCCCCCGCTTGATGGATCACCCTGAAACGTTCCATGCACAACAAGACCCAACTTGACACTTTTTTGAGGAACATTTTGTGAATATTCATCAAACGGTGCCAAAGTCATAGGTAAGTCAAAAAATGCTGTTCCTATGGAAACATGGTCCTAACTATAACTACCAGCTGACGACCACGAGTAGGTAATATATAAATACATATATGTTCAAAAACGCGGTGCTAAATCTTCAGCAATACAGAAGCTTGCACTCGAGGATGTGTTTTAACAAAGATTTATTTCATGCAAATGCGTTTTGACCTCACAGTCTTTGTCACGGCCTCAAACAGTTAAAGTGCACCATCACCTTCAAAAACCTTTACCAGCCATGAACATAAAAAACATACTTATAAGTTTGCTCCATGTGATAAAGGGTTAAAAAATATAATACCCTAATTCTATTCATTATATTAACTGAGAGAAAGAGAAAAATATATTTTCATACTTAAATTCATTTGGACAGTTACATGTGTATAAAATTATCCTTATTGTAAATCGTTTTGTGCCAAGTGGCCATTCTTCATAATTAATAACGTAATTGTTAAATGTTTGTTGGCAAGTGGCCTATGTCGATAACAACTCTCCTTATTCTCAAAAAATATAATCAGAAAAACAGAGCAAACAACATATACTTGACATATGTAATAATAATAATGTACACTAAAATTAAAAGAAAAAGGAGTGAAAAAATATATATCCTTCTTGGGAAACATATTGCTACATACATTGCATCAAGACATCAAACTCATGATGTCGAAAAAAGGGGGCTATCGCCCCAAAAGTAGTGAAAGTTCTAATTAGACCTCTTTACGCTACATGTGACAGAAAGAAATACAGATCAAACATACTATGCTTCATCATAACGTTTTTTCACAAAGAAATTGCTATGAGGTTTTTAGAAACAGATACACATCATCAAATGAGAGATTTTTTTAACCAATATGCACAAACAGCTCCACATCACCATTCAAACCTCCAGGGGATTTGCCGTTAATAATAATAATATATTCTGATTCAGATTATTTCAATTTCTTCTCTTTGTCCCTACCTCTTGTGTTCGCAGCAATCCTGTCAATTCCAAAAACGGAAAGAGTGGCAAGACTCTGTTTATGTGCCTGATGCCAATGTCATGCTACAGGGTAATTTTAGTCACAATTCTTAATAGCTCATAGGTGCTCAGGTTTACTCTTCTTTAAAGGGAAGATAGTACTGCCAACATATTGGTGGCCACATGAGCATTGCAAAACATATGCACAGTAATAACTGCTACAAGTACTGAATTTCTTTATCTTGGCAGTTCTCCCTGTTGATAAAGTATATGTCTTCCTGTTTGTGCTCCCTCTACACGCTTTACATCTGCCACATTTGCAAAACCCCTGTTGTTCTGTCAATCAGTCTTCAGCATTTCTCAACTCATCAAGGTAACTATGTACCAGCAGATCTTTTACCAACTGGTTCTCCCTTTCGGTTTTTAAAGGATGTGGGGTCACTCGGTTCCCTATCACTGAGTCTGACTTTACCAGATGCCAGTGTTTTTATAAGCATCCATTTGATTCTAACGATTCACTGTTATAGGTGGTGATAAGCCTCACATTTGTTAGGTTCCTCAATTCTTTTTCTTTTTAACAATAGTCAATCTCTAGACTGATTTTTCACTTTTTCACTAGCATTCCTCAGTATCTCAATGGGATAGCTTCTTTCCATAAAACTACTGATCATTCTTCTCTGCTCATTTTCAAAAGCCTGTGGAGTGCTGCAATTCTGTTTTTCGCTCAACATATCTCCAACTGGAATGCTCCATTTTTTATTTTTGGGGTGATGGCCACGGGCATCTAAGATGCTATTTCCTGCTGTCCTTTTCTGGAAGAAACTAGTCTGTAGAACTTCACCTTCAACTTTCACATAGACATCTAAAAACTCCATCGCTGTTCTTTGTATCTTATGTGTGAACTTCAAATTAAGCTCATTATTTGAGATGCACACCAAAAGACTCTGTAACTTCTTCAGTGAATAGTCAAAAATTAATTCTCCATTTTGAGATACTTCGTCAACCAAACATTCATATACAGATATCCCGCTATTGTCATATCCAATCAGCAACACCTCATCAAGGGAACACACTAACTCAGGATGTCAAGGCACTTATATGATTATTTAATTAAAAAAAAAGAATTAACAATAATTTAATAAAAACATGCAAATAAGAATATTCCAAAGTACATTCAATATACCATAATGAAAAACATGATGTATTGCACTTTTATGAATTGAGCAGTTTAAATCAATTGGAATTGACTCAAGTTATTAAGGCATCTGCGAGTGCGAGCGGAATTTCCTGTGGATATATTGTAGCGAGTAGAAATGGCGTGACCCTGCCGTACCGCTGTCTGCACCGCCGGAGATCGTCCTGAGTATCGGGAAAGAGGGTTAAGTGTGGAGCAAATATATATATATATATATCCACAATGTGATCCCTATGATCAGTGCGCTCTCGCAGCGGGCGCTCAGCGTGGGGGCCGGATCCTGGCCCCTAATTAAATTTTGCAGACAAGGGACGCGGCACTCAGGAGTGAAGATTATTCAAATGAGTTTATTTGCACAACTCAACCAACGTGTTTCAGCCCTCTCACGGCTTTGCTCACGGTTAGTGAGTCCTTTCTTTGTTGCACTATTTAAACCCAGCTGGCCTCAATGTGGCATTCTGGGACATGTAGTGCGTTACATTCAACAATACATTATTTACAGAAAGGAAATATAACTGTTATTGTTATTTTCAATGGAGGCCAGTTAGTTCTTAGAGGCATACTTATATTATCTCATGATATAGTATCCTGCGACATTTCAATTTTACCAATTTAACACACATCATTAATTTTTATGATATTTTGGCAAGATGAATTGAGTTTCCGAGTTTAGTAGTCAGCATTTGCTTTTTTAGACACATTTTTGACTGAGTTTTTTAACAGGATATAGTATCCTGTAGTTTTTTACCGAGCAATAGTGTCTTGGCATTTTAAAGATAATTACAGTAAAGTTCTATGTATTTTATTTGATGTTCATTCCAAAGCTCTTTGTCATTGTTCATCCCCCTCGGGGTCTTTGTTTTGAGTCTGACAATATAACGTGATTCCATCTGACGTAGTTTTTTTATTCTGTTTCCACCACGTTCATCCAATGTGATTGCCTTGATGCCATAGTAGCACATTGCTCTCCAATCTCCTTTTTGGCATAATATCATATGTTTGGCAGTTGCATATGAGAGATCTTTGTTCTTAACTGCTCTGATGTGCTCCAGAATGCGCTTCCGCAAGGTGCAGATCGTGCTGCCGATGTATTTACTGCCACAATTACATTCAATGATATATATCACATATTGTGAGGTGCACGTGATTTTTTGGTTTAGGATGATTGTATTTCCATTAGGTTCCACAATGTTTTTTTTTTTTTACCAATCTTACATGCCTTGCATGAATTGCATTTTGTAAAGCCATTTTGTTGTTCCATTAGCCAGTTGGTGTCTAATCGCTGTTTCAAATGGCTTTTTATTAGCATGTCCTTTAGAGATTTTGTTTTTCTATAGGTCACAGTTGGTTTTGATCCAATAAGTTGTCCTATATCAGGATCTTTTTCAATTAAGTGCCATTGTTTTTTGATCTTTCCCATGATCTTTCCACTTTCTTTACTATATGTAGTTATGAAACGTGGCGCTTGTTGTTTTTCACAATTTTCCGTTTTTTTCTTTGGTATCAATGTGTCATCTCTCGTTTTTTGATCAATTCTTCTTTTGCTTTTTTTCAGTGTTGATTCTTTATATCCTCTTACTTTTAGCCTTTCCATGGTTTCTTTGATTTTTTCTTCAGCATCCTCTGGTTTGGAACAGTTCCGCTTCATTCGCATGAATTCTCCATACGGTATATTGTCAATTAATGATTTTGGTTGGAAACTTGTCCCATGTAATATGCTGTTGGTGGCCGTTTCTTTTCTGTAGAGTGTGGAGTGTATCTCGTCATCCTTGATATATATTAGGGTGTCAAGAAAGGCAATCTTCGTTCTGTTTGTATTGCATGTGAAAGATAGACCAATTTGGTTGTTATTCAGTTTTTGAAAATATCTTTGAAAATCTTGTTCTGTCCCTTTCCATATTAGGAATAAATCGTCTATGAAACGGACCCATAGTATTATTTTGTCTAGATCTTCTTGATTCTCCACATTCCACGCCACCAATTTCTCCCACCACCCCATTGTAATGTTGGAATAGTTTGGAGAAAAAGAAATGCCCATGGCAGTTCCGCAACGTTGTTTAAAATGTTCTTTATTAAAGTAGAAGATATTGTTAGTCAGACACAGCTCAATCATGGTGAGTAGCATTTGGGTATGTTTCATCTCCGATATTTTTCTTTGTCGTAGAAAATATCTGCATGCATTTAGGCCTATCTCATGTCGGATTGACGTGTATAGCGATACCACATCTATTGTTATTAACAGGAGTTGACTATTCCACGTGATGCCTGTGGGTATCCTTAAAAAGTCACCCGTATCTCTGATGTAAGAGCTCAAGCTTTGCGCAATTGGTGCTAGAAATTGGTCTACATACTCAGAGAGGTTCTCATATAGAGAATCACATGAGGATACGATTGGCCTTCCTAGTGGGTGGTGGAGCGTCTTGTGAATCTTCGGCAAGAAGTATATCGTCGGGATAACTGGGAAGTCTTTTGTCAGAAAGTTTAGCTCATCATCATTGATCAAATTCTCATTCTGCCATTTTTTTAGATTAATATTCAGTTCCATTATCATTTTATTAATCGGATTGTTTGGCATTTTGCAATAGTTTGTGGTATCTTCTAGTTGTCTATATGCCTCTTGCAGGTAATCCTTTATATCCATGAGCACAATGTTTCCCCCTTTATCGGCGGGTTTTATTATGAGCTCCTTGTTTTCCATTAGTTTTCCGATTGCTTCCCGTTCCTTCTTACTTAGATTCTCTTTTTAATTTTCATTTCTAGTATTTGTTATTTTTTCTAGCTCCTCTATTATTGCCTCACTGAATTGATCAATTCTGTTTCCAGGAGGTAAAACAGGGCAGTATTTCGATTTCTTTTTTAGTCCGCTCCCCACTCTTTGGTTTGTTTCAATTTCAAGATGTTCAAGGACTTGTTCTTCCGACATTTCATCCTCATTTAAATTGTACAGTAGGTCAAACATGTTTTTCAGATCCTGTGCTTGGTCAATACTGATCATTGGGTCAGTACTAGGTGTTGGAGTTTGTCCTTGCAACTCAAGAGGTTTATTTTTATGTTTATTCGCATGTATTTTAGCTCATTTTAGTTTCCGAACATATTTGTATAATTCAGTTCTTACTTCTGTGTAGTTGAAGTGACTCTCCGGGCAGAAAGATAGCCCTTTGTTCAATGCTGTCTTTTCGTCCAATGATAGTATATGCTTTGAAAGATTCACAATGAGATTGTTATCTATTTGCGACTGCGCAATGGATAGTGCCTTTTTGCGTTTTGCCCGTCTGGTTTTTCTGGTACTTGTGAGACAGTTTCCCCTCTTCCTCGGCCTCTGTTTGCATTTCTGCTGCGCCCCCTTCCTCGTGCCATGGTTTGATCCATATGCATTAGGCACATTTCTTCTAAAAAGTTGACTTTTGGGATGCCTCCTGTCCCACTTGACATCTCTGGTTCACTTAGATCAGACTCACTTGCGCTCGTACTATTTGATGTTGTCTTAGACATTTGCAATGGATAATTCTTTTTCAGTGTGTCAAAACGCTTTGCAAAGGTCAATATTCTGCCATGTTTGTAATCCTGTTCGTCTCTCTTGAATTTGCGTTTCTTACGTTCCTGAATTTCAATCTCATATTTCTCCAATCTTACATCCATCTCCTTTTGTAATTTTGCTATTGCTTCCTGGTCAGTATAGCTTTGTACTTTTGCTTCCATTTCTTCCAATTGCTTAGTTATCTCTATTACATCAATCTTTGCGTGTTTTATTAATATGCGCATCATGTTCAGAGAGCATTGTGCATTGTTATCCGCCCATTCCTCTAATAATTCAGTTTTCGTATCTGGGTGAGTGGGCATGGTGAAAATGCGTAGGCCCCTTGGAATTCATTTGACTTCAATATAGTTTTCCAGAGCTAAAATTTCCCAGCTTTTATTTGTTTCCTTTTTATACAATTTTTCCATTTGGTTGAACTGCTGTTTTATCGCCAAATCTGCCGCATTGACGTTGCTCGTTTCATTTACGAAAATGTCCTCTGTATCTGTGCTCGCTTGAAACAATGTTGCTGCTGTTGTTATTCGTTTCCCTTTACGAGCCTCCATTGTAACAATACAGTGATTCTCACTTTGAGTTTGTGCTGCTGTGATGTTAACCAAACAAATTGCCACAGTTCACAGATTTCTCTTCACTCCCGCCCGCTTATTTGAGAAAGACCGGCCGTATTGTGTACGTGCCCGGTACCCTTGGTCTCAAACATGCAATGGCCGCTTTGAGTTAAACGCTTGCTGCCTTCGACGAATGTCACTCACCTCTGGGGAGATTCCCGTACGGGCGGCGTCCTCCGACCCCGTCCGGCGTCGCTCAACCTTTCAGATGAGTTTCTCTCTCGGTCAATCCGAGCGCGTTTCCTCGGGCGCTACTGAATACTTGCATATATCCACAATGTGATCCCTTTGATCAGTGCGCTCTCGCAGCGGGTGCTCAGCGTGGGGGCCGGATCCTGGCCCCTAATTAAATTTTGCACACAAGAGTCCTTTCTTTGTTGCACTATTTAAACCCAGCTGGCCTCAATGTGGCATTCTGGGACATGTAGTACGTTACATTCAACAATACATTATTTACAGAAAGGAAATATAACTGTTATTGTTATTTTCAATGGAGGCCAGTTAGTTCTTAGAGGCATACTTTTATTATCTCATGATATAGTATCCTGCGACATTTCAATTTTACCAATTTAACACACATCATTAATTTTTATGATATTTTGGCAAGATGAATTGAGTTTCCGAGTTTAGTACTCAGCATTTGCTTTTTTAGACACATTTTTTACTGAGTTTTTAATGTCACAGTATACTATATCATGAGATATTGGCCAACCCCTGGGGGATGGGGTCCCCGGGGCCAAAATCGGCCCTGGGAAAGAGGGCCATGCAGCCCGTCTTCTTAAAAAAACCCAATAAATATGAAAAAAAAGATGGTCCAGCAAGTCGCTGGAGGCCCGCCCCCTTTCACCACCACTCTGCAAACGCGCCTCCTGGCGCACTATTTGTTGGGGAATTAAGTCCCCTTGTCTGGTGAGGGTCCCCCTCCTCGGGCCAATTTTGGCCCTAGGAACCCCATCCTTGGGGTCCACCCTTTTTATTCTGGGTGCTCCTACGGCACCCAGTGACCTGTTTTGGAGACCGTGGGGGAGACTCAAGGTCCCTGTGGTCCCTGCCAGCTCCCAGCCTCCTGCAGGACCCGGCTTGATGTGACAGAGAGAGGGCTGCTGAAAGGTGGGAGGGGTCCTTGACTCTCACCAAATCTTAAAAAAAAAAAAATTCCACTAGCGAAGAGGCCTAGGGGGTCAGGTTATTCCTACCCTGCCCCCTTCTCTTTTTTTATGTTTTTTGTTGGGACTGGATGGCTTCCAACACTTCCTGGTTTGAAGTATTAGCAGCCAATCAGATTTGAGCACGGGAATGTTGGATCCTCAGAGGATCTGCGTCCCTATATTTACAAATGTGAATTTCATTCAATAAACTCCACAACTACTGAACAGATTTACACCAAATCACAAAAAGGCACTACCCTTGGCCAATATTTACTTTTCTGCCAAATTTGGTGTAATTCTGTTCAGCAGTTCGGCCTGTACCCATCTCTTAAGTTCTTGTGGGAATTAAAATTGGCAAAAACGCGTTTTGGGACCCCCCTTTTTCTCGGTCCCCGCTTGACGGATGACCATGAAACTTTAACGACAGCAGTTGAAGTGAGCGTCAAACTAGTGCGCGAGGATTCGTCAAATAACACCAAAGTTATTGGCAAAAATGCTCTTCCTATGGAAACTAGCACTGCCAGTATATATATATATATATATATATATATATATATATATATATATATATATATATATATATATATATATATATATATATATATATATATATATATATATGTTTGCTTAAGTTCAAGTAAAGCGATCACTCAGAGTATGCTGACACCAGTGGTTGTTTATTGCAGGTTACGCGTTTCGCTTGTCAAGCAAGCTTGGTCACACAGTGATTTACCGGAAGTCAAAGCAATACATAGACTGTGTAGACATTGAAAAGGACCATTGTCCTGAGAACCACGCTATAGTAACTGGAACGTCCATTTTGTAATGTCTAGGTATCATACTTAAATAACCATTCGTCATATTTACGCAATAGATCCTCTGCAAAGGGCGGGGGAAGACAGAAGGAGCTACTCTGGTAACACATTGACGGAGTCTTCCGGGGCCCGGCTTGAAGTGCTCAAAACTGCCGGACTGTTGATTCATGTGATCACTCGAAAGATATCCATGCCGAAGGAAAAGGAGTGAGAGCGGGAAAGCGTATATTCTAAACGAAAGTGAAGAAATCCATCGGGATGCCCAGTGGACGCTGCAACTCGTGCAGGTAAGAACTCCTGTGGGGGCTACCCAGGGATACGGGGAGGGGAGAGAGACGGGTCGAAGGACACGTGTCCTTCTCACCTTCCACCCTGACGGTGGCATAAGGCGGAGACTGCACTAGAGACGCAGCGGGGAAAAGGGATACGGATTTCACGTATCCGGGACTACAATACCTAGAAACCACTTCGGAATTTAGATTCAACTAGAAATAACGAATCAGAACTCCGTATCCCGCACACGTGAAGCCGTGAAATTGACGCATTATCTATATAAAACGCAGCGAACACTGTTTCACGATCACGATTGAGAATCGACACCACCGTAGCTTTATTTATAGACAGTATTATTAAGAGCAGGAACCTCATATTTTGAGGGGAGGTACTGACACCAGGATACCCTCTACAGAACACGCTGTCCACACTTACTATTTACACAATTTTTAGACAGCTATACAGAAATTACGATTAATGGAGGAAGAAACAGAGAGGAGGGCGGCAGCTCTCAGCCTGTTTGCCAGAGCGCCTAATAGGGGACAAATCAGAATTGAAACCAAACCTAAGGATATTACTCTACAGGACAAATTGAAAAGGCTAGAGAAAATTAAAAAATCAGAAACTTCCAAGTGGTGGGAGGCCATCTCACTACAGGATTATATAGAAAAGGAGATGGTACCGAGGGGTCTAAGGATTTATATAACACCTTCATACGAATCCCCCAACCCCAGGATGTTAGAAGAATGGTCAGAAAATTCAGCCAAAAGCTCGAAAAACATGTTAACAATTCTAGTGAAGTACGCATGGGAAGACAGGGCGAAACTCCTAGAGGAACTCGAATCTTTGGAGGAGGAATTAAAAAGTCACAAAGAACAGGATTTGATTAAGAAATTTGTTGATGACCTTAAATTGAGGCTAAAAACCTATGAAGAAGACATAAAGGCAAGGAAGCAGCGCAAATTGCACCGCGACTGCATGGATTATGAAAGTGGTAGAATTCTAACTTATTCCCACAAATATGACCACTTATATGAAAAAATATCACTGGGGGAACCCTTGGAGAGTGAAACAGAAACGGCAAGTGGAACGGAGTCTATAGCAAGCAGTGATACTGAAATAGAAGAATGAGTGGCACAAACAATACAATCAGGAAAAGAAACTGGGTCCAGAATTCAAACTACTTTTTTAGACGAGTTCCGTGTCCTGAGGACACGGAGGGAAATACCACGGATCAGCCAACCGACAAAGACACGAGGGAGAGGAAGAGGATGGGGCAGAGGACGAGAAAGAAACCAGGAAGGAACTGGAGAAGGAGGAAACTCCAACGACAACGGAAACAAAAGAACCAGAGGACGTGGAAATCGGCCAGTGGGAACAAGAAAAACGGGCCAAAAGAATCAGAATTGATGGAAGATGAAATGGTAAACAAAACTATCATAAACCTATCATACAGACCATTATCCATGTTCGAAAAACGTACTTTATGCCTAGGTCTCTCATTCTGCCCCACCAGTTCATTTAACTACCCTGAGACAAGAGTAGACATGTTCAAATTCGTGAGGAAAATTAAACTTAAAAGTGGCACTCCTTGCGGGAACTCCTATTGATAGGGATCCTATAACTACCAATGAACAGAATACAGTCCTCACCATAAAAGATAGAGAAACCCTTATGGATATGCAGGATCTATATCTAGAAGCAGGTATAGAAGAGGGGGAAGAAGATATGAGCATTAGAACTGACCGCCCCGCTTGTACAAAATTCAAACCCAAATCTGTATTTTTGCCACTCATGCCTCATGATAACATAGATGCATTTCACGAGACCATTGTGAAAGATCTTATGAAATTTCGTAAAAAACGACATAATGGTAATTATGATAAATTTAACAACTTTTCCAAGACACAATGGCAGTTTTTGAATTCCCTGAATGCGGATGAGAATATCATCATCCGTCCCGCCGATAAAGGCGGTAACATTGTACTGTGGGACAGGACAGCATATATTGCAGAGGCGACTAAACAACTGATGGACATAAAATTCTATGTCAAAACTGAGATGAATGAATACAATGACAGCATTATAAAGGTATGGAATACATTAACAGAGTACAAAGAAAGGGGGATCATTACATGGGAAGAATTCTGTTATTTTAAATGCGATTACCCCAGAACTCCTATCTTTTACCTTCTCCCGAAGGTGCACAAAGACCCCAATGTACCTCCAGGTAGACCTATCGTGTCTTCCATCGGTTGTGTAACAGAGAAAATTTCTAAATACATTGATCATTTTCTACGTGAATACGTTGAAAAATTGCCCTCTCATATCAGGGACACTAAAGACTTTTTGGGCAAAATCAAAGACCTGGTTTGGGAAGAAGATTACTATATGATCACCTTGGATGTGAATTCTTTGTATTCCATTATAGACCATTCATTAGGTATTCGCTGTTGTCAGCAATTCCTAAACACTCGGGAAATTTGTTATTTGGAACACACAGAGATGCTGTTAACACTAATGAAGTTCTGTTTGTTAAATAATATGTTCTTATTTAATGGCACTATGTTTAAACAAGTCCTGGGCACCGCGATGGGGACTTGTTTTGCCCCAAGTTTTGCTAATCTTTTCTTGGGGATCTGGGAGGAGGAAGTCCTTAAAAAACTTGATCAAGACTGCACAAAGAACAAAGTAATTAAATGGTACAGGTATATAGATGACTTGTTTGTAATATGGAAGGGTAGTAAGGAAAGTGCAATTGATATGATTAATGAGCTTAATAAGAACAACTTTAATCTTACCCTTACATATAACATCAGCAAACAACAGACTGAATTTCTGGATGTAATAGTGGAAATTAGGGGCAATAAGATACACACCAGACTCCACAGAAAAGCAACAGCAGGTAATAGTGTTCTGCACGCTCTTAGCAGCCACCCTGAAACCCTAAAATGGAGTATTCCATTTGGTGAGCTACTAAGAGCAAGGAGAAATTGCAGTTCACAGGAGAGCTTCCTGACTGAACAACATAACATAATGCAAAGATTCCGTGAGAGAGGATATCCAGAATGGGTACTTAAAAGAGCCAAGAATAGAATTGATAAAACTGAAAGGGAAGAAACGCTCAAAGATAAACCCATTACTGAGGGAGAGGACATCACGAGAGTCATTATGACATATAATAAGGAATCTAAAGCTATTGCGAAAATATTTACACAGAACTGGAATATCCTCACTAGTGACCCTATTGTAGGACACACTTTACATGAGAGACCACAGATTACATATAGGAAAGGCAAGAACCTCAGAGATTTCCTAGTAAAAGGTGACATCACAAACAAAAGTCTTAACACCAAAATGAATCTACATGGCTTCTTTCCATGTGGACATTGTAAAGCCTGTAGAAACAGCTCAATGAGAAAATCCTATCAGACACCTACAGGGGAGAAGGAAATAACACAATTTCTCACCTGTGGTACAGTATTCACTATCTACATCCTAGAATGCCCATGCAAAAAAAGATATGTGGGGAGTACAACTCTAGCAGCAAAAAAACGGGTGCTAGAGCACATGAGGGCCATCACAAATAAAGATCCCCATTACCCTGTAGCCAGGTATTTTGCTATATACCATCTTTCCAATAGCTCCCTTTTGTCGTTTCTAGCCATAGAACAGATTGAGCATTCACCAAGGGGAGGTAACAGAGTCCTTCATTTACGGAAAAAGAGTCATGGCATATTATCAACCTCCAGACGAAAAGCCCAGAAGGGCTGAATCAGGATGAAGAACTGAGCATCCATCTATATGAGTAGAAAACTAGAATTGATAATTTCAAAATAGAGAGTAACTATAGTTGTACAATTGTGTATTATTGACTTAGTGTTTTAATGGTTTTAGTATATTTTAATGTAGAACGTGAGATCACTCATAGTATTCTCTTTTCTTTTACAGGAGGAAAGGAAGGGGCAGAATTTGAGACAATTCTTCGCTGCGACCACCCCCTACCCTTTTCTTCTCTTCTTTTCTTCAATCACAAAGGTGGAGGTCCTGATCATACAGATAAGAGTCACTTTTTGTTCTTTTTGGTTTTATTAAGAAACTTGGTTTCTCTCCAATCGTGTTTCTGGAATCTTTTCACTAAAACTTTATTCCCTTGTAGGGAATGTATTTATGGAGAACACATATAAGGGGTATGGTTGCTATACCGGGAGAATCATAGACATAGAAGTATGTAGAATGTATTGTGCAAGCGGGTGATTAGAATAGAAGATTAATGGGCATCATGACTAAGCATCTAGCATGACTGTCAACAACACTAAACAGAGAGTGGAGTCTAATATTGACAGGCTGTTCTAAAATTCACTGGCACTTTGCCACTACCCGAATAGGAAGAGAACCGACAGGTTGGACCATAAATATATGGGCACTATGCCTCGTAAATCATTAGGTCCTATGTCAAAACAACACTATGAGAATGAAGGAGGTGTTGTGAACCCTTCCATTTATACAATGATTACAATTTAAATGATGTTGCAGTGTACAAAAGCGTGCCTGTATCGTTTAACGCTTAATACCAACAGAAAGGAAATTTCTAATGTGATGTAACATTTGTTTCATTTCCATTTTATCGTATTTTATATTTTGTATTGCGACTTTGCTCAACCAAATAAGATATGAAGTAACACTATTGCGTAAATATGACGAATGGTTATTTAAGTATGATAACTAGACATTACAAAATGGACGTTCCAGTTACTATAGCGTGGTTCTCAGGACAATGGTCCTTTTTCAATGTCTACACAGTCTATGTATTGCTTTGACTTCCGGTAAATCACTGTGTGACCAAGCTTGCTTGACAAGCGAAACGCGTAACCTGCAATAAACAACCACTGGTGTCAGCATACTCTGAGTGATCGCTTTACTTGAACTTAAGCAAACGCATTCCTGGTTGGCACTGCTCCGCCAACTTCAAGCGATCCTCTGCAAAGGGCAGGGGAAGACAGAAGGAGCTACTCTGGTAACATATATATATATATATATTTTCCACAACAAAGAACGCGGCACTCCAGAACTGAGTTTTGGTTGAGGAAGTTGCCAAGAATAAATTGTGCTTTAAAACTCAGTTCTGGAGTGCCGCGTTCTTTGTTGTGGAAAATTACTTTGGGCCAGAATCCGGCCCCCACGCAGAGCACCAGCTGTTGAGCGCGCTGAACGAAGGATCACATTGGAGGCAATATATATATATATATATATATATATATATATATATATATATATATAAATATTAAAGGGGACGGGGTTGCATGGCCCCCCTGCCAGAGCCTATTTCGGTCCCGGTGAACCCATTACCCCCTGGGCCCGCATCATTTAAAGGTGGGTGCACACCCAGGGCACCCACCAAACACACGTTGGTAGTCGAGGGCGGAGTCTCCGTGGCCCCAGCCAGCTCCCCGCATGGTGTGAGAGCCTGCTTTGCTTCTGCCTGCAGGGAGCAGCTATTTATGCTGCTCCCTTTGGGGCTGAGCAATATGTGTTGTGTTTCCCTACGCACATCAGTGTGGGCAGGGAAATACAACACAAGTTTGCTCCCAGCTGGCGGCAGCATTTTTAAACCTCCCACCCGCTGGGAGCAGACTTTGTGTTTGCTCCAGTTTGGCAGGAGATTTGAAAATGCTCCTGACAGACAGCAGTAAACACATTTTTCCCTGCCCGTGCCAGTGCAGGCAGGGACACCACTGTGTCCTGCAGGTCGGCTCCCCGGTACCCAGCAAGTGACACAGCAAGTGAGTCGGTCCTGGGAGATGGAGTCTGAGGGCCGATACAGCTCAGAAACGAGGGTCACATGCCCCCCTCCCCTTAATGAATTGATTGGGCCCTGGGCCCAAAATGGGCAAGGGGAGGGGGGTCCTATTCACATCCTCCTCCCAATATATATGTTAATTAATGTTGGCCACAATTTTTTGTTGTTGCTGTAATCCTGTGGGAGTCCCACGGGACTGTGGCAAAAACCACTGATTTATTTTTCATATTGGCCCTGGGGTTGTCCCTCTGGTTCCCCTGCATGGGGTGATATTGGGATAAGGCTGGGGATCACTATCCTGCCCCCTTATATAATTTTTTAGGTCTCGCCTAGCGTTGCAGCGCATGCGCTGCACGCTCGGGGAGATTTATTGCTAACAAGGACTTTCAGAAGAGGGCTTTAAGCCCCACCCCTCATTTCCATTGGCTGGCGTCACCGTTTATGCTAAACGGTGGCCTGCCATTGGAAATGAGGGTTTTTGGTTCACGCCCTTTCGCCTACGAGCCGGACTGGCTAGCCTGCTTTCGCAAAGCAGTTTCTTATCTTTATGGGGCCATGTGTTTCTAATTAGAAACACATGGCCCCATAAAGACAAGCGATCGATGCTTGTTTGTCGTTTGTTGCGGCGTTTGTTTTTGTTTTGCTCCCGTGCCGTAAGGAGCTGGCGGCGAGAAGAAAGGCAGGAGGTGTGAGAGGAAAGCCCTTGCTTGCCCGCAGGGCATGTGTGCTGAGGGTTACATTCTCCTCCTCCCGGAGGGAGGGCAGCAGCCGCGCTCGAGCTTCCTCAGCGCCCAGTGACGACCTACACGTGAAAACTTTGCAGGTGTTTAGTGCCTCTTGGCACTGCGCGCGCTGGCTGACTTCTTGCGGATTTTCCATCACTTTTGCCGCTTGAACGTTGCTCAGGGGAGTAGAGAGTCACCATCGGGGGAAATCCGTTTGGTGTTTTTGTGAACACTTCGCCAGCTCTGCGCACTGTTGCCGACTGCTCCTGTGACAGGTGTCCCTTCGCGGTAGAAGCGGCGTCCAGTGGCTCTCCGGAATTTAGTGGCCTCTCCCTCGGTGTTGGGCAGCTGACCTGGCGGTCGGACGGGTTCTCTGACCCCCTCTTTTCGCATCAAGCTGGAGAGAGGAGGGGGCTGCGGGATCGAGAGCGGGGTGGCCTTGGATGGGAGCCCGGCAGCGTCCTGCCCGTCTCCGCTGCCCATGCTGCCAGGCCCGGCTCGGCTCCCAGGGTGACTCTGAGCGTGCAGTCCTCGAGTGCCTTTCTGACCCGTGTGCACCCAGCTCTTCCAAATGACCCCTCTGGTGCCTGCCCTGCTCCTCCTCCTAGCCTCTGCCCTGCGCCTCCAGCAGCATGGATCCCGGGTGGAATCCAACCTCAGCAGCAAGCTGCACACCAGCAGCGCCAAGGAGCAGAACGGTAAGGCGGCTGCCGCCGTGCCCTTGTTTATGTTACAACTTCTGGTACAAGTGTATGTGTCCTCAGTGCATCATAGAGTGCGGAGGTGTCCCATTTTGATTTTAGGCTGGTGCGCCTTTCCTGCGTAAGTTATGCCACAATCGTCTATACTTCCTATGCACGCGCACTTTCCTCAAATAAAAGGCAGACAACTTGTATTCTCATCTCTCCGATATTCCCACATGCGTTATTCTGGGGGCCTTTAGTTTGCACACGATGGTTTTCCCTGAATCCCGTTGTTTCTTTGTTTCGTTGGTTTGGGTGTACACTGTTTCAGACCGCACTAAATGACCTTGTATGCTTTTAAACACCTGGTGGCCGGATGGGGCAGCTGGTGTGACCTACGCACTGGCGACCAGCCAGCCAAGCCTTTCCCGTCCCCGCCAGGGACTATCCCCAGTTAGAAACATTTCTGATGTTGGATGAGATCCCAAGAGTTCACTCCTTTTGAGGAATGCAGTTGATGGTTGTGAGGGGAAGGCTTTACGTGCCCCCTTCTTTGTGGGCAGGAGGGTATGCTTGCAGTTCTGCTGTTTCCAAGTGTTTACCCGCCATCACTCTCTGACACCTCTCTACCTCGCTCGTTTATGGCATGGACGGCGCCCCCCTTCACCCCGCTCGCACGCTGAATTGGAAACATGTCTCTTTTGCATGTGTTTGTTTAAACTCAGGTCGGTGCCCCTCACCCTGGGTCCATTTGAATGAGATGTATGCTGTCCGTGTGCTGGAAACGAGCGTAAAATAGTGTCAGTGCGCCATTCTAACACCCATATAAAATGATGCACAATAACACGTGCACTCATTCCTTTCGTCAGAAAAGGCATAGCTCAGTGTTTCACTCGTGTAATACCAGTCATTTCGTTTACCCTCGTTGAGCAAAAGTGCTATGGTGCCAAAATAAGTAACATAATCCCATTTTGTGTGTGCGTTGGGGTGGGGCACGGACTAAATGGATTTTGATTATTTCAAGTGATGACGTTTGGTGATAACGTATTTGATATCGGATAAACCTGTTGCTTTTCAATTCCACCTCAGGTTCCAGACTTCTACAGGACCTTTTATATTCGCACAGTCAGTAATACGTTGAATTGGATCTCCTCCCACCCACAGGCTACAGCCTTCCCTACTGCAGCACTCACTCACCTGTAGGATGACCTCATTTCACCGGTTATACACACTTGGGCATTGGTGAAAAGGCTGTTGGTAACACCTGATCAGTACAGCTGCAAAGTGTCATTTTCGCAGATGTTTTACAGTGTGCATATTTTACATTTGTACAGTGGCAAGGCTGTTTGTCCTATCTGTCTTAGATTGCAGGTTTTATAATTGTTTGGCCTTCGATTAAACCATTCCAAAAGCCCATTGTGTTGGTGATTGTATATAAAGTTGAGTCTAGCTGAATGCTCCGCACAGTGCCAATAGATTTTGTCTTAAACCTCTGACTAGGGCAAAGAGACTTCTGCATTCATGTGCTGCATTCCCCCACATTCTCCTTCCGGCTACCATATGATGTGATCCGCTGTAGATAAAATTAAGTGATGCTGACTGATGGAGAAAATTTCAGAGACAAACTTTGTCTATGCCAGACCTCTCAAATGGACCTCCCTCTTAGCGTCAATGGTTGGGAGCATCTGTTGCATCCTTATCACATGTGTTCTGGTATGTGTGGCATTACCAAGAGCAGTCGAATGGGAAAATTACATGGGATTGACAGTCCAGTCCCTGTCTCCCTTCATCATCTGTATATTAGCAAGTCCAGCGTTGTTGGCGATGTAAAAAAAAAAAAAAATCCTCTTTGTTATTGGGATGTACAAATATGCCTTCCAAGCGGGTGGACTTCAGAAAAGCAATGAAATAAAAAAAAACGTAATTGACTGCAGAAATATGATTTGTATTTAGATTTACCCCATGCAAATTGCATATGTTAATTTGGGTCTCTGAGTAGAACAGTATGTCCGAAAATAGGCAGCCTTTGTGGGCTTGATGGTTCTCTGCCGTTGCTGATTATTCACTTATGTCTACATGTACATAGAGCTATTTATAGGCCGGTTAAACTATTAAAGTACAATTCACCACTTGGTCTGGAGGGTCTTCACCTTCTATATTTTAAGGATAGATTGATATAATGATCTTCGTTTAGTAAGAAAACAGGAAAGAATTATATTCTTTCAGGGTTCACAAAATAATTATTTCCTGTTTTTAGGAGGCTAGTCTTCTTGCTAAGCCTTCCTAAAAAAAAAAAGTGTGTCCAGAGATGACTTAGAGAAACGACTGGGGTAATGGTTGCCTTTCTAGTCTGGTGACTTGCAGCTCGACTGACAAAGAATGTCAACCATTACCAGCCCACTCCTTGGCTTTCCTGTTCTCCTGTATCGTTATTTTAAACCAATGTAAAAAAAAAAAAAACATTTTTACATTTTATGGAGGGACCTGATAGTTGCTAGGCCACTAATTCTTTTTTCAGATGCACTTTTAATTTGATTTTTTTAAATCTAATTTACTGCTCCATGATTAGAACAGCAAACAAAAATGAATAAAATGACGGCCGTCGGTCATATTGTTTGAGGGTACATTTATCAATATACCGGTCCAAAGTAGCTTCATGACACAAGTGCAAATGTGCCGTAATGTATGCTAATTGTCGCACTGTTTATATTTTCCAGTATTTTTTGTGCTTATTCTGAACAATTTCGGCAAAAAGCATTTGCTTTTATACAGATGCTACTAAACATTGGCAAAGGCATTGACAAAGCCAAAAAATCAAAAAGACAAGACCGATTTGCTTTGCCAATGCTTGTTTATTTTTTTAATGCATCTTATGTAGAAGCTGCAGAGTGTCTCCAGGTCGAGAACTAATCTGACAAAACTAATACCTAGGTTCTAACCAGGGTATTACTGTGATTGGGCCTGAGCGTCTTTGATAGATGATCTAATGTTCAGCGAGAGGCACCGGCCTCCAGTGAGGTACAATTGGGAAGACATATTAAACAAGCATTTGCAATGCAATAGGTCTCGCATTTACGCGAGTTTAAGCTATTGACATTGTAAATGACAATGCCTTTTATTTATGTTTCAAAAACAAAAACAAAAATAAAAGGCATTGTTATTTGCAATGTCAATAGCTCAAACTCGCATAAATGCGAGACCTATTGCATTGCAAATGCTTGTTTATTTTTACTTGAGGACAGGGGATTAAGTCTCTGACCTCCGTAATAGCTGCCAGCAACATTTATCTCATGTTGCTGCCAGCCAATCAGAGCACTTGCTCCCACCGGAGTTTGGCTCCTGAGGGAGCTAGATGGCCCAAGAGACAAAAAGCTCCCGGGACCAAAGAGAATGCTCTGTTTTTAAATTGGCGCTCCCATAAGACTATCACTAACCTCACCTGGACCAACCGAACAGATATAAAATTATTTTAAAATGTTAATTTCTCAAAAACTACAGAACAGATTTACATCAAATTACAAAAACCACCATCTGCGGACCAAGATCTAGACTCCTGACAATTGAGCAGTTTTTGATTCCAAAGAAGTCTATGGGTAATGCATGGAGATTTTCTCAGCCCTTGTTTGAGGAATCACCCTGAAACTTTCAATGCACAAACTAGGCACAAGGGAGCACTTTTTGAGAAAGTTATGTGAAAATTCGTCAAATTGTGCCAAAGTTATTAGCAAAACAAAAACACATTTCCAATGGAAACATTGACCTAACTATAACTACCTAATGGCGACTGCCACTGGGATATATATATATTTTTTGGGGCAGAAATATATATATATATCCTTGAGGCCTCGCATTCAAAAGAGGCAAACAGAATAAGAAGAAACGCAAGGAGAAGCGCAAGGCGCAAAAGGAGAAAAAGTAAAACCCAAAAAAACTCACTGGCGCAACAAACAGAGATAGATGATAATACTATCATCAACCTATCACCCATGACATTAACACGAGCGGAACAACAACTATTGTCATTGGGTTTGACTTTTTGTCCAGTAAGCGATTTCAACTATACACAAACAAGAGTTGACATCTTTTGTTTTATTCGAAAACTTAAACTTAAAAAGTGCTTCACTGTGAAAACAGGCTTGGATGAATCAAAACGGCACAACCATTCCAAGCACGCACCAAGGAACTGCTCCTAGTATCAGATATCCCGACCCTGTTGACCTTGTAGGAGCTAAGTAAACACACCAACATGACTGCACAGGAATCTAACAATATAGAGTCAACACAAGAACAATTACAACAAATGAATACCATACAACGTGGGGCTGGCAGTAGTCCATTTAAATCTAAGTCTACATTCCTCCCAGTCATGCCTAAAGATGCTATTGATATCTTTCATGAGCGAGTTACTGAGGATATCAAAAAATTGTACCATCGAGTTAAGCACAAAAAACGCACCAAGCACTTTAATGAAATCGCATATTCCAAACTGATTAAAAGACTGAAAGACAACCATGAAGTGGTAATTAATAAATCAGACAAGGGCGGTAATATAGTGATATGGCCCAAAACCGAATACCTACAGGAAGCCCAAAGACAACTAACAGATCAGGAATGCTATGAGAAAAGTAGCGTTAAAGAATATAACAAGACAAAAGAAGCACTTAGAAAAAACTTACAGCAGTGGAAAAGAGATGGACTATTATCAACTGAAGAATTTAAATTCTTACACATTGAATATCCAGTTCTACCCATCGTATACTTTATTCCCAAAGTCCACAAAAACACCACACCAGTACCGGGAAGACCAATTATCTCATCAATAAACAGTGCGAGAGAACACATCACACAATATGTGGACTTTTTTCTGCAAGATTTTGTTAAAAAACTTCCTACTTATGTGAAGGATACAGGAGATTTTCTCAAAAAAGTGAGTGACATTCAGTGGGCAGATGATCTAATACTTATAACATTGGACATCGAGTCACTATACACCAGTATAGAACATCGTACAGGTCTGAATGCGGTTAAGCACTTCTTGGATACAAGACCTTTGGATTTTTACAACCACAATAAGATGCTGCTTGACCTCATTTCATGGTGCCTTCACAACAACTATTTTATGTTTGGGAAAGACATTTACAAACAACTGAGGGGCGTGGCAATGGGAGCCTGTTTCTCCCCAGCTATGCCTGCTTGCATGTTGGCTGGTGGGAGGAACAGGTCCTCAGGGTAAAGCACGCGAATTTGTACTCTCAGCATGTGCAAAAATGGTTACGCTATATTGATGACATTTTTGTTGTGTGGAAGGGAGATGAGGAAAGTGCCAAGAATTTTATTCAGAAAATCAATGTGATACTGCTAATCTAAAATTTACATCGCATTTAAGTAAACAAAGTATTGAGTTTCTAGATGTAAGGGTATATATCAAAGATGGTAAGTTAGAAACCACCTTATATAAAAAAACAACTGCTGGTAATTCCACGCTGCACGCAAGCAGTGCCCACCCAAAACATCTGGTTAAAAGTATACTTTACGGCGAACTTCTAAGGCTTAAAAGAATCTGCAGTACACAAGAGGATCTAGAAGAATGCACACAACAGGCACTCACTAGATTTAAGAGAAGAGGATACAGTGACTCTATACTCAAGGAGGCAGAAAGGAAAAAAAAAAAAAAAAGGAAAATGAGAGTAATGTCAACAGGGGAGGAGGAAAGTGAATCCCCACAGGATGACCACGCCCCCAGATTAATAACTACATATAGCCAGCAGGAGAGAAAGGTGAGGTCTATTATTAAACGAAATTGGCCCATCGTACTCACGGATGGAGTGCTGGCAAATAGACTAACTACAGAACCCACTATTACTTACAGGAAAGGAATATCCATTAGGTCCCAGATTGTAAAAAACAGCCCCGAATTGAGCATCAAAAGCACATGGCTAAAACCTAGGCAAGGATTTTTTAAATGCTCGACATGTTGAGCATGTAAATTTGGAGAAAACACTACCTATTATTCCACCCCTTTCAATCCAGGTGTGACAGCCATAAAAGGGAGTTACCACTGTAGAACGGAATATGCGGTATACGTACTAACATGCACCTCTGGCTTGAGGTATGTGGGGAGTACTAAGCTACAGGTGCATGTTAGAATATTGCAGCACCTCCGCGCAATTGTCAATAACGATACCGCATATCCTGTCACACGCCATTTTAAGCCCGAGCATCACAACGACTTAAAATGTCTAAAATATTTTGTTGTTGACGCGATCCCCAACCTCCGTAGAGGAGGCAATAGGGAAAGGCTGTTGCGACAATTGGAGTCAAAACTGATCCTTGAATTCGACAGTAAAGCACCGAATGGGCTGAATAACACGGAGGATCACCATAATTTCCTGTAATAAGTGGCATGAGTTAACTGTACTGTTTCCATATACTTGGTTTTAGCAAGGCCCCAGCAATATTACTCCTTATGCTCCACTTAGAATCGATTAGTAAGGGCTTAGAACTATTTAATCTTATGAAAACCGCTGCCCGCAATCAAGAATTTTACACATTTTTAATCCCAGAGGTGTATTTTTAGTAGCTTTGGTTTTTCTCAGCACTAGCACTTTTCTAAACCGTAAGGTTGGTTTGCACTTTATACACACATAGCACTTTTTTGCAGTTTGCACATATGGTTAAAACTACTATAGTATAAGGCACTTTGTTATATGATGTACATTTTATTATAAGGTACATAATCATAAACTGAATAGCAAGCAGTGGAATAAACTGACATAACACAGAAAAAATATATATGGAGTAGAGGAACTCTAAGGTGCAACATATATACAACACGGTTATGTCAACAATAGGCGATCTGGCAGCCGCAATGCAGCGAACCTGATTTAAGCATTTATGCAGTTATATTGTGGTACGTTGATTGGGCCACACAGCGGCTTATGGCAATTTGTTTACATGGTTTTAATAAGTGATTCTTGCACAAATTTTATTTATGGCAACATAAGTAAGCATTAATTGTGGAATATAATGGAATCCATGTCTTTATTTATATATTTATGTTTATTTATATATTCGTACATATGAATGTTTATTTATTCATGTACATTGCCTGTTTAATCGTCATACATTGAAAAGATCAAACAACAAGTATATTGTTGCACGGATTGATAAATTAATAGAGAACAGACTATAACAGTGCTGAGTTTAAGTCGGAAGTATGTTCTTGATGTTTATGATCATGTGACACTGGGATGGTGAGCAAAGTATAAAAAATATGGCGGACTGCGTTTCCGTATGTGATCAAGGACATCATTACGGAGGCTCGTGAGCAATAAAAAACATATGCCATTTTACCCACTGGAGTTCGTAACTCTCTTCTCGCCGTGTGGAGGTTTGGAGAGTTTATGGTATTTCGATATATATATATCTATATCTATATATATATATAGATATATATATATATAGATAGATATATATTTTTTTTTGCAGAATTAACTCTTCTTTCCCCAAAAGAAGAAATAAGACAGCACTGTTCTCCATGTCTGCTGGATATAATTTTAATCATGGATAAAGAGTACCAGACAAGACAAATGAATTTCAACCCTGATATTGGTCTCTCTCTAGTTAACAATGTAACAAAGTGAGTTCCAAAATGGTGAATTTAAATATCCCCGTAGACATAAAGAAACTACTCAGTTTGTTAAAAATATACATGTGAACCACATACAAACTGGAGCGAGACAAAGAGTACAAAACTATCTCAATATCACATTTATTTATGACATTTCAAAGAAAAACACAATGGAAATTGTGAACAGCTGATATTCTTTGGAAATGATGAAGTAAACATTCACCAAGGGGTGAAGATTGAAAATTGAGATTACACAGACTTGTATCCCATTATTATTATTGAATTAGACACTAAAATGCCCAACTGACTGAATATGGGGAAAAAATGAGAATACATTTCAAGATCAAATGATGTGACATGTAGCAATCCAGTAGTTGATGTGAGATTGTGTGATTCTCTGCTACAAATTAAAACATCTTCTCTTTTGTATAATGCATCTCTTAATTTTTCAACTCCATGTTAATTTTAATCTAGTGACTTGAGTGATGCTCTTTTGTTTAAAGTTTTTAGCCTTTTATACTGCTTTACTTCTGGTCATAATCTATGTGAAGATGGAATTTGAAGATATTATAGTTAAACATGTTGAATCAAGTGTGTAAGATGTATCTATGAGAAATGGTTATTAACATGAAAACTGGTGGTTTTGGCCCCTTTGGGCACAATGTGTTGATTGTTCAATTTCTTTTGATTTTTCAGATTTTTTAATTAGTTTTTTTTTCTTGTTGATTCTAATTTTCCATGTGCTACATTAAATGGATAAATACAGTGGTTACAGACAATATCTTTCTGTTTAGATTTAGTGCTGAATTGTGGATCTATTGCCCTATTTTCAGATTTGCTATTGTGCACTTGGGCTTACTTTTCTGATTGTTAATATTTTCTTTAACTCTTATTTTTTCTTAAAGATGTTGAAAGAATTGATATTATATTCAGTCTCTTGTGATCAATATCATATACCCAATTGTATGAGATTGGTGATGAAAAATAATGTGGATATGGATACAGCTTTATGAATAGCCAGATAGTGAATGTAATTGACTTCATTATAGAGCCTTGTTAGTCTGTTATACAAAGATCACACACAGTTGTTTGAATAGCTTAATGCAGATAGAAATTAACTTAGATACAGAGCTTCATAGGTTCGATCCTGCAATTCCACAGTACTGGACCTTGAACGAGCCTGTTGTGATATTGAGGTTGTTATGATACCTTTGACCCTCTCCTGTTTGTATGTTTTTCACATGTATACATGTAACACTGAGTATTTTCTTTATGTCAACAGGGATGTTTAAACCCACTGTTTTGGAATTCACTGTTATACTGTAATCTCGAGAGAGAGACCAGCGGCGCGGTTCAAATGCGTTGGTCTGGTCTGTAACTCTTTATGCATGATTAAAATTGTATCCAGCAATTACGAAGTGTCATTTTATTTCTTCTTTTGGGAAATGAACAGTTTGTTCTCCAAATAATTCTGCAGTACCTGACCGCTAACTGGCACCCGATCAGGTAGGCGGTGTCCTGCGATTTCAGGCAAGAGGAAATGTATGTTTTTCTTGAACAGAGACCTGTTCGCTGTGTACAGAAGCAACAGAGTCTAGGAGAATGAATGATACCAGAAGTGGAGACAACCTTTAGGCACTGCCTCACTTTGAAGGTTGGACCACAGGTATGCAAACCGGAAGGAAAGCTGTAGTCTGTTTCTTTGCCTTTTTAGCCTTGGTGTGTATTTGGTGCAAGCTCTAGCAAAATTATTAGTGCTTGAATAGACCAGAAAAGAAAGGAAGTTGATAATGAGATTTTTGACGATGTAATATCTTATGAAGATTTTGATGTACATACAATAGGAGCATCTATTCTTATGCTAACAGTGAAATAAAAATTTAATAAATAAGAAAGACTTTCCAAATGAGAAAACAATCAATGATGGGAGATAGACTCTTTGGAAAAATATCTGGAGGCCCAACGCCTACCACGGCGTTTGCGAGCGTTTACAATAGCTAGCAACAAAAACCACTTTCAGAGCTCATCGATTATTGGGTGACAAGTAGTAATGAATGTTTGTTTGGTTGGATACGTACTTTAATTAAATTTGAGAAAATAGATGGAAAAAGATTGTGAAGGGATTGAACAATTGAACATGGATTTATCTAAAGAGCCAGATCAAACATTTGTACAACACTTTAAAACTCAAATGCAAATCAACCTGGAAAATTACGAACAAGAAACTAAAGAAAAGAAACAATGAAAATGTATTAGAGTTAAACAGGATTATATATATAAGGGAGAGTGTTTGCATTTACACAGAGATTTGACATTGAGAGAGTTGAGCAAACCAAGGCTGAAACTAAAGGAGATTGTAAATCACACCCTCAACTAGTGCTTCTGAACAAAGCTCGAACACCTCGTTTGCAGATTCTGTTTATTTAGCAGATTAACCAGAGAATGGCAATCATCCGAAAATGATGATGGATGAATACAGACTCATTCAAGTGATAAGAAGAAAAGAAAACAGGAAAAGGGAGACAAAGAAACATTGTAAAAAAATCAAGAAAAGAAGAGGGAAAAAGGTGAAAATCAATACAAATGACAAACGAGGACCAAGAAGAAATAAAAATAAATGAGAGACCAATTGTAAATTTGTCCTCTCACACTCTCACTAAGGAAGAAAAGAGGATTTTGAGTTTGGGACTATTGTATTTTCAGAAGACTATCTTTGGCTATACTAGAACTCATATAGATACTTATAAATTGTGTAGGAAACTTAAATTGACCAAATTCTTTACACATTTCCTCAAATTTTACCATCAATGACGTTGAACATTTACATGACGTATGAATTGACATGCAGAAAGAAATGCTTGAAAGATTCAAAGAAAGAAGGTACCCAGATGATATATTAAAACAGGCAGTTGACACAAGAATTTATATAAATTCAGTCAAGATTTATTGGTCCCCAGGGTATGTGAATGTCACAACAAACAGATACGGCTAATTCTTGACTACAATACAGTGAATGTAATTAAATCTATACTTCACAGAAATTGGAATATTTTGTACATAGAGAGCACACTTGAAGCCAGGTTAGGCTGTACTGAATCAATTACATACAAAACATCTAGATCTATCAGAGATATATTGGTGAGAGGATACCTGAAAGAGACTGGATAACAAGAAAAGAGGACCCCATTGGTGGGTTTTCATAAATGTAACTCATTTAAAGCATGTAAAAATAATGTAAATGTGTCAATGTCCAGTACTGCTAGAATGAAATGACCTAAAATAATCAGAAAATTCATCACACTAACCCCTCCCCCTTTTGTGGTGTATGTATTTGAATGTCCCTGTCATTTTAGATAGGTGGGTAGGTAGTACTATCTTACCAGTAAAAAAAAAAGAAAGAACATCAAAGAGCCATTACAAACAATGCTCAGATTTTCCCTGTTCTGGGACATGTCAAAGAAAAACACAAAAGAAATTGTAAACACTTGAAATTCTTTGGAACTGATAAAGTGAATATTCACCCGCGGGCTCTAGACAGTGAACTGAGATTACGCAGACTTGAATCACAGTATATTATTTAATTGGACACTAAAATGCCCAATGGACTGAATAGTTTAGTTTACGCTATTCCCTATTGGGGTGTTCATGTTGTAAACCACCTCCATTGTTTTCTATAGGAACATGTTGCAGTATCATCTGTTTTGGCACCTTTGGGTATAGTAACTTTTGAAGTGCATTTGTGAATTTTAATTGTCTTACTCTTTTGTGGGTGTGCGTTTTGTATGTTTATATCTATCTAGTATTTCTATAGCGCAAACCTTGACGAAAGGCAGCGGAGCACTGTACCTGGTCAAACCCAAGCATAAAGTCACTGAGAGATAGGAGATGCAGCTGGTTTGAAGACATTTAATGCTTTGCGAAGGAGCTTTCTTTAAAGAGGTGCGTCTTCAACTATTTCCTAAACTGGAGCAGTGTTGGTGCAGTCCTGATGGATACAGAGATGTTGTTTCAGATCCTGCGTGCAAAGATGGAAAAGACTGTCTTTTTTTCCTTTTTTCACACTTCCTAGTCTGAAGTGTGATGGTGTCCTATGGGTGTGTCAAGACCCACAAGAGATGGTAAGCCTTACTGCAAAATAAGCGAGAATGCAGGTCGTGATGACTTTGTAAATGATGCAGCTCGTTTTGGAAATGTGCAGAACCTATCCTTAAATTTCCTTTAACCCCACCCATTTTGTAGTAGCTATTCCCCATATCCCAACCACCCCCCTAATCCCCCATATTTACTACTAAATTCTATACTTATGTGGGCGGAGATCTCCATACAGAAAAGATAGGTAAGGTTTGCTTGGAGTTCACCGTTTGTCTGTGAATTGCATTTTGTAGTTTGTGATGCAGTGAAATTGGAGTATTACTTTAGGTACTCCAAAACACCTTTTGTGAATCGGAAGCAATGGACTATATTGATGATCAGTTTTTCAACTGATGCTACCATTCCCCAAACATTCAGGATCTGACAGTAACATATGGCTGTCATTGTGAAAAAGGAAAGGCAGATTGGGATGGAATGTGGACAGTCGCTGACTTTGGAGCTTTGCCCAGTGTGTCATCTTCTGAAACAAATTATACACTGGTTGACTTCTCATTCTTCATGATGCCAACATGCATTACTTAATATCAATCAAAGCATATGCATTTGCCAGTATAGCTTCGTCAGTGTGCACTTACTCTATATTACAAGAATATGATTATTGATTTACAGATGATCTTATGTCAGTCACACTGTCACCATAAATTGAATTATCACCAAATTCATCATTACTCTTGTGAGAAGTTGGCCTGGTATATACTGACCACTAATTAAAGTAGGAACCTTGCACCAGTCCAAATAACCCTTATGGTGATTTAAGAGGTCAAAGATAACCTTAGAAAGCTATCCAAGTGGTAGCTGTGGAGAGCAGCCTTCAGGCTTAGTCTTGAAGAAATGTTAAGCAGCTTGTTTTACCAGAAAGCAATCTTATAGTATTGGTTAAATAAAAGGAGAACCACACAGTAGTTATAAAAATATGTGTTCATTAATATAACACTCTCTAGTACGACATAGTATCTCCTACACGGAGATAATCACAAAGCACACAATACTTAAGCATAGAAATGACAGTAAATAGCACTAATACACAGTGGGCCCTAGGGGGGGACCAAACCATATACTAAAATAGTGGTATAAGAACCACGACTCGAGTCAAGACAGTGTCGAGAGGTTGTAGAATTGCTGGGACCCCAAGGAACCACCCAAGGTGAGTAAGTAGGGACCCCACGGAGGATGGGTGAAGTGTGGGAACACGACTGCGTACTCCGTACAATTCTATGGAAAAGTCGTGGTTGAAGTTTTAGAGTTTAAGGACCCTTCCCAGTAGACTTAAAAGAAACCCCGTGGAAGATAGGAGGTTGGAGAGCCACCCCACCCATGGATACCGAGGTACCCAAGTTACCTATCACAGGGAAGCCGGGTGCATAGGTCCGAAGTGGTGTCGGAAACCACCGTCGAACCCAATAGAGGACTTCGAAGAAGAGCTGCTACTGGAAGGAAGAAAAGTGTCAGTTGGAATCCAAAGGTGGATTCTTGTCGAAGAGTACCTGAAAGCAGAGGGGACAGAGTCTGGGTCACTCAGGAGTGACCAGGGGCTTGGTAGACGAATGCCCACCGATGTCGGGGGCTTCAGGTGCATTGATGGGGTTGTTGACTCTGCAGCTACGGGGACCAGGAGACGTTGAGGATGACCAGGAGCCAGATGCGAACTGTCCCACAAATGATGTCGAGTACTGAGGGGTCGGTGTCCGGCGGAAGCACCAACAAGCCTTGGCAACGGCAACCCATGCAGAAGGTCAAGGATGGATACGTTCGGACCAGCAAGGTCCAGGAGACTCACCACAGCAAGGGGAGTCAGGAAAGGCCTAGAGCAACCAGGGGAGCCCAAGAAAAGCAAAGTTGACCCTCAAGTGGAACCACAGGCCGGAGGCAGAGGAGTCACGAGGGGACCTCAAGCAATTTCACCAAACAGCAGCCCACGGAGCACTCGGTGCGAGGAGCGAGGAGCACTCGGTGCGAGGAGGCCAGAGTTCTTGGTAGGAAATGGGGCCAGAGGTTGGGGCTACTTGGAGCCCAATGCACTTATTCAGGAAACGTGAACAAGCATACGCATCTGCAAATGTACGCGTTGCACAGGGGTTCGGGTGTTGGAGCCCCCACGAGGGATTCTGACCTCAAACTTGGTGAGAGGGCAGCTCGGACCTCGAGGGACATAGGAGCCGACCTCCTGTGTTGCTGAAGCCTTTGGAGTCCATAGGAGCTCAGGGTCAGCAGACCAGACAGCAGTGTTGCGGTGCCTGCAAATGCAGGGGAGTGACTCCTTCACTCCAAGGGAGATATCCTTGGTTGTCCTTGATGCTCCACAGATCCTGCACAGATCCTGTATGGTGCACGTGCACAGACGATGCTTCAGACTGAGAGGGAGACGAAGTCGGGCCCAAACAAAGTCCAGCGAAGTCCAGAGTGTCCAGACGGTCAAAGTTCAGTGGTTTCTGGTTCAGAATCTTGTCCACATCGAATCTAAGGTCCTACAGCTAGGTAAGCCCTTTTGTACCCGCAGGAGAGGGTTCGACAGATTCAGGGGACCCTCTCAGAGGAGGGTCTGGATAGTGGAGAGGTTACTCCCATTTCCTTTCTCCTGTTTTGCGCCAGAGCAGGAGCTGACGGCTCTCAGGACTGGTTTGAACTGGACTATGCACAGGGACACCAAATGCGCCCCTCATGCAGACTTTCGGTCACTGGCAAGTGCACCTACCCAGCCCTAATACACTAAATCCTGTCTGGGAGGTGGTCAGGTGTGACAGGATGCCTATTGTTCGGCCTTCCCCTGCTCGAGCTTGGCTAAGCAGCAGGAGGGCAGAAATGTGTCTCTGGTCGGCAGCAACCATTTTGTGCTGCCCGGGACCAGAAGTCTGCAACCGGGAACACCAGGGACCCAAAGAAGCTTGCTTCTGAGGGGTGGAATCGTATGATTCCAACATGTTTGACACCAAACACGATAGGGTTAGTTTCAGCCATTTTAGAGTTGGTCATCACACGGTCGCATAATGCCACTCTATATGTCGTAAATGGCTGCCTCACTGACAACCCGGGAGAATGGGCTCCGTAGGCTGCAGGGATGTTCTGCTCATGCAGTGGCACCCTCTCACTTAGAACCAAGCACCCTGCCCTCAGGATTCTAAAGTCCTGCTAGAGGGGTGACTTATAGGTTTTAAGTGCAGTGACCCTTAGATATAGTAAACCTATATCTTAAGTAAGTGGTGCATGCACCATCTTACACAGGCTGCAATGGCAGGCCTGTAGGTCCATTTTGCATGGCCTCTCATGGGTGGTTTAATACATGCTTCAGCTCATGGGAGGCCTCTGGGGTACCTATGCCCTGGGTACATGGGTACCATATACTAGGGACTGACAAGGGTACCACAGTATCCAATCTGGAGTGCACCTAAGTACATAGCATAACAGTTTAAGGAGAAAGCAGATAGACTGTGGTCCTGATTAGCGGGATCTCAGTCAGACTAGTCAAAAACAGTATCACATTTAGCAAAAAGTGGGGGTAACCATAAGAAGCAGATCCTACTTTCCTACATAACCCACCCCAAACGTAAGGAGATTAGACTAACCTTGCCCAGTTGAGTCTTCATTTTCTAAATGGAAATATCCGGAGAGTCCATCTGCATTGGCATGGTTACTCCCAGGTCTATGTTCCACTGTATAGTCCATCCCCTGTAGAGAAATGGACCACCTCAAAAGTTTGGGGTTTTCACCCTTCATCTGTTTTAGCCATGGGAGGGGCTTATGGTCTCTCTGAACAATGAAGTGAGTGCCAAACAGGTATGGCCTCAACTTCTTCAGGGCCCAGGCCACAGCAAAGGCTTCCTTCTCTATAGCTGACCAACGTTTCTCTCTGAGGGTCAACCTTCTGCTGATAAAAGCTACTGGTTGGTCCTGACCCTCTGCATTAAGTTGTGACAACACAGCCCCTACCCCCAACTCAGATGCATCTGGTTGGACAATAAATTGCTTGGAGTAGTCAAGACTCTGCAGAATGGGAGCAGTGCACATGGCCTGCTTGAGATCATCAAATGCCTTCTGACAGCTAACTGGCCACTGAACCTACTTGGGCATTCTTTTTGATGTAAGATCATTCAAGGTAGTCACTATGGACCCATATCCTTTTACAAATCTTCTGTAGTACCCAGTCAGGCCCAAGAAAGCTCTGACCTGAGTCTGGGTAGTGGGAGCAACCCAGTTCATTATGGTCTGGATTTTGCTCTGTAATGGTTGAACCTGGCCTCCACCCACAAGGTGGCCCATGTACACAACCTTGCTCTGCTCTATCTGGCACTTAGTAGCCTTGATAGTGAGGCCTGCTTTCTGCAGAGCCTCCAAAACATTCTTCAAGTGGACTAGGTGATCCTCCCAGGTGGAGCTAAAGACAGCTACATCATCCAGATATGCTGGACTATCGGCTTCCAGGCTTGTAAGGACTTTATTCACCAGCCTTTGGAATGTGGCAGGTGCATTCTTCAAACCAAAGGGCATTACAATACATTGATAATGCCCACTAGGGGTTGAAAATGCAGTTTTTGGTTTGGCATCCTCAGCTAGTCTGATCTGCCAATAGCCAGCAGTGAGGTCAAATGCACTCAAGAACTTGGCTGAGGCCAAAGTATCAATAAGCTCATCTGCCCTAGGAATTGGATGAGCATCAGTCCTAGTGACTGCATTGAGTCCCCAGTAGTCAACACAAAACCTCATCTCTCTTTTACCACCCTGGGTGTGAGGTTTCGTTACCAAGACCACTGGACTAGCCCAAGGGCTATCTGAAGGCTCAATAACTCCCAACTCTAGCATCTTTTGGACCTCTGTCCCAATGCAATCTCTGACATGGTCAGGCTGCCTGTAAATCTTATTTTTAACAGGTAGACGATCAACTGTGTCCACTTCATGGGTACACCAGGTGGTCTGACCAGGAGTCAGAGAGAACATGTGTCTATATTGATTGAGGACCTTCCTGCGATCAATCTGCTGTTGGTCAGTGAGGCTGCCTGCCAAAGCTACACCATCCACTGACCCATCATCAGGGTTCTGAGAGAGGAGATCAGGGAGATGGTCACTCTCTTCTTCCTGTCCCTCATCAGTTGCCATGAGAAAGCCCATGTCAGCCCTGTCCACAAAAGGTTTGAGCCTGTTCACATGGAGCACCCCGTGGGAGCTCCTAGGAGTGCCAAGGTCCACCAAGTAGGTGACCTCACCTTTCTGCTCAATTATAGAATGGGGTCCACTCCACTTGTCTTGGAGAGCTGCTGGGGCCACAGGCTCTAACACCCATACCTTCTGCCCTGGCTGGTAAACAGTCAGAACAGACTTTTGGTCATGCCAAGCTTTCTGTAATTCTTGACTTGCCTCAAGGTTTTTGCTGGCCTTCTTCATGTACTCAGCCATCCTGGAGCAGAGACAAAGTACATAGTCCACAATGTCTTGCTTAGTTGGTTTGAGAGGTAACTCCCATCCCTCCTTCACTAAACACAGGGGACCCCTAACTGGATACCCAAACAGAAGTTCAAAAGGGCTGTAGCCAACCCCCTTCTGTGGGACCTCCCTGTAGGCAAAGAGAAGGCAGGGCAACAGAACATCCCATTTTCACCTACGTTTTTCTGGGAGGCCCATGATCATGCACTTGAGGGTTTTGTTGAATCTTTCAACTAACCCATTGCATTGTGGGTGATAGGGTGTGGTGAACTTGTAGTCACTCCACTCTCCTTCCACATTGCAGTGATATAACTTGACATGAAGTGTGTACCTCTGTCAGTTAAGACCTCCTTAGGGAAACCCACTCTGGAAAAGATTCCCAGGAGGGCCCTGGCCACCACAGGGGCTGTGGTGGTTCTAAGGGTTATTGCTTCTGGATACCTAGTGGCATGGTCCACCACCACTAGTATGTAACTGTGTCAGGATGCTGTAGGAGGGTTCATGGGACCAATTATATCAATCCCAAACCTTTCAAAGGGAACCCTCACCACTGGTAGTGGTATGAGGGGGGCCTTTGTGGTACCACCTGTCTTACCACTGGCTTGACAGGTGGTACAGGAGCGACAAAACTCCTTTGTGTCCTCAGACATGTGAGGCCAGTGAAAGTGAGAGGCAAGCCTGTCCCAAGTCTTTCTTTGGCCTTGGTGTCCTGCTAAGGGAATGTCATGTGCCAAGGTGAGTAGGAAGCCCCTAAACTTCAGAGGTATGACCAACCTCCTGGTGGTACCAGGCTTGGGGTCTCTACCCTCTGAGTAAAGGAGTCCCTCATCCCAATAGATCCTGTGGGATCCACTGATGCTCCCAGCAGCCTCAGCAGCAGCTTGCTGTCTGAGGGGTTCAGGAGAGGGGCAGGTTTGCTGCTCCATACTTAAGTCTGCCCTGGAAGGGCTCCCTGTCCCCAAGAACTCAACCTGATCAGGTTCAAGTTCATCTGAGACAGTTCCTTCACAGGGACTAAGATCATCTCCCTCAAGAGACTGATCCTCACTTTGAGTCTGGGGGGAAGACACATCCTTACCCCTCCTGCTCCTTCTCTTGGAAGGCTCTTGGTCCATTGTTCCAGGATCCAGGGCCTGTTCAGTGTTTGTCAGTTTGGCCTGTGACCTGATCATAGCAAACACATCTGCAGAGATGCCCAGCATTGCTGCATGAGTCCTAAGTTCCACTTCAGCCCAGGCTGAAGTCTCCAAATCATTGCCCAACAAACATTCTACTGGTAGGTCTGAGCTAACCACAACTTTCTTAGGGCCAGTTACCCCTCCCCAGCTGAAATTAACAACTGCCAAGGAATGGTCAGTCCTGACATTGTTTGCATTGGTCACTTGGTACATCTCTCCAAGTATGATTTTCTCAGGGGCCACAAGATCTTTTGTCACCATAGTGACACTTGCACCTGTGTCTCCTTGGCCTCCTTACCATTTATTAAAGGCTGCTGTCTGTATTTGCCCAGATTACTGGGACTGACAAATATGGTGGCAATATCCATGCCACCATCACGGACAAGCACAGCCTGAGCTGGAGTTCTGACTAGGCCAGAACCCATCTCAGAGCCCAAGGTTAACCCTACTAATCCCTTGTTCCCTGTACAACCACTTGTACTTGTGCTAGGGGACGCAGTTGCCTTAGGGGCAGTGGTGGTAGGAGGGTTTTCCTTGGCTTTTGGACAATCAGCATCTTTTGTCCAATGGGTCTTTACCTTACAAAAGTAACACCAAGGTTTTTTTTTGCCTTTACCTTTGTTGGATTGTGACACCCCCCCAGATACAGGTTTTTGGGACCCTGATGAAGACTGTTTTTGATCTTTACCCTTGTCCCCACCCTTATCTGGAGTTTTAGAATCCTGTTTCTTTTGGTCCCCACCATTGTTCTAGTGTTTCTGCTTCACCCTGGTTCTGACCCACTTATCTGCCTTCTTTCATAATTCTTGGAGAGAAGTCAGATCAGAGTCAACCAGGTATTGATGCAATAACTGATTTTGGCAATTATTAAGGATCTGCTCCTTCATAATCAAATTGTATAATCCCTTGAAATCATTCACTTTGCTGCCAAGCAACCAGTCTTCCAGAGTCTTAATGGCACTATCCACAAAGTCTACCCAATCCTGATTCTGTGCTTTCTGGGTGTCTCTGAACTGAATCCTATACTGTTCAGTGGTTAAGCCAAACCCATCAATGAGAGCGCTCTTCAAGATTGAGTAGTTGTCAGCATCCTCTTCTCTAACAGTGAGGAGCTTATCTCTACCTTTGTCAGCAAAGGAGAGCCACAATATAGCTGCCCACTGCTCTTGAGGGGCCTTCTGGACTTTACAGGCCCTCTCTAAAGCAGTTATCCATGTGTGTTGCCATCCCCAACATGGTAGGGAGGGACAATCTTGCTCAGGTTCCTATTATCAAAGGAATGTTCCTTAACTCTAGGGACACTGTTGCTGCCACCATGGGACTCTAGTCCCATCTTTTTTCTAGCTCTCTGGATTTCTAGGGACTCTTTATTAAGGGCCAATTGCTCTTCCCTGAGATTAAGCCTAGCTGTCTCAAGTTCAAGAAATAGGTACTCCCTATCATAACAGTGGTCCCTCTTGCTAAATACAGAGGTCCCTACAGACTGTCCTGAGGGATTAGACTCTGCAGAGGGAGATCTAGATCTCCTCTGTAAACTCTGCACTCGTCCAGGAGGAGTAAAGAGGGGGCCCTCATGGCCTCCTCCACTCTCCTCTTGAAGATCTGAGTTATCCAGGTGGGAACCATCAGGTTCTCCCTGGTGAAGGTGAAGGAAGTGGCCCAAAAATGGGTCACTCGGGTCATAAGGACCACCTGTATGCCTTCCCAAATAATGAAGAGTCAGTCAGACAGTAGAGAATACAAACCAAAGATATTTATTAATAATCACAGCTGTGGAGCCCGGTCTGACCAGCCTCATGAAAAGACCGTCGAGGGACTGCCTTTCACAAGCATAAAGGTGACAATTATACATTTCAGCCTGAGCACAAGACACACCCACCAAGTAACTTTCCACAGAAGGCAGCAGAAACAGAGGGGGCACACAAAGATGAGCTAATAGTCTGAGACCAGGCACACACTATCTCTCTGGCAAGGTCATTCTGTCCGTGCCTGCAGCTGAGCCAGTGGGTGGCAGGCTCCATCTCATGGGAAAGGTATGCAGAAGTACAATCAGTATATTAATTTATACAGCAAGGCCCAACTTACAGAGACACAGGGAATTCTACACAGCTGCTACTTGCAGAGCCAGGGAACAATTAATTGCAAACATGGCCTAGAATTAGCAACTAAGTATAAAATGACGCCGCAAAGGCTAACTTAACCATCATTACATATTGTAGCACAGATCAGACTTTTAATTTAATTCTAACAGACCCCCGTTTTAGCCTTAGCTAAGTCATTTTATACTATGGAGTGAAACATCTCTATTCACATGAACAACATTAATACTCAGAACTGTTCAAATGTTCGATTATTAAGCAGGGAAACTTTAAGAGACATGTTGACCTAAAAAGTATCTACATCAACGCTCATCAACCCTTCTATCTCCTTCTGAAGCATGATCTCAGCATTTGTGTTGCATGGATGTCCTTTCCTTAGCAGTCAATGTACTTACGCAGCAAACGCAACAAACTGAGAGACAGTGCATACAAGGGCCTATTTTTCGTGTAACATACTTTTACATTGTACCTGATGAAATGTGCAATACGTAGATGGGGCAACAAATACAGTGGGGAAAAAGAAAAGAAAGGCAACATTTGCAAACCATCCCCTCGGATGCTAAGTATGAACTTGTGATCCACGGGCAAAGTGAACATTATGATGCAGGATCTAAGACGGGCCTATTGTCATGTTCAGTCTGTAAATTAAGTCATATGTTCTCACCCACCTTAATCTCCCCCGCCCCTGGATACAAAAACGAACGGTCATATCAACTATCATGACAGGCATCTGCCCAATGTACACATTCATTTGTAGTGCGGAAATCAATAAATGCATTATCTAGGACTGGAGAACAGAATTGAAGGTACACCAATCTGAACACTTGTATTATCATTCTATGTCCTCCGGTGCTCCCCTGTGCGAGGAGCCAAAGTAACAAACATGTTCACAAGAGAAACAGGTGCTGTATGAACTTGAGAGTTCACAGGATACTTCTCATTCAGGGAGTAGGATGTCCGTAACACTATTATTAGCACAATAACAACTATGGATGCAACTTGTACTTTCTATGTACCGACCCCGCTCTGGACAGGGAGGTGCAAAGGGCTGTTTTCCTCATAAATTGGGTGACCAAATAGATACATGGTGATTGGGAGAGAAATGTAACACAATGGAATTGGTTTCCAGGGAACAGGAGGATGGGTAAAACTATTCTTTCCAGTGTCTTTCAGAGAGCCATCACTGGTAGGCTCCTATTGTTCATCTGGCGTAGGCGCTATTGAGCACCGGCGGTGGAGCTACTCGTCTAGCTCTTTCTGGAGAAATCCTCTTCACTCAGGATAGGGCACCCTCCCTCCTGGGAGGACGCCCTCAACTCATCCTGTCCAGTGCCCAGGCCAGTGCACCAATCTTTCTTACCCTGCTCTGTCGCTGGCACCTTAGACAGGGTACCTGCACCCTATTCTTCATCCATGAAGTCCATCCCTACTAATCCAACTTTCCCTTGGTGCACTGTTCCTCCGTCGGGCGTATATTGTACCATGTCACTCCAGGCACAGGGGGTCAAGGGAGAAAGGGGGGTCAAACTCAAGGGGGACCAAGGGACAGAGACTCAAATACAGGCAAGCCCTCAGGCTGGGGCTCAATGGGCTGGGACTCAGGCACAAGTAGACCAACAGGCTGGGGGTCCTGGATAGCCCCTCTCTCTTTTTTGTTTTCGGTGGTACTGCCTCGTCCAGCAACCTCTTTGCTCTGCAGCTTCGCCTCAGTCATATTCATGGATGTTCCATAACAAGCAGCCAGGTTGTGTATCACGTCTGGGCCCTTCTCTCTTTTTTGTGACTGCAGGGCGTCCCGGACCTATTAGTGGATATAATACGAACTTTTAGTTAATTGGCAAGGATAAAACTTTATATAATTTATTTTTTCTCTCCCAACACCAAGTAGCGGGGTAAGCCTTTAATTCATTTACTAAGCTCTGAAAGAACAATTCAGACATACTTTGGATCATTGCGTCTGTCCATTCCTATATTATTCATCTAAAGAACCTCAAAAAAGAAAATGTGTGGTGCGAAATTATTGGGGGGCATACAGGTACCCTTCCTAGTAATGTGCATCATGTGCACCATACAGTACACAGGCTGAGCAATGTCTCATCCTGACAATGTGCCTTACTTTCAACTTAGACATCGTGACTTCCAGTACCCACCCAGCAGGGCCTGCTACAAACATTCTTTCATTTCATTTTAATCATTTTCTGCAAACGCATTGTTCCTTCCCACATCATCTGTTACAACCCAGTTACTCAGGCTAACTAATAAAGGACTTGTGATGTCTCTACAACTGTACGTAGTGTTGCGGTAACATGAACAATAATTGTGGTGCCACCTGGGCATTCAAACGAAAGCCACCGACATATTGTTCCCCTTAAGGATCAGATAAGGGAACATCAGTCTAGTCTACCCATCCTTTCATCTCCATTTCAATTCCAATTCCATCAATTTACAGAAGGGAGGGGCAGTAACATGGCTGACTTCAAGGTGACACATTTTCCTAATCATGACAATTTTTGCAAACAGTGTTATTTTATAGCCAATTAGACGTGCACTGGTGATGTACTGTGTCTCTGTTTATTCAAGGGCATGTTCACAGCATCCTGTGAAATGAGTGGCTAAAGCGAGTCCAACCGATGTCTTATGGAAATGGCCACCATCATGACCGTTCCTAGACAGCTCGGGCGGGCTCAAAAGACAGAAAGCGCACAACAAACCATCTTGTGTACTTACAACACAAAACAGCATACAACAATATATGTACCAAGCACAGACGCCAAAGAAAAAAAACGCAGTTTCAAGTGTTAGGCATTCAGAGTTAAGGCTCATGCACCCCATGCACCTCATTTAATGTGTTAGTTACCCAAGGAGCTAATCTCCTACTCCCCTTCGACAGTAGGTGACCTGAGAAGGAAACCTCCTTTTGAAAATACTTACCCCTTTTAAAAACAAACTCCCTGGTCAGTCAAAACTAAAGATAAGAACAATTTGTTAGAAATGAGTGTCTCTAGTTGGCAGAGGTAGGTACCTTTATTCAAATAGGGACCCTTCTCTCCAGTCAGCGTAAGGGGAATACACACTTTAGATAACCCCTGCTCACCCCCTTGGGAGCTTGACACGAGCAGACAGGCTTATCCCAAAGGCAATGTGTAAAGTATTTGTATCAACACTCACAATAACACAGTGAAAACACCACAAGAAGACACCACACCAAATGCACATCCTCAGTCTCTGTCACACTGAAACCAAACAGTCAATCCACAATCAGGCAGAAACACACAGAAAAGGTGGACAAGAAAATAGCCACTTTCTAAAAGTGCCTGTTGCAAACACAGACTTTAAAACCCATCCTTACTAAAAGGTGCGTTATCAATTTCTGAGTCCAGGGATACCAGACTCCAATTGTCTACCTTATCCCTATGGGAGGATATGCTTGTAAAATTTTACAACGCATTCCCCATTCTGTCCTATGGGCAAGATAGCCTTTCAATATTGAAAACGGAATGGGCAGTATGTCACTATCAGGGCATGTTACACACACCAGTACATATCCTACCTTTCACATACACTGCACCCTGCCTAGGGTGGTATCTTGGGCCTCCCATAGGTGTGTCCTATGTACAAACTGCATGCAGGCACTGCGGTGGCAGGCCTGAGGCATCTTTTCCAGGCTACTCATGTGGGTGGCTCAATCAGCGTGCAAGCCTACTGGTAGCAATTTATTTACCAGCCCTGGCACAATCAGTGCACTTCACTAGGGATCTACTAGTAAAACAAATATGCAAATCAGGGAGAACCAAGCACAATATCGATTTACACAGAAAGCACAGGATGCCATGTCGCACACTACTTAACTGCACTGTCCCTACAATTCTGCTGTGTGTCTGAAACGATAAACAAGTAACTACCTTTTTTAAACCTCTGCACAGATACTCTGTCTCTCTACATAGTCCCAAAAAACAAAAAAAATGCAGCGGAGCCTAAGACTCCTACCAGTCAATGTGAATACGGACAAAGACCTATTATGAATATAATACTGCCAAAGAATGTATTTTAAATCAGTGATAGAAAAATATTGAGCAGCAGAAAGAACCATTAACAGAAGCATAGCAATGGCCAGAGCAGCAGACAACTGAAGAACCACATTTCTGTTAACTTCACACAAGGCAGTCACAAATTTTAAACACAAGCAAAACAGGGGGGACTATTACAAATATGAACAGTCTTTACCTCAATCACGCCTTTCTCAACCACATCTGGCATCATGCATAACAAGGCTCGCGGAATCTGTAGCAGTCCCAGCTCTGCATCACCTGTTGCCCACAAAGTGGATGACACATCCGCAAAACTCAGGGGGGAAAACAAACACTACTCACTACTTACATTAAGGCCCATCATCAGACATTCACCTGCCTGAGTGCAGTAATAGTAGGATGCCAAACCCATTACATGCTCACCACCATTAGACATTAACTAAAATGGAAAATTCACAGTAAAAAGGACCTATAATCAGAGCAAGAGAGCGCAAAACATGTGCTACAACTAATGCGTCTGAAACACCCACCAAAACACTCATAACACTGTGCTATGTTAAATACGTAACAGAAAAAGGCAATGTAGACCAAATACTTCCAAATGCCTACAACCATGTTGCTAGTGCAAACAAAAAAACAGTAAAAATGATCTGCAAATAAACAATCAAATCCCCCTTTTAAGACACAAATCCTGCCCACTATAACCTAGGAACACCTTCAAGTCATGTTAAAAGAAATCAGCGTCAAACCCACTCACATTTTCCTTTGGTGACAAACCGTCATCTCACCCCCGTCCCTTTTCACAGCGGGATAAGGGAACCCAAAGGCATGACAATGCCTTTGGGTTCCCTTATCCCGCTTGGATCACACAAAATCTGTAGCGCAGCAGTTTGGAAACCCTGCTCCTAGAAACCATGTGTTGTCCAAAAAGGCTCATTATTTTATCACATTCCACACACCTTCCACATGAAGTAGCTATTTCCCTCCTTCCTTCCTTTCCCACTTCAGATCACATGTACAAACCCACACGTTCCTCCAATTTCATCCAGTCTCTGGGAGTAGCAACAGAAGTAACAGACATTATCATTGCAGTTTGTTGTGGTGCAAGCATGAGCGTTATTAGAAAAGGACACTGGGGTAATATGTGTGCCAGTGTCAGGGTCACTCAGCCCCCCAAAAGGAAAGGGTTCTCAGTTAGTGTAATCAGCCTTAGAAACCCCACAGAGGCTAGAGTAGGTCAATACTGGAGGAGATATTGGGCTAAATTGAAACCCAAGATGGCCGCCAAGAGGCTCACTATCAAGCAGCATGCTAGTAGTTATCCAGCTCGTGACAGTGTGGAATGCCCAGGTGAAGCGCCCGCATTAGCGCGCACTTCACCTGAGGAATTCGAGCAGTAGGACGTTTCCTGAAGTTCGTCGAGAAAGTTTAGTTAGGGAAAATTCTCGTCACGCAGTATTTCTTCGACGCTTACCTCGTTGTGACGAATTCCAGTCGGAGCGAGCAGTGTCGTTCCAAGGCGCAAGTCAGTAAGCTGGTGATATTTAGTTCGGGAGTTTTTGGGCATGCGTGCAGTGAGTCAGACATTTAGGGGCCGATTCCGATCTCGGCCGGTAGGGCTCCGAATCGGATTCGGCTTAACCGGATCCGATTCGGAGCCCTATTGCCCGACCGATTCGTACGCGCGTCCGGGCGAGCGAGTACAATGCGAAATCGCCGACCGACTCGTCCGGGCGTCCCGACCGCTCCGACCGACTCGTTCCCGGGTCTAACCGCACCGACCGACTCGCTTGGACTCGACTCGCACCGCGCAATGGAGACGTTCCCCGCCTGGGTAAGTACGATGCGCGCCGCAAGCAGTCCGACCGAGCCGCGCACTCCGGCTCGAAAGAGCAGTCGGAGCCGTACTTTGGGGGTCCGTGTCGGACCCCCTGTACGCGTAGCCGCGCGAGCCGCACACAGGGGGACCCATGGGTCCCCCTACCTGTGCATGTACGGCGCGAGTCGCTTCGCCGCGTACACGCTGTAGGGGCGCCCTTGTCCGCCTCGCACCCATTGAGTCAATGGGAGCCCGCGTACGCGTTGTACGACAGGCTCCCATTGACTTCACTGGAGTCCGACCGACTCGAGTCCGATGGCATACGTGCGCATCGTACTCGTTCGGTCGGGCTGCACGGGTCCGATTCGGTCGGTAATCTCTCCGGGTCCGGCTCGGTCGGAGAGATTTCCGGCCCGAATCGGAATCGGCCCCTTAGTCTTCCACAACAGCGCATGGGCATTTAGTCAAGTGAGCATACCACGCCTAGTGGGAGTAGTGTTTATGAAAAAGAGGAAGAGTCAGCACAAGTCAGAGAGCTGTATTAGTGCACTCGAGAATTAGTCTTAGTTGTTCCTGCTCCAGACAATTCACTGAGCATTAGTTGGGTACAGCTTATGGGCGGACTATCTCCTCACTTGTAAATATTAATGAGTATAGTGTACAATTCAGGTGAACAAGATAGGAAATAAAACGTTGTTTGAACATTCAAAAAGGAATCCTGTAAATAAGAATAGAGTTATACTTACCAGAGACCAAGAAGGAGTCAGCATCATCTGTACAGAAGTAGGTGAGAACATCTACAAAAGGAAAAAGAAGTGTTCGAGTAAAAGGACAGTTTTGCATAATATTAACTTGGGACTATTATACAGTTACAGAAAGCAAGATACTAAACATCACATGAAGAGAGGCATAGGTCACAAGATACCAGGGTAGGTAACATTTAGTGGAAAAGTATTGATATATAGTTAATTAGTAGCAGTTGTTAAATGTATGTAATTTCTTGCAGTTCAGTCTTCTGTAAACCAAATTGCGCCAGAAAAGAACATGCAAGAAGAGGGAAACACCATAGGAAGAACCAGAATAAACATATTTTGTGACTGTCTCTTCTCTATCCCATCCCCTTTCCCCCCAGTGGGTTCCGCAGTGATTCACGAGAAATAATTACGTGTTTACTGGGAAACTGTTGTGGGGCGTTGGGAACTGATGTCATTCTGCTCCCGTGCATATTGTTGGTTGCACCTTGACAGAGTGAAGTGCCCACGTGGTAGTTGCACCTGAGCAGAATGGCGGACGGTTTTGATGTAACGAAATTAGGAGAAGTACTGGAAGGAATACAAAGAGTTAATAGCCGTTAGAGAAGAGAATAGAGGGCTTAGACAGGATATAATTACATCTCGGAGATAGACTGCAGATTTAGCAATAAAGACGCATAGCTTACTATCAGAGTCAAACAATAAAACTTCAGTTTCACATGAGGAATATTCTAGCGATCCAACAGCTCCCCTACCTAAGGTAACAACGCAGGTTATACATTCTTTGTCACCTGTGATACCTTTGGCCCCCCCAGAGCGGTTTAACGGAGACCCACAGAAGGCACAGGTGTTTTTGACATAATGCACTCTACATTTTATGTGCCATCCTGCGGTTTTCCCAGACGCGCAGTCGCGAGTGGCTTTCATACTTTCATATTTGAGTGGGGATGCAGCGTCATGGTCCATGCCTTTGGTGACTCGAAATGATCCCATTTTATACAACCTAGATGATTTCAAAAAGGAGTTTCTCAGAATCTTTGACAGACGAAAGGCATCGCAAGCAACGGATAATGAACTGTTGGACATTAGACAGGGCAACAGAGATCTAATTGCGTACCTGGCCCAGTTCAATAAATTAGTTATGGAGACTGAGTGGCAAGAGAATAAGCGAGCAGCAGTGTTTTATCGTGGGTTAAAGGATGAATTAAAAGATGCCTTGGCCCAGGTGTTAATGTTAATGTTAATGTTAATGTTAAATTGGACTTGTAGAGCGCTTATTACCAGCAGGTCTCTAAGCGCTTCAAGAAGAACAACGTCAGTTCCAAGGAGAATACTGTCAGATCCAGAAGTGTCAAGCCCATGCTTCCGTAAATAAAAGGGTTTTGAGTTCTTTTCTGAATGGAAGGAGACATCTTTCTGCCCGAAGCTGGACCGGCAACCTGTTCCAGAGTGGTGGTAATAGGACAGAAAATGCCCGGCCACCTTTGGTAGTGTAATTGAATCGCGGGCATTTTAAGAGGCCTTCCGTGGAGGACCTTAGTGAGCGGCCGGGGACGTATTTCTCCAGGCGTTCCTTGATGTAAATGGGTGCCTGACCGAATAGGGCCTTATGTGTGATGCAGAGGCCTTTAAATTTAGCCCTCTGCTTAATTGGCAGCCAATGAAGTTGTTGCAATAGGGGTGATGCCCGCGTGCGCCTCGGTAGTTTGAAAATTAACCTGGCAGCATCGTTCATCACCACCTGAAGTTTGCTCACCAGTGAGTCTGGTGGACCGATATAGAGCGCATTTCCGTAGTCCAGCCGAGTCAGGATCAAAGCGGACACGACCGTCTTCATGGATGAGAAGGAGAGAATAGGGGAGAGTCTCCTCAGCTGCCTTAGTAGGCCAACACAAGTTCCAAACACGGTGGAAACTTGATTGGCCAGTGAAAGTTTGGCATCAATTTTGATTCCCAGACTTTTTACCACCGGAACTGGGGCTGGATTGTCACCCAGTTCATGCGGCCAGAACAGGGAATTCCAAGGGTTACTCTCAGTGGTGATGGCCAAAACCTCAGTCTTGTCCGGGTTAATCTTGAGTGAGTTGGCCGTCATCCACTTAACCGTGAATCGCAATATGTCTTGCGCCCGGGAGTGGGCCTGCGGCGTGTTTTCTATTTGAAATATGATTTGCGTGTCATCCGCATAATTGAATACCTGGCAATCCATCAAAGCCAGGGCCTTTATCAAAGGTCTGAGGTATATGTTAAACAAGAGGGGGGAGAGCGCTGACCCTTGTGGGACTCCACAGGGGGTGGACCCCCTCTCTGAGACCCAATCGCCCATCTGAATTTTTTGGGTGCGGTCGGTCAAGAATGAGGCAATCCATTCAAGTATTGGGCCACCAATCCCAATATTGTGCCCAACAGACCCACAGAAAGTTCCGCATTGATTGATCTAGTTCTTGAAATTTACTTTCGACATAATGAAAGAAGAGGAGAGAAAAGACGGGATTTCCGACCTAGTGTACCAAGGTTTGATCGAGCGAAAACAGAAGGCACAAACAGGAAATGATTCTCAGCATGGTGTAGAACCCATGCAAATAGGTACAATACGAGGGCCGCTATCTAAAGAAGAAAAGGAAAGGCGAAGAGTCAACAAGCAATGCCTTTATTGTGGTAGTGGTAGCCATTTCGTCCGTAACTGTCCGAAGAAACCAAAGCAGACACTGCCGGAAAACGGTCAGCACCATCAGTAAGCGGAGTTGGACTGGTGGATGCCGAATTAGAAACAACTCCAAAAGATCACTCGTTGGCCAATACCCTGCAGTCTTCTTCCCCACATCTCGTAATGTTAATGACCCTTCAGTTTAGAGAGACCACCTTGAAACAGATCATGGTCATGGTTGATTAGGGAGCTACGGGCAATTTTTGTGACCTCTGGTTTGCCGAGTCAACTGGATTGAAGGCAATAAGAAAGGAAAAAAGTGAAGCAGTACGAGCTGTGGACGGGATGAATCTTTAATCGGGGCCCATAGTGAGCCATACAGAACCAGTTGAGTTGGAATCTGTGGAAGGGCATCGTGAAACCTTACAATTTAATTTAATAGATGCGCCACAGTTTCAATTAATACTGGGTTTGCATGGCTTACAGAGCATAACCCGACCATTGATTGGAGTGCTCGATCAATCGTGCTGGATTCCGCATATTGCAAGGAAAATTGTTATAAGAAAGATCAGAAAGACCACATGAAGACACCAGCATTCTCATTTATGTGAAGGAGGAGCGACAATCTGTGTAATTCAAACCACAGAACTGACTTCAGTTTATGCAGAGTATCAAGATGTCTTTAGTGAAGCAGAGGCTGAGAAACTTCCTCCACATAGGGAGTTTGATTGTAAAATAGAGTTGGAACCCGGTTCTAATCTTCCTTGCAGCAGAATATATGCCCTAACAGAGAAAGAAGACAGACATTTGAAAGAATACTTACAGAAATACCTAAGTAATGGATTCATCAGAACCTCTCAATCCCCGGTGTCATTGCCGCTTTTCTTCATTCCTTAGAAGGATGGCGAGTTAAGAACCTGTATAGATTATAGGGCAATAAATCGTATCACCATCAAGAACCGGTATCCATTGCCCTTAATCTCGGTTCTCTTGGATCAAGTCAAAGAAGTGCAGATTTATACCAAACTCGATCTGAGAGACGCGTATCATCTTGTTCGAGTCAAAGAAGGAGATGAATGGAAGACGGCATTCAGAACTAAGCATGGGCTATTTGAATATCAAGTGATGCCCTATGGGCTTTGTAATGCACCAGCTGCGTTTCAGCATTTCATCAATGATGTATTGAAAGAATTTATCGATCAAAATGCAATAGTTTATATTGATGACATATTGATTTACTCCAACTCGGTGGAGGAGCATGAAAAACATGTGAAAGGAGTATTACAGAAATTGCGAGAAAACAGCTTATTCGTCAAGTTGGAAAAATGTGCCTTCCAAGTATCCACAGTAGAATTTTTGGGATTTGTGCTTTCTCCAAACGGAATCACCATGGATGAAAATTAAATCAAGGCAGTTACTGAGTGGAAATCTCCAAGAACTGTAAAGGAAGTTCAAAGTTTCTTAGGCTTTGCCAACTACTACCGGAGATTTATTCAAGATTTCTCTAAAAAGTTAATTCCCTTAACAAGATTACTAAAGAAAGGCGTCAGTTTTCATTGGTCCAACAAAGCGGAGGAAGCCTTTACGAAGTTGAAAAAAGGCTTTACCACCGCTCCGATTTTGTTGCACCCAGATCCTTCAGAACCTTTCTTTGTCGAGACCGACGCTTATTATTTGGCCTTGGGAGGAGTTTTGTCTCAAAGACACAAGACCAAAGGTCAATTACATCCAGTGGCATTCCGTTCCCGAAAACTGACCCCGGCTGAGGTCAATTATACAATAACGGAGAAGGAATTGTTGGCGATTAAGGACGTGTTCAAAGAGTGGAGGCATTATTTGATGGGTGCCAAACATACAGTCACTGTCTTTACTGACCATCGGAATCTGAAATTTTTAAAGTCTGCCAGAACCCTGATGCCTAGGCAACTTCGCTGGTCCTTATTTTTTGCAAATTATGACTTCGTCATCACATATAGACCCGGGGCGCAGAATGGTAAGGCGGATGCCTTGTCCAGACTGGGTTCTGAAGGTGAGCCAGAAGAGATTAAGGATCAAAAGATCATAGCAGAAGGGAAAGTAATTGGAGCAGTGTTGAAGGAATCCATAGAAGAAACAGAAAAGTTTACAATGGAACTGGAAGAAATGGAAGAGTGGGCAAAATAAGATCCCAGGCGGGAAGTTCGTGGAAATTTACCATATCATGCCGGTGCTCTCTATCTGCCTACCTCAGAACTGCAGCAGAAGGCTTTATAAGAATGTCATGATAATATCTTGGCAGGTCATAAAGGAGTATTAAAAACAGAAGACCTTGTAAAACGTCATTTCTGGTGGCCAAACATGAGTAGAGATATTCGTCAGTATGTAGCCACTTGCGAAGTTTGTGCGAGAGGAAAACCGGAGAGACAAGCTCCAAAGGGCCTATTGCAACCCCTTCCCACCCCACCTTATCCATGGCATACAGTAACACTAGATCTTATAGTGGAATTACCATCTAGTCAAGGTTTTGATATAATATTAGTTTGTGTAGATGCATTTTCAAAGATGGCTCATTTTGTTCCTCTAAAGTGGGTACCAACAGCGAGCAAACTAGCACACACTTTTAGGCAGACCATAGTACGGGCTCATGGGATTCCAAAAGTGCTAGTATCTGATTGCGGCTCTCAATTCCTATCTCATTTCTGGAGAGCTTTCACGAAGAAGTTGAATATTGAGACTAGGTACACCACTAGTTATCATTCGGAATCTGATGGCCAAACAGAAAGAACGAATCAGGAGCTTGAGCAATATCTCAGATTATGTCTATTAGATCATGAGGGAGATTGGTCAGAAAATCTTTGGGCTGCAGAGTTTGCACATAAAAATGCAGAAAATGTATCCACAGGTTTCTCTCCATTCTATTTAAATACAGGCAGAGATCCAAATCTATCCATAAACTTTCAAGAAGTTGAGGTCCCTGCTGTAAAAGATCTAGTAGAACACATGACTAGAGTGCACAGTTTAGCAACTGAGAATCTAACTAGAGCTAAGCAAAGTTGCAAACATTATGCAGACAAAAAGAGAAGGAAGAACCCGATCTTCAGGTAGGAGATAGGGTCTGGTTGAGCACTAAGAATCTCAAGCTTAAGGGAAACAGAAAGTTGCAGCCAAGGTTTGTAGGTCCTTATTGTATTGAAAAGAAGTTGAGTGCTTTGACTTACCAACTAAAGCTACCAAAGAGTTTAAGAATACACCCAGTGTTTCATGTTTCACTATTAAAAAAGACAGCAAGCGAAGTGAGAATAGTTAAGCCCCCAAAACCAATTCAAACTGAGAGAGGAGAGGAATTTGAGGTGAAACAGATACTAGACTCGAAGAGGACGAGGGGTAAAGTTTACTACCTGTTGGATTGGAAGGGTTATGGTCCTGAAGAGAGATCGTGGGAGTTAGCTTCAGAAGTACATGCTCCCCAGTTAGTTAGGGACTTTCACAGGAAATTTCCAGAGAAGCCCAGGCCGGAGGAATCCACCTTGCGGGAGGGTCACTCAGCCCCCCAAAAGGAAAGGGTTCTCAGTTATTTTAATCAGCCTTAGAAACCCCACAGAGGCTAGAGTAGGTCAATACTGGAGGAGATATTGGGCGAAATGGAAACCCAAGATGGCCGCCAAGAGGCTCACTATCAAGCAGCATGCTAGTAGTTATCCAGCTCGTGACAGTGTGGAATGTCCAGGTGAAGCGCCTGCATTAGCGCGCACTTCACCTGAGGAATTCGAGCAGTAGGACGTTTTCTGAAGTTCGGCGTGAAAGTTTAGTTAGGGAAAATTCTTTCGCACAGCAATTCTTCGACGCTTACCTCGTCGTGGCAAATTCCAGTCGGAGCGAGCAGTGTCATTCCAAGGCGCAAGTCAGTAAGCTGGTGATATTTAGTTCGGGAGTTTTTGGGCATGCGTGCAGTGAGTCAGAGAAAATTTAGTCTTCCACAACAGCGCATGGGCATTTAGTCAAGTGAGCATACCACGCCTAGTGGGAGTAGTGTTTATGAAAAAGAGGAAGAGTCAGCACAAGTCAGAGAGCTGTATTAGTGCACTCGAGAATTAGTCTTAGTTGTTTCTGCTCCAGACAATTCTCGGAGCATTAGTTGGGTACAGCTTATGGGCGGACTATCTCCTCACTTGTAAATATTAAAGAGTATAGTGTACAATTCAGGTGAACAACATAGGGAATAAAACGTTGTTTGAACATTCAAAAAGGAATCCTGTAAATAAGAATAGAGTTATACTTACCAGAGACCAAGAAGGAGTCAGCATCATCTGTACAGAAGTAGGTGAGAACATCTACAAAAGGAAAAAGAAGTGTTAGAGTAAAAGGACAGTTTTGCATAATATTAACTTGTGAATATTATACAGTTACAGAAAGCAAGATACTAAACATCACATGAAGAGACGCATAGGTCACAAGATACCAGGGTAGGTAACATTTAGTGGAAAAGTATTGATATACAGTTAATTAGTAGCAGTTGTTAAATGTATGTAATTTCTTCCAGTTCAGTCTTCTGTAAACCAAATTGCGCCAGAAAAGAACACGCAAGAAGAGGGAAACACCAGAGGAGGAACCAGAATAAACATATTTTGTGACTGTCTCTTCTCTATCCTATCCACTTTCCCCCCAGTGGGTTCCGCAGTGATTCACGAGAAATAATTACGTGTTTACTGGGAAACTGTTGTGGGGCATTGGGAACTGACGTCGTTCTGCTCCCGTGCATATTGTTGGTTGCACCTTGACAGCCAGTGTACCAACCGTTATAATAGGGGAAGACACATGCCATAGCCAACACAGCCTGAACGTCATAACAGGAGTAGAAACAGCAAAAATAGAAGAACAGCAGAATATTGTAAGCAATAAGATCAGAGGTGTATTTGCAAACTGTCATTTCTGAAAACAATGCTATGGCTGTGTCCTGCTGGGCCCTGTTAAACTGTACATACTCATCAGAAATCTGATATTTAACATCATCTGGTGCACAGTAATCTGTGCCCTTTTTTTTTCTTCTTTCTTTTCGCCAAAAACTAATCTTTTCCTGTCAGGCCTAAGTCACAAGCAACTAATTGGTAACCTTTTCTCAAATGAACCTATTGTTGCTAGAACTTTCTCTAAAACTTCCCTGCTCTCTCTCTCTGTACCATCATATTTCTTCCTCCTAAATCCGTCCTGCGTCTCACATCTCACGTCTCCCTGCCCATGAGCCCCCTCCTTGGGAATTCCTTTCTTATCTCAAGGCCAGAATGAACTGAATTCACGAGCAATGTGTTTCAGCCTTCCCACTACTAAACAAACTAACAGTACCAGCGAGAGATATTCCACTCCTATCTCAAGGCCAAAAAGGCCGCTGTAAGTCTGCCAAACCAAGCTGAACACAAGCTGTGTGTTTCAACTTTGAAAATCCCTTGTATTCAGCATAAATACGTGCTGCCTGAAATACTTAAAACACCTTTTCCAAAATAAATACACGTTATATTGCGAGGTCAATTCCAAACTAAACACATCAGCATCTGCGCAAGGCCCATTCATTCATTTTTTACTTTCATGTACCAAACTTTAAAAATACAACTTCATGTCTGTAGCTCAAAACAGCTTTTGTCATTTTGCAATGTCTAAAGCCAAATGTGAGATCTGGGCGCCATCAGCACACCCCTTCTTTTCTCTTTTTTTTTTTTTATCATCAAAGCATGCTCTGTAACTGTCTTATTTCACATTCTCCCCCCATTACGCATTCCTTCTTCCTTTCTCAAACCATTCATCCTATGCAAAAAACAAACATATATATTAATACTATTATTTGCGCCGGCTGATCTTCTTCCAATCATGCATCTGCAGAACAACAATGACAACAAAAAAACTCATTCCAGGCATTTTCAAAAAGGAGCCAAATTCATTATTTTGCCTGGCAAAGCAATTGCAAGTGCTTGTTCTTTTTTTTTTAAAAGACAGTCCTCAGACCGTAACAAAAACAAACTGATGGTGCACCATATTCACAAAACACACTCACAGACAAAAAGAGCTCTCAAGAGCAGTCATCAGACTGTGCCATGGCAAGTCAGTCCTCAGACTGAACCAAAACAAGTCAGGCTCTAGCCTGAACCAAAACAAGTCAGTCCACAGTCTGCACCAAAACCAAGACAGTCCAGAGACTGCACCAAGACAAGTAGATAGGCTCTTGCCCCAGACCTTTTCAAGAGTAAACCAAATTTCTAGTTGGCCTGGCAGATTGTTCGCAAACAGCCCCAGACCTTTTCAAGAGTGGTCCAAATTTCCAGTTGGCCTGCTAGACTGTTCACAAACACTCTTTAAGGGTACGAAAACCCACCAATATCAAGACTAGACAGTCTGGAGACTGTACCAGACACAGCCCTTAGGCTCGTGCCATTCAACCATGGCACCACATTTTCCAAGAATTCAAATCACTCACCTGGTGCACTCAGGTCGAGTAATATTATTCTCCACTGCCGACTCTTCGGACCAAATGGTCAAATCCAAGGTTCCGCCTTCTCAGGACCCCAGCCCAGGCATCCGCTAGACGAGGAGCCGCCGGATCAGACAGGCGGGCAGCTGCGAGTGCAAAACGCTATCATGTAGGGGACCCTGATCCACACATCCGACCAGACACAACCCCGTCCTCCTTACACCCTATTACGGGTGAGGATGGGACACCCAATGGAGGGGCCCCACGTTCGGGCGCCAACTGAAGGAAGTGGCCCAAAAATGGGTCACTCGGGTCATAAGGACCATCTCTATGCCTTCCCAAATAATGAAGAGTCAGTCAGACAGTAGAGAATACAAACCAAAGATATTTATTAATAATCACAGCTGTGGAGCCCGGTCTGACCAGCCTCATGAAAAGACCGTCGAGGGACTGCCTTTCACAAGCATAAAGGTGACAATTATACATTTCAGCCTGAGCACAAGACACACCCATCCAGTAACTTTCCACAGAAGGCAGCAGAAACAGAGGGGGCATACAAAGATGAGCTAAGAGTCTGAGACCGGGCACACACTATCTCTCTGGCAAGGTCATTCTGTCCGTGCCTGCAGCTGAGCCAGTGGGGGCAGGCTCCATCTCATGTGAAAGGTATGCAGAAGTACAAACATTAATTTATACAGCGAGGCCCAACTTACAGAGACACAGGGAAGTCTACACAGCTGCTACTTGCAGAGCCAGGGAACAATTAATTGCAAATATGGCCTAGAATTAGCGGCTAAGTATAAAATGGCGCTGCAAAGGCTAACTTAACCATCATTACATATGGTAGCACAGATCAGACTTTTAATTTAATTCTAACAAAGGTTAGAGTCAAGGTCATAAAAGGTGTCACCTCCTGACCTGTCTTCATTCCCTGTCCCACCCACTCTGTCCTGTTCATCTGACCCAGGAGTCTTCCTTAGGTCATCTAACAGTAACACCTCTACCAGGCGTTGAGTGTTGGCAATTCTCCCTGTCTTCAACTTTCTAGAGGCACACAGGGCTTTCAATTCTTGGAATGAACGCTCACTGTATCTAGAAGGCAGAGAGCCACTGGCATCTCCTTTTGCAGACATACTAAGTGTGGTTAAGTGTTGCACCTACCTAACCTAGTGGGAACTAAACTCTCTGAGGTTGGAGAAAGGGTGTGCTAGACCCTTGACTTACCCAACCCTAAGTTCAGTAGAACTTACTTATTCTAAGCTAGTATTATATGTATCTTGTACTAGTGGTTTTCAGTTAATCAATACAAAGATTTATCTGGTAAAACAATGTAGGCTTGAAGCCTTGAACCCCACCGCTGCCACCAATGTGAGAAGTTGGCCTGGTATATGCTATCCAATAATTAAAGTGGGCCCCTTGCACCAATCCAAACAACCCTTATGGTGATTTAAGAGGTCAAAGATAACCTTAGAAAGCTATTCAAGTGGTAGCTGTGGAGAGCAGCCTTCAGGCTTAGTCTTGAAGGAATGTTAATCAGCTTGTTTTACCAGAATGCAATCTTATAGTATTGGTTAAATGAAAGGAGAACCACACAGTAGTTATAAAAATATGTATTTATTAATATAACACTCTCTAGTATGACACAGCATCTCCTACATGGAAATAATCACAAAGCACACAATACTTAAGCACAGAAATGACAGTAAATAGCACTAATACACAGTGGGCCCCAGGGGGGGACCCAACCATATACTAAAATAGTGGTATAAGAACCACGACTCGAGTCAAGACTGTGTCAAGAGGTTGTAGAATCACTGGGACCCCAAGGAACCACCCAAGGTGAGTAAGTAGGGACCCCACGGAGGATGGGTGAAGTGTGAGAACACGACCGCGTGCTCCGTACAATTCTATGGAAAAGTCGCGGTTGAAGTTTTAGAGTTTAAGGACCCTTCCCAGTCAACTTCGAAGAAACCCTGTGGAAGATAGGAGGTTGGAGAGCCACCCCACCCGTGGATACCAAGGTACCCAAGTTACCTATCCCAGGGAAGCTGGGTGCATAGGTCTGAAGTGGCGTCGGAAACCGCCGTCGAACCCAATGGAGGACTTCGAAGAAGAGCCGCTGCTGGAAGGAAGAAAAGTGTCCGTTGGAATCCAAATGTATATTCTTGTCAAAGAGTACCTGAAGGCAGAGGGGACAGAGTCTGGGTCACTCAGGAGTGACCAGGGGCTCGGTAGACGAATGCCCACCGATGTCGGGTGCTTCAGGTGCATTGATGGAGTTGTTGACTCTGCAGCTACGGGGACCAGGAGATGTTGAGGATGACCAGGAGCCGGATGCGAGCTGTCCCATGAAGGATGTCAAGTACTGAGGGGTCGGTGTCCGGCGGGAGCACCAACAAGCCTTGGCAACAGCAACCCATGCAGAAGGACAAGGATGGATACGGTTCGGACCAGCAAGGCCCAGGAGACTCACCACAGCAAGGGGAGTCAGGGCAGGCCTGGAGCAACCAGGGGAGCTCAAGAAAAGCAAAGTTGACCCTCAAGTGGACCCACCAGCCGGAGGCAGATGAGTCGCGAGGGGACCTCAGGCGATTTCACCAAACATCAGCCCACGGAGCACTCGGTGTGAGGAGGCCGGAGTTCTTGGTAGGAAGTGGTGCCAGAGGTTGGGGCTACTCGAAGCCCAATGCACTTGTTCGGGAAATGCCAACAAGCATATGCATCTGCAAATGTACATGGTGCACAGGGGTTCAAGTGTTGCAGCCCCCACAAGGGATTCTGACCTCAAATTTGTTGAGAGGGCAGCTCAGACCTCGTGGGATGTAGGAACCTGCCTCCTGTGTTGCTGAATCCTTCAGATTCCGTAGGATCTCAGGGTCAGCAGACCAAAAAGCAGTGTTGCGGTGTCTGTGAATGCAGGGGAGTGACTCCTTCTCTCCACGGGAGATATCTTTGGTTGTCCTTGATACTTCACAGGTCGTGCAAGAATCCTGTATGGTGCACGGGCACAGATGATGCTTCAGACTAAGAGGGAGACAAAGTCGGGCCGAAACAAAGTCCAGCAAAGTTCAGAGTGTCCAGACGGTCGAAGTTCAGTGGTTTCTGGTTCAGAATCTTGTCCACGTCGAATCTAGGGTCATACAGCCAGGTAAGCCCATTTGTACCCAATGGAGAGGGTTGGACAGATTCAGGGGACCCTCCCAGGGGAGGGTCTGGACAGTGGGGAGGTTACTCCCATGCCCTTTCTCCAGTTTAGTGCCAGAGCAGGAGCCAACTGCTCCCAGAACTGGTTTGAACTGGACTATGCACAGCGACACCAAATGTGCCCCTCATGCAGACTTTGGAATTGTTGTTGTGCACTTAATTTTTAACCACCACTCTCCACATGCAATGGTGAGTACTACCTCTCCAGCACACGAGTAGGCATGGATTGTGTTGCAGTGTCAATATTACAGAATGTGGAGTGAACTTGTGGGGGATCCCACTTGTTCTTAAACAAACTTTGTGTCGCATTGATCTTTTTCCTGTGCAGGTTGTGCCATCAAGTACACGGGTACCATTCCCGCACCATCATACAGTGGTAGGTAGGTTACACCATACCACTTGTGTAGATAGTTATTACCATAGGTCCTGATGAATCACCACTAGATAAGGCGTGAAACATGTTGACCCCCTGGGAGTAGAGCGCCTCTAGACTCATTGTAGCTTGTCAGTCGCCTATCCTTGTTTTTCTTTTAATCAGACTGGGATCCTACCAGAATAAAGTCTTTTCCCAGAATTCCCTCATCTGTTTTAACTTTTTCACATACATCTACACAAACCAGGCCCCTTACCCACACAGCACCCTGACGGCCGGAACAAAAGATCTCCGATAAAGAGCCCCTTTACGGGAGCCCGTCGGGTATTGCAGTGCCGACCCGACGAGGAGCAGGCCCATATGATGAAGCATGACACCTAGCTTGCTGGGTGTGTGAGGGCCCTAGTTCCAAAAAGGAGGAATTCCCCTCCTTGAGCACCACCTGCCTCTTTGTCTCCACTTAGGAAGCCAAATTAATACATTAATTTTTTGGTTATCCACTGAGGAACTCCGTACGTCCTTTGTTTGTCTATTCCTAGAATGGTCAAGTAGGGCTCAGAAGAAGGACAATTTTTTTCTGAAGATGTGTTTTAGGCTCACCACACAAGAGTGAGAGATTGGCTATCAAGGGTTGTTGTCGCCATGTTCTTTCAGCAAATTGAAGTTATCGCCTCTCGTTTTTAAGGACTTTATTGAACCAGGATCTGGAAGGGATAATTCTTGATTTCTTGAGTTTCAGAGGTTTGTTTGTGAATAAGTTCTGCCATTTTTGTGTTGTAATAGGAGGTGAGGTCCTCAGTGGAGGTGTGGTCAGTTGGGGGTAGAATTTGGGACCTGACTAATGGTTCTAGCTCTGCCTGGAGTATTTGGCGTGTGTTCCTCGTCCTGTGTTTTGGGTGGGTAGTTTGGGGGTAAACCTTAGGTTGGATGGCATTGAGATCGAAAGAAATTAGGTGGTGATCAGTCCAGTCAGTGGGAAGTATGGAGTGGAGGGATAGATTGTTATGATTAGAGATGATTGCTTTGAGGGTAGAGCCTTTAATGTGAGTTTGTTTATTGCAGTGTTGGGTGAGATCAATCGCTTCCAGGAAGGTGTATAAAGGCTTGTACTACTGGGTCTCTTGCATTGTTCAGGTGCAGGTTTAGGTCTCCTAGTATAATATCTGTGCTGCCTTATAATGTGTTTTGCTTTATTAGGTCTGTTAACTCTTCAAAGAATTGAGTTTTTCACCTGGAGGGAGATAGATGATATGACATTTGATGGGGTTGGGGCCTTTAAATAATCGAAGGGCGGGTATTTGGTAGTGGGGAAGGGAGCTAGGCAAATATCATTTCTGTGTATGATGGCTAATCTACCACCAACATGATCCTTGTGGTTGCAGCGAATGATTGAGAAGCCCGGAGGGGTGAGGAGATCAGTAAAAGGGAAAGAGTGGTCATTCAACCAGGTTTCAGTTAGAAAGCAGATGTCAATTTTTTGTTGTAGAATGGTTTCAGCTATTTCAGTGGCATGCTTAACAGCTGACCGGCAGTTTAGTAGCATTCAGCAAGGAGTAGGTACAGATCTCGGACCATGCTGACTGGGTCGGATGGTAGTTAGTTGGGCAGGTGCTTAGGAGGGCGAGTGGTGACCGGGGTCCTACTGGTGCCAAGGATGACTGGGATCTTGCAGTGGCAAGGTTGGTTTGGAGCATTGTTGTATATGTTACACAGCATTTTGGCATCCTGCTGCCACATTCCAGTCGTTGTTCGTCTAGGTTTGCAATGGTGATGAATGTAGGGGATAGTTTGCTTAGGGATAGAGGATGAGTGGTCAGAGTGCAAGTTTGTGGCAGGATCAGTGTTTGCCATAGATGAGTAAGGGTCGGGCAGGATGTGGCGATTCTTTGCCTCCTTACTAGTGATGAGATTTCATCCAGAATAGAGTCGATTTTGAGTTGTAGGCAGGCTATTATAGGGATCAGTTGAGAAGCAATTGGGTCTGTGGAAGGGAGTGGTGTATGATGGAGCTCAACAGGGGCTGGGGTAGGGGCTAAGGTGGGATCCAGCCTGCAGTGGTTGGGGGACTGAAACAGCTCGGGTGTGAGAGATAGATCAAACAGGGTAGAGGAGGTGGGCCATAAAGGGGAAGAAGTTAGTTCTGGCAACGAAACCAAAGTTTCAGGGCATCTGGGAATTGCAGAGTCTGTAGGTGGAGTGGGGCTTGAGACTGTGCGAAGGCGGTTGGGAGCAGAAGGTTCAGTGAAAGAAGGAGGGGTGGGTGTATGGGTGAGTTCTCTAGGAGAGGGAAGAGGGGTGGTGCTGGGAACAGATGGCATGGAGGGGTAGAGAGAAAGGAAGTGGCTATCATAAATGGATATATTTTACTCAGAGGCTTGGATTAGGATGTTCCCATTTCTGTAAATGGTTATGGACAGTTCACCGCTAAAGTTCTGGGAAGGTTAGTGAGTTTAGATCCATAAGGGATGGTTACGTGAAGATCTTGAAGGAAGTTCTCTCTCCATTTGGCTAGTTTCTTGGTGTAGAAGGTGGAGTCCATTTTAAGCCCTCTGTATGTTGGAGTGTAAAAGAAGTCTTCTGAGGATTTTGTGTTTGAAGTTTCTAGTGGCATGTTTGGAGAGATGTCTTGGAAATTTTATGCAGTATGAGTTGTGGCTGTATCTTTCCATGACTGTGCTGTGGCGTGACATTGACCAATCAGTAGTCTCCAGAACTTGATACGGTACTCAGAGAATGTTACTGGGGATAGCCAATTTTGATTTTTGGGGAAGCATTTAGAAGAGTGACCGTGGCCATGAGGGTACTGTGACTGGACGTTAACCAATCAGTAGTCTCCAGAATTTGATTCGGTATTCAGGGGGTGGGTCTGGGGATAACCAGATTAGCTTTTTGGGAGAAGTATTCAGTATTGGGCATAGTGGTCAAGAGGCTGCTTTTAACTCTTGGAAGAGTGCTCTGCGTGATCTTTCCAGCACTGGACAGTATACTCAATGAGTATCAGTTCAGTATCCCCCTTTTTTTTTTTTTTTTACAACAAGCACTGTTTTATCCTCCCTTTATTCTTATTTGGAGAAGAGTCACAAGTCCCAGGGCCACTGGACATGAGCAGCTGATTGCGATTTGCACTCAGGGAAGATCAGCAGTGGCCTGTGTGCCCTTCGTGATTGGGAACCAGAAAGGAATGCCTACACCGTGGAGAAGTGTGGCTCAATGGTTAGAGCGGCAGACCCTGATGCAGAGATCTGGCCCGGGACCAGGGTTCAATTCCCGCCTCGGCGGGTCTTGGGCTCAATTTCCTCGGACCTGATAATTCTCGCCTCGGTGCCTATTCTAATCATGGGTGCAACTCTGGGCAATAGCTTGCTTAATCTCCACAACGGCCCCAACAGCGCTGGGATGCCTGGCTTCACCCTGGGGGTGCCCAGGAGTGGACATTTCACAGGGAAAAGCCAGGAAGGGTTCCACAGCGGTATGCGTACAGCGCCTGGACACCCCTTTGGGAGTATGGGTGCGCTTTACAAGTACAAATTTCATTCATTCACACCACCAAAGGAAAGCAGTAAGCAGGGCCCCCGCTGTTGCTGTCCAGAATGCTTGGTGTTCCCCAGGGGTCAGGTGCAAGCTGCGCCAGTATGGAGGGTTCCTACTAGGAAAGCAGGCAGAGTCGCCTCTAACTACTATCAGCTGTGTTCATCTATCAAGATTTTAGATGCAAAAATTGCCTTTGATAACTCAGTGAGTCACATACTGTGGAGACAAATAAACAGCAAGTTGGAAAATAAGTTTCGAGTGGGCTCTGTGGATGATGGAGTTGACTCAGTAGGGTCCTACTAGAAATATAGACCAATCAGAAGGGTCTCATCTTCTCTTTTTTCCCAAAAATATTTTTATTGAGGGTCTCAATTTCTACTGAGGAAGTAACCCAGAACCAACTTCCTACTGAGTAAGTAGCCCAGAACCAACTTCCTACTGAGGAAGTAGCCCAAACAGGAACCTACTGGTGAGGTAGCCCAAACATTCCTACTGAGGAAGTAGCCCAAAAGCAAAAGGGTCTCATCTTCTCTTTTTAAAAAAAAAATATTTTTGTTGAGGGTCTCATGTTCCCAAGCGACTCTATGTTATTATAATTTTGTTTAGATCATGACCTTATATTTTAAAGAATTGTATATTCTCATGGTTGGAATTGGTCCAGTTTTACCACAGGGGCACTAGAAAAGTCGGTATAGCGTGGTAGGTAGGTGACCTACTTGAGCAGCCCGAAACATTTCTACTGAGGAAGTAGCCCAGAACCAACTTCCTACTGAGGAAGTAGCCCAAACAGAAACCTACTGATGAGGTAGTCAAAACATTCCTACTGAGGAAGTAGACCAAAAGCAAAAGGATTAATTCAGACAAATACCTCATTTTAGGGCAGCAGTTTAGGGGTAAATGGCAACTTAACATTACCCCAGGGTGTGCTCTGATTTCCTGTGGAGCAATTCTTAAGTTGTGGCAGGCAATCATGTATTGCAGGGGTCTGCTATACGGGCCGCCATGATGACGGGAGTCCTGACTCCAAGGGATCAACATACAAAGGCCCACATGGTACATTCCTCTTGTCCCTCATTCACTAAGGGACACACTCTGCCACTATGCTCTGGTTACACCACACTCCTAAGCCTCCGTTATTCGGTGAGCAGCACCAGAGTCCTGAATTTCTAACCCCAGGCAGGTGAACTACTCTGCAGCACTTACTGTGGGAGGACGGCCACACCGCATCAACACTACCCAATGCAGCACCGCAGCGATCACGCTCCGCAGGAGAGGGGGCCCATCACAAGCTGGCTGATGTAAACTCCTCCAGTGCAGCCACTTGACTGAAATGGAGCTGGGGGGCTGCCGCAGGGATGGAGGTATCGGGGGAGTGCTCAATGAACAAGAGGGCTTGTCACCTCAGCAGTTAGCTGTGGAAGTGGAGCAGTGCATGTGCTCGCCAGGAAAATATCTCAATCCATGTCAACCCACCCTGGTCTCCTCCACCACAACTGTTTCGCCTACAGTGTCTTCATATGCAGCAGCCAGCAGTGGGGGCAGCATTCTTTTCCTCACCATGCCACCCCAGTTTGGACCCAGCCATATGCAAATCAGGCTTGACCCTGCTACTCATGGGAACAGTCCAGCCCGAACTGCCAAGCCAGGTCCGGAAACAAGCATCCTGGGACCAGTTGCAGGGTATCACTCCCTCATCAGCCAGGCTTGAATCCAGTGGCACAGTGAGGAAGGAACCCACGTCAGGTATACCCATCCTACTTAGCATTCCGTCCATCATTTGTTCTTTTTGCTTCTCTTGCCCTAAGTGGGAAGGTTGGTGTGGTGAGGAAAAAAGTAATGTATAAAACCCAGACCTGTGACGGGGCTGAATGTTTGATTTGTTCAGCATTCCGTCCATCATTTGTTCTTATTGTACATATCCTATAGGACGATAGTAAAAGCATACTATCTTCCACTAGCAATCTTGACATTTGTCTACTAAAGGAGGAGTGGTTCACAGACACTGAAGGAAGTTTGTCAAATACCCATGTTAAAAAAGGCATGGTTAAACCTAATAGGTCTCACCTTTGGTTTACCAGTGCTTATTCGTGATGCTGTACACCACCGGTAAGAGACAAAATACTCTTTGCCGATGCTGTGCAACATTGGTAAAAAAAAAAAAGAAAAAGAAAAAATTGCATCATGGCTTGATGAGGGAGCTATTTTATCTTTTTTTTATTTACTGATCTAAGATGGTGCACACCATTTGGTGCTGTAAAATAAATAACAAATACATTATTATGTGAAGCAGCCCAGCACCAAAGGTGAGCTGCTGGGCTCTCCAAGAAATACTAACATATTTTAAAAGTACAGCAAGTGGTGGGTGAGCAATTGAGGAGGGGGGAAACAACGGGGAGTGGATAAAATAAAGATATAGCTGGATGGAGTTGAAAGGGGTAACTGAGGGAAAAATCAGCACACAAGGCAGATATTAACACAGAGAGCTGAGTGGGTATTTGCTGATGTAAAAAGGAAAAGGACTGGAAAACAGAAACACTCTTATTTAGTTCTTAACGAACTATAAAAAAGTTGCTCACTAATAGTGAGCAATGGAAGGATACAAGTCAGCCAATCAAAAGCCTGGTAAAGTGACTACCCTCCAGGGGAGGGATAAACACAAGAAGGGGAAGGAAAGCCATTTAAAAAGAAGCAAGAAATAAGAGTGACAATAAAGCCAACCAATGGCAGCATTGGGTGGCCTCTAAGCCTACTCTATGTTTTTGGGATATTCCACAAGCGGTCTTTTCTCAACCAGACAGCTATATTGTAGTAGGGGAGCCCTTAAAAGAGGCATCCAGTAAACTATGAGCCAGTGTCAAACCTGCAATTTCCATCAAAGAAATGATAGATCATACCCAATGTTAGTCCTGACATCCTTGGTGTGGTATTCTCCAAAACGTTTTGCCTTCACCCTTTTGCTTTGCTGAACTCATTTTGTTGGCATTAGGACTCTGCACACTTTTCCCTTTCTAACCAGTGCTAGAGTGCTTCTGCTGTCTCCTTAAAACATGGAAAATGTTGGCCTAGACCTAATTTTGTACATTTAATTTACTTGTAAGTCTCTAGCAAATGGTACTACCTAAACCCACGGCATGTAAGTTAAATGCTACAAAAGGGCAGAAGCACTCATTGTACCACCCATGATGGTAGCTCTGTAAAACATGCCTCAGGCCGTCTGCTGCAGCTTGTAGTGCAATTTTAAACTGCCATTTCGATCTGGCAAAATAAACCTTTTGCCAGGCATAAACATTCCTTTTTAATACTTACAAGTCACCCCTAACATAGGCACTAAAGACTCGTAGGGCAGGGTGCATGGAATTAGAAAAGTAGGACAGGTGGGGTTAAGTTTTACATGTTCTGGCAGTGAAAAACTCCTAAATAATTTTTCACTGTTATAAGGTCAGTCTCTCCCATAGACTAACACTGGGTTACCTTATTTTAATTCTTAAGTGCTAACTACAGATTGTGAGCCGATAGAGAAATATTGTTTACACTTAAATGAATTCTAATTTTAGATCATTTTTAATGGTAAAGTCGGATTTTAGATTCCAATTTTGAAAATGGCATTTTTAGTAGGGGTGGGCAGAGAACTCCCCTCCGCCAGCAGAGCGGAGTTAGCCAGCCACCCCCGCCCCCTGGCCCGGTCCCAGCTTCCGAACCCTAGCCAGGCCGGGGAGAGCCTCCCCGAGCCCCGAAAGGACCCCCGTCCCCAGCGCCCGGACCCTCGGCTGGCTTACAGGACGGGGGGCTCCCACAACCCGGGGCTCGCCGGACGGAGCTCAAGCCCCGGGCCCGGTCCCAGCTTCCGAACCCTAGCCAGGCCAGGGAGATCCTCCTCGGGCCCCGATGGGACTCCCGTCCCCAGCGCCCGGACCCTCGGCTGGCTTGCATGACGGGGACTAGCCATTATTCGCGGCGGATGGACTGATAGCTCGTCTTCTGGATCGTACACTATGTGCAACTTGCATTGAGACGACTTATCTATAGATGTTTCACCTATCAGAGTGAACATACTACTTTTTGTATGGACTTGAAGAATCGGAGTAGAACACGTTGTTTCCAATCTGTGATTTGCGCTTCATTAATTTGAGCCTTCACGGATGTTTTCACGAGTTGATGGATTTCCATCATAGTACTGTATAGCTCATTACGGCCGTGATGAAGCCCTATTCAGGGTGAAACGCGTTGGCTGCATCTGCTTTGTATCATGCATCTGTGGTTAAGGAACTATTAAAAGAAGCATTAACTTCATTGAAGAGTCCGGAAAGACTTCTTTTTCCAGCATTTGTGCCTTTATGGTTTTGTTGCCTCTCTGTGCTTCTTTTTTCTGTATTTCAATTGTGGGGTTCGTTGGCAGTGGACCTAGGAGGTGGGCAACAGTGACTCTTTGTATCTATATTCAGTGTACAGTCAGGGAGTGCGGCGTTAATTATCCCTTGCTGCCTTTTTGTGTTTTTCCAGGCCAGGGAGAGCCTCCCCGGGCCCCGATGGACCCCCGTCCACAGCGGCCGGACCCTCGGCTGGCTTGCAGGACGGGGGGCTCCCGCACCCCGGGGCCCGCCGGGCGGAGCTCAAGACCCGGGCCCGGTCCCAGCTTCCGAACCCTAGCCAGGCCAGGGGGAGCCTCCCCGGGCCCAGATGGGACCCCCGTCCTCAGCGCCCGGACCCTCGGCTGCCTTGCAGGACGGGGCCTCCTGCACCCCGGGGCCCACCGGACGGAGCTCAAGCCCCGGGCCCGGTCCCAGCTTCCGAACCCTAGCCAGGCCAGGGAGAGCCTCCCCGGGCCCCGATGGGATCCCCGTCCCCAGCGCCCGGACCCTCGGCTGGCTTGCATGACGGGGGCTCCCGCACCC